>CM035442.1:53936786-53939286 GCA_020310875.1 Ceratopteris richardii
GGGACCAGGGTGCGAGTCATGATAGATGATTCTGCTACTCATAACTTCATAAACTATGCTTTGGTCAAGAAATTGAAGATTCCCCAGCAGCCTAGTGCACATAAATACATTGTATCTATGATGCAAGGGCAAGATAAAAGAATATGGGATACTATGGTATCCAATTTGGAAGTCAAGATGCAGGATTATACAGACCATATGGACTTCCAAATTATGAACATGGAGAGGACAGATCTAGTCTTAGGAAGAGAGTGGCTATGGGGGTTGGGAGATACACGTAAGCGCAGCTATCAAAATAACACACTCGAGTTTGAAAAGAATGGAACTAAAGTTTATATTCAGGGAGAGAGAGATGTACCTAGTGCACCTCTCATCTCATCATTAGAGTTGTATAGTCTCTGTTGTTCACAGCATGTACAGGATATGTTTTTATTGTATAGTCATGATATGGAGCATTGTATAGACAGCTCATCTCATGTATATTTTCATGCTTTGAATGTAAATATGAACAGGACTTTCTACTATTCTTTTTTGCAAGAGTGTGTAGTTAAAAGTTTTAAGGATCTTATGTTTGAATACAGAGATGTTTTTCCCACTGACTTACTTAGAGGGCTACCACCTGAGAGAGGGGACATTGACCATGCCATAGAGGTTGTTACCAACACTAACCCTATTTGTAGACCACCTTATAGGCTTAGTGTTTCTCAGCATGAGGAGGTTGAGAAGCAATTGCAGGATTATTTAGATAAAGGCTTCATCAAACCTAGTAACTCACCATGGGCATCGCCAATGCTCCTAGTTAAAAAGAAGGATGGCTCTATGAGACTATGTATAGATTATAGAGCACTTAATAAGGTAACTATCAAAAATAGATTTCCAATGCCTAGATTGGAAGATCTATTTGATCAGTTACATCTAGCTAGGTATTTTACCAAGCTTGACCTTAGATCAGGATATCATCAGATCAGGATTAGGGCAGAGGATGTCCCTAAGACTGCATTTAGGACTAGATATGGGCACTATGAGTTTTTGGTGATGCCTTTTGGTCTCACCAATGCTCCTGCCACTTTCATGAAACTCATGAATAGTGTTTTACGGCCTTATCTAGGACACTTTGTAGTAGATTTTTTAGATGACATTCTGATCTATAGTGCATCAGAACAGGAGCACTTGGAACACTTGAGAAAAGTATTTCAAGTGCTAAGGGAAAATTCTCTCTTTGCTAAGGAGTCAAAGTGTGAATTTTTCAAGACAGAGGTTAAATACCTTGGGCATATAGTCTCCCAAAATGGAATCCAGATGGATCCTGAAAAAGTAAGGGCTATTATGGAATGGCCACATCCACGGAACCTGGAAGAGCTGCAGATCTTCCTAGGTTTATCAGGTTTCTATCGAAGATTCATTAAGAGCTATGCCAAAATTGCTGTCCCGATGACGGAACAGCTTAAAGGGAAAGGGAAAGCCTTTCATTGGGGAGACGAACAGAAGCAAAGTATGGAAAAGTTGAAGGTAGCAATTGCTACAGCTCCACTTTTACATATAGCAGATCCCAATAAACCATTTGTGGTTGAGACTGACGCGAGTGATTTTGCTATAGGAGTGGTTTTAGTACAGGATGGTCGACCAGTAGCTTTTGAGAGCAAGAAACTAGAACCGGCTCAAAAGAATTACTCCGTCTATGAGAAGGAGTTGTATGCAATAGTCCATGCTTTGAAGAAGTGGCGTCATTATTTATATGGTGCCAAAGTTACGATAGTGTTTGATCAAGAGAGCATTAAGTGGCTCTCTAATCAAACAGACCTTAAAGGTCGTAAGGCCCGATGGGCAGAGGCCCTTCAAGAGTTTGATTATGAGCTTAGGTATAGGAAGGGAAAGTTTAATGTGGTGGCTGATTCACTTAGCCGCATGCCTATGCTCAATGGACTGAGTTTTACTCAGATCACTAGTGAGCTACTTGAGTCTCTTAGAGGGAAATGTAGGCTTGATCCTTGCATATTCCGAGATTTGGGAAGCCATAGAGAATGGGGATCGTGATATACGGGTTTCCAATGAGGATGGAGTATCGACGGGTACTCAAGAAGGATTCAAGTGGAAGAATTACAGTGTCCATGATGGATATCTGTTATATAAAGGTAAGGTGTGTGTCCCTAGAGATACTGAGATGAGACGGCATATTTTGTATGAGTGTCATGACACACCTAGTGCGGGACACCCAGGAGTTAACAAGACTTATGATCTTGTTAAAAGGCAGTTTTATTGGCCTGGACTTCATAAGGATGTCCTAGAGTATGTGCTTAAGTGCAATAAATGCCAGGTCAACAAAGCTGAGAGGTTGAGGATTGGAGGGCTACTCCACCCATTGGATATTCCTAATGGGAAGTGGGAGAGTATCTCCACGGACTTTATAGTCGGATTACCTAAGACACAGAGAGGGCACGACTCGGTCTGGGTAATTGTGGATAGGTTAACCAAAATGGCTAGGTTTATTCCAACACGTACT
>CM035442.1:53944286-53964286 GCA_020310875.1 Ceratopteris richardii
GATGAACTCCTTGAGTGATGCTTGAGAAGATAATCAAATAATGAGCTAAGACTCTCATTATATGATTTTCTTATGTTCCCAAAAAACTAAAAAGCTATTGAAAAAAACAATGATTGCGATTTTTGCGAAAAACGATGCCGAATTCGTAATTCAAAAAAAGCAAAAAATTTTCTGTCTTTTTATGCTATCATGGATAATGGGTTTCGAACCCGCTTCGCTTGGGTGCAAGGCTTTGACTTAGCCAAGGTTCCCAGTGTCATTGCTTGAAGAGGGAGCTACAGAACGATCTACTTAAGCGGGAATAGATTTAGGATTTTGACCTTTTGGACAATTGTTTCCAATAGCTACCAAACATATGATAGATTGCAGGAAGGTATTTGCTTCATTTTCTAACTCCTTAGGTAGAAGAGTGACCATTGAAGATGGTCATGATTTAGATGGTATAGGTGTGGGAGAAGTAAACCTAAAGTCAAAAACAGGTGGAAATCTCACAATTTCTAATATTCTTTATATTCCAGAAATGAAGAAGAATTTGATCTCGATATCTACCTTCTTGACAAATGGATATAAAGTTGTTTTTAAGAAAGATTCATGTCAGATCCTGCCACCTGGCGAGGAGCATTGTCTACTTCAAGGTGAAAACAGAAGTGGCATGTTTGTATTGTCCAAAATTTGTCATCCTGAGAACATGAACTTATGATATGCTAGGTTTGGTCATATTAATTACACATCTCTCAAGCAAATCAAAGGTCAAGGTATGGTGGAGAGTCTGTCTACTTTTGCTTTACAAGATGATGCAGAATCATGAATCATGTGAAGGATGTCTTGAAGGAAGGCTTCACAAACTTCCTTTCAAGAAACATGGATACATCACGGCCACAAGGAAGTTGCAAATCATAGAGTCAGATGTGAATGGTCCTATGAGAAGAGATTCCATTCAAGGTTACATGCATTTCGTCATATTTATTGATGATTTTTTGAGATATTCATGGACTTATGGTCTTAAAGCAAAGTCAGAGGTCTTTCGTACTTTTAAGTTGTTCTTAGCTATGGTTGAAAATGAAAGACATACAAAAGTTCAGATTTTGAGAAGTGATAGAGGAGGAGAGTACATTTCAAAAGATTTCAAATCTTTCCTTGAAGACAAAGGTATCTCTCAGCAACTCACTATTGCTTACACTCCAGAACTGAATAGTGTTGTAGAGGGAAAGAATAGGATACTTGTTGAAATGATGCATAGCATAATTTCATCCAAAAAGCTTTGTCCTAAATTTTGGTTTGACGGAGTATAATCACATTTTGAACAGGTCTTCCACAAAAGCTTTAAAGGTGATCACACCTTATGAAGCTTATTATGGTAAGAAACCCAATGTGAGTTACTTCAAAGTTTTTGGTCCTCTAGCTTTGATTGTGGTACGCTTGATGTGAAAGCCATCAAAGCTATTTTTATTGGTTATGCAATTCAAATCAAAGGATAGAGATTTTATATTCTGAAAACACGTAATATCCTACTCTCACACAATGCATATATTGTAGAAAGTTAGATTTATGATAAGAAGGCCAAGATTCTAGATTTCATAAAAGAAGATGACTATGCATTTTTTAGAAGGAATTTGAATTCTTACATTCAACCATACGAGGGCAGTGATGAACCTTCACAAACCTTAAAAGTTGCACTTGATGAAGGTGAAGAGAAAGTTTCATTTCTTACATTTATACTTAGTCCGTTGTCAGTATCTCTTGAAGTTCCAAGTTCCAACTTATGAAGTTGGAGAAAATTCCAGAATCTCAGAAGAAAGAGATACTACTGAAGAACAAGACATTGCACCAGTTTTCAAGAATACTCCAAAGTGGTTATATTAAACTTGGAAGGAGAGTGGTATAAAGAACTTTACAAGTAGAACAAGAAGTCAAACAAGGAAAGAACAAGCAGGTCAGGTAAACTATGGAGAAACGAGTTAGATATCAAAACAACCTTTCTTAATGGTGATATTTATGAAGATGTCTATATTCAACAGCTAGAACGTTTTGAAGAGATAGGTAAAGAACATTTAGTATGTAAGCTTATCAAAGCATTGTTTGGTTTAAAGAAAGCACCAAGAGCATGGTATGAGAAGATACATCTCTATCTTTTACCTATTGATTTTGAAAACTCAGAAGCTACTCCTACTCTTTATGTTGAAGTAGAAAAAGATGTCTTAATTATCATTATCATATATGTTGATGATATGAGTATGATAGGTCACAAGGATTCATACCTTCAAATTTTTAAAGCACAAGTTAAGCATTCATTTGATGTGAATGATTTAGGTATTTTACATTATTATCTTGGGATTGAGTTCAAATACAGGAAGGAGTGTATTTACATAACACAACAAAAATACGTTGAGAAATAATTGGAAAGGTTTGAAATGACAGATTCCGAGCCTTTGCAAACACCTATGGATGTTAATTAGTCATTATAATCAGTAGCAGATAAAGAACCTTTTGATGCTTCTTTGTATATTCAACCAGTTGGTTGCTCGATCTATTTATGTAATACACGTCCTGACATTCATTTTGTAGTTTCTCAAGTATCTAAGTTCATGCACAATCTGTTGAACATTCATTAGAAAGGAGTAAAGAGATACATTTATAGACATAAAAATTTTTGCAGATTTTTGTACCTTATGCCATTATGACATTGAAGGAGGGATTGTTGGAAACAATGCCAAAAATAGCACAAAAACCTTAATTTCCAGGAACCTTTTGGTCACGGAAGGTCAGCAATTTTTATTAGTTAAGAAGTCAAGAAATGGAAGAAAACCCTAACCCTAATTTTTGCTCAAAATGTTTTTTTTTGCATATTCTTGATGCTCAAGTCATGAGCAGCAAGAGAAGCTACTTATAGTCAAAATGTGATGCCTAAATTATGAGATCGTAGGGACTTTGTGACCTAAAAGAAGGATTGCTATTTAAAAGTAATCGCAGCTTTTCGCAAGCTTTTTCGCAAAATCTCCCAAATCCTATATAAGAAGGTGCTAAGGGTCACTTCTAATCATTATCCAAATTCATCCAAGACAATTGATCAAGGTCTACTCAAGGAATGAGTGCTCTACTACTTGGAGGTGTTCCCAAATTTTGGTGCAGATTTGGAGGAGATTTTGGCAGTCAACCATCAGCTTTTGTTGAGTTTTGTAAGTAGCAAGTTCCAATTTCAGTTGTTCTTCTTTTGTTGCTGCCTCTTTTGCTAAGTTTTGTAAGTACCAAGTTCCAATTTCAGTTCTTCTTTTGTTGCTGCAGTTCCAAGGCTTTTGCCTTCTACTTCAACACAATGAGCAGATTATTTTTCTATTTAGATCAATTTCTGATTTAGAGTTTTTGAAACCCTAATTTCAGAATTAGGGTTTGTTGTGCAAACAGTTCTAAACTGTTTCTATTCACTTTGGTTGCACATACACACTCTTCATACCTCTTAGGTACTTTATGCACAATTTCTTGTATCGAGAAGCCTAAATTCAGCCTAGATTCAGTTTTACATTAGCAATACATTCAGTTTTGTATCATTACACACATTGTAATTTGACATTCATATTAGATAGTGTAAGTAAGCATTGAGCTTACTTTGGCAATTTGATAAATTGTATTCTCTCTCTATTTCTCATTCATCTACTTTTGAGTCTTAAGTTATTTATGCGAAGCTTCATGTGTTGGAAGATCCTCTAAACCTGTGAATATTATTATTATGGCCCATCTTACTTCCAACATTAAGCTCTTTTTCAATTTACATACCAGGTGCTCTTTTCCAGGAATGGCATATCCTTCTGACTGTTTCATGTACATACCTTTGTCTAAATGACCATGCAAAAAGGCTGTTTAAACATCCATTTGGAATAAATCCGAATCCAAGGCAGTTGCGAGAGCAAATATTACACATAATGTGGTCATTTTGACCACCGGAGAGAACCCCTCTTGGAAATCAATGCCCTCTTTTTGGGCATATCCCTTAGCAATCAGCCTTGCCGTATACTTGGGTTTATCATCAACAATTTTGATTTTGTATACCCACTTGTTGGAAATGGCCTTCCTACCTTTGGGCAACTCAACCAAATCCCAAGTATCATTTGCATGCAAGGCCTTTATCTCTTCTTGCATGGCTAACTCCCACTTCTTCTTGTGCTCACATAGCTTTGCCTCTTTATAAGTGAGAGGCTCACCCTCATCTGATAACATAATGTAATGTACTGAGGGGTCATATGTGTTCACTGGCCTCCTAGGACGTGTAGATCTTCTTACCCAATGATCCACATTATGAGGCAATGGATCTACATCAAGAGGTACATCAACTTTTTCATTGTTAATGGGCTGCTGTACATTATTTCCAGCTCTGTTTTCAGCATGAATAGGTGGTTGCATATGTCGATTAGGAGCCTCATCTTGCTGTCCAACATCATCTGGCTCAATAAGCACCGGCCCATTTTCATTTCCAGCCAAATGTGGTGCATCTTGAGGGTTCATATCAGATTTAACACGTGGCTGTACATGTTCAAATTTGACTTTTTTATGGTCACTTTTATAGGCACAATCATTTTTGTGAAGCTATTTTGCGAGAACAAACCTCTTCCGTAATGCCACCTTTCAAGGACATATGAAAGGATCGATTGCAAACATGAACTGTAATTTTCAAAACCTCTCCCCAAAATCCATGAGGGAGATTAGCATGCATCTCACGACAGCATGCATCTCACCCTTTCACATAAAGTCCTGTTATAGCTGTATGGGACTATTAGTTCCCTCTTGATACCAAGATTTTCACAAAATTTATTGAATTCAGCACTTGTAAACTCACCCCCGTTATCTGTATGTAAGCATTCCAGCTTTCTACTTGTTTGGGTGGTCATAAATGCATGCAATTTCTTAAATGCATCAGAGGCTTCATCTTTAGATTTAACAAAAATACCCAAAGCCAGCAAAAGAAACAAAGTAAAGAGCAGCCCCCATAGATTTGGTGGGCATGCTACAAACATCAGAATGAACAAGATCAAGCATATTAGACTTACAAGAAACACCACAGTAGTAGGAATTGTTTACTTGCTTACCATATTGGCATTCATTACAAAAATCAAGTTTTGAGCCGTCAAGATCAAACTTGTCCAAATTACATAGGGCTTTTTGGCTCATGTGGCCAAGCCTTTTATGCCATAATTCCATATGTGAATGGAGTTCAACCAAAGCAATAAACTTGCCGAGCAAGGCTCTACCATTAGTTTCTACTATCAAATTGTCATTTGCAGGTCATATCTTAGAAGAGAAGCTATGAAGAGATTTGAAGGATTCAAGAAGTGCTTTTAAACACTTTCATTACTTTGAAAGTTAAAGCATTGGCTACACCAAATCAGGTATCTAGAGCTTGTTCTTGACAGTTTTGATAGAAGATCTCTTTCATGGCAAGAAGGCTCATCTAAGAAGACAAATTGGGAGATCAGATCAGTTTTGTTTGCCAACACAGGGTTGAAAGTTTTTTTGATCAAAGTTTTTGTACCAAGAGAGGTAATTCAGTATTCAGCATATGAGGAGATGGAGCTGAGATGGTAGAAGCATGTTCTATCTTCTATATTCACTTCCATTTAAATATCATGTTTGTTTTGTCTCTTACTCTTAGCACTAGAGGAAGATAAAAATTCATTTGAAGAAGTTAAGCGTGCTTGCTACTTCAAAATGAAGAGAACAAAAGGTATGGAAGAGAAGTTTGAAGATGTTAACATCATCAGGTGGAAGAAAGATGAAGAAGAAGAAAGTCCAACAATTCCAAAGGGAAAGGAAGACTTCTTTTTCTCTTATATTTTCCATATACTTTTCCTACTTTTATCCTCTACATCCAAAGACAAGTCTACCAGAACATCTTGTGTGAAAAAGATAGTTTAAAGAAGAAGCAGTTTCTTGTTTTGCATTATACTTGGTCATGTTTTAGTAGGTTTTGACAAAGAGTTACATTGAAAGAAAGGAAAGAAGCAGATATCTAAGACAACTTATATGTTTTAACTCATATGTGTATGAGTTATGTATAAGTTGAAGATTTTGAGCAGGAAGCTTATATGTTCCCTCAAAGAATTCTTGGAGTGTCAATTCAGAACTACTTGGTATATGACAAGTTACAGAGAAGTATATTTCTTCTTTATCTAACTCTTGAGGTAAAGGAGTATTTATAACATATGTTGGAGACTTGGAGTGAAGTTTTTTGAGTTTGGAAAAGTTATCTCATATTCAGTATACTCAGAAAATTCAGAATTTTTCAGGATGAAAAATTCAGTAAATTCAGTATTTTCAGAATTTCAGTATTTTCAGAAAAATTTAGAATTTCAGTATTTTTCAGAAAATTCAGAAAATTCAGTATTTTCAGGAAAATTCAGAAAAATTCAAATTTTGTGATGTACTTATTAGATGGAGAATCTACTTTCTATTTTGTCTTGATTTTTGGATACAAGTATTCAAAAAGGTGTTCCATCAGATCTTATCACTTGATTGAGAAGTGGAGTTAGCCAAAAGAAAGCCAAGCAGATACTATCACATTTCACCCGGGAAAAATATGAAGATATGAAGTATCAACTTGCAGCTTTTGGAGTTCTCAAGGTAAGATTTTGTCCACTTGTGTTTCAGTAGAAGTTACAGATTTTTGGGAAGGATTTAGTTGAAGAAAAGCTTTACAACTTTATGTAAGAAGCATGGACACTTAGAGACATTCAGGTAGCAAATCAAACATTCAGTCATGAAAGTTTGATGAGAGCAGATTCTACACAGGTATTTTGTTGCAGAGATCATAGATCTTGTATGATCTTGTATGATCTTGAAGATCTTGAGTATTTTTTGAGTCAGATGTCTATCCTTTGTTTGTGAAGTTCTTAACATTGGAAGAAGTAAGTCAAAAATTCAAATTCTATCATATTAGTTTTGTAAAGAAATAGAAGAAGATACTTGTTATGTTGCAGAAGATTATGAATCCTAGAATGCTTTCAAAAAGATTTTTGTTATGATAAGATCAACTAACTTTATTCTAGAATTTGGAAAGTTGAGGAATGGTAGGGAAAGCTATTGGCATGTGTACAGTGCTAATAAAAGAGTTCAGATATTTTTTTTTTCAGATACAGGTATTGATCAGTGATCACTGAACATCAGATCTATTGAAAGAAGGAAGACGTCGCAGATTTCATAAAGTTTGATTTACTTTAAAGGAATTTGGATATTAGTGTTAAATCATCCAGGTGGGTGATGAAACATGAAGAATTATTTTCAGCCATATGTGAAAGGATGCAGAATCATACCTACAGGTATTGCTATATTTCCTTTGTCAGTTTCTCTTTATGTTCCAGCTTTGAAAGAAGAAGGAAGAAGGAGAATGTATGGAGAAAGTTCCTGTCAGGTGTTCTTGTTCGGGAGAAAGTTCCAGAGTTCTATTGAAGAGAAGCTCGATATTTCAGAGAGGTATTTTACTTATGAGGTGCGCACATATATGATTATACCAAACTCTGAAGGAAACATGTATGAAGGACTTACAGATAGAACAAGGATGAAGACAAGATGACATTATAATTATGAAATTTTGGTGAGACTCTCATGAGTTGAGTTGAGTATAGTCAGAGATGAACCAACCAGTGTTTATAATACACTAAGTTGTGAGTTGTCAGTCACAAGTCCCAGGATGGATTCAATTTCTGATTTTGTTTAAGGTATCTACATGACACAGCAGAAGTATGTTGAGAAGCCTTTCTTAAGGTAGATGCAAATATGTGAATCCTAGTGTATGCTTACAGGTTTGAGAAGACAGGAGATAGCAGATTCAAAGTCAATACATGCTACATATGTTGTCAAGCAATGGTTGCTTGATGTATATGCTACATATGTTGTCAAGCAATTATTGTTTGATGTATGCTAACACTATTGGATATCTAATTTGCATATTTTCTCAGGTATTATGGTTCATATTCAGCAGATTTAGTTTTGAAGAAGACTTTTGAAGGACAAGTTTGAAGCTTATGTCAGTTTGCAGATGAATGAAGTTGCATATCTAGTTCACTTTGTACCAACATGACATTGCACGGGGGGATTGTTGGAAAACAATGTCACATCAGTCCAAAACCCTATTAGGGCAGAAACCCTAATTTTGCTACTCAGTCATTTTTGGCACAAAATTTGGGTAAAATTTTTATGAGCCTATCTTGTAGAGCTCGAAGAGAGCTTTCTAATGGTATATGACATGAAGTCATCAGAGATCAGATTTGGGAGAAAACCCTAACCTTAATTTTCTGCTGATGTAAGGTTTTTACCTCATTTGATAGCTCTAAACTTGGAGGTCATGAAAATGTAATCAATTCATTCATCAGGTGGTCAGAAGTGTGAAAAAGCAAGCCAGAAGCACTTTTTAACCATTAAATTAAAATAAAGCAAAAGCAATTTAAATAGTGATGAGATTAAAATAAAGCGCTTTTTAGTGAGTTTTTCGCATGGAGCTTTAAAACCTATGTAAGAGAGCATTGAGGTCACTTTTTAGAACATCCAACGCTAAGTTAACGCCGACGATTGATGGAGCTTAAGGAGGTGGTGCTGTAGCACACATGGAGCAGCCATGGTGCACTTTAGGAGAAGCTATGGAGCTATGTTGAGGAGCAACCATGGAGTTCTTCTTGGAGAAGGGTGTGCTCACTTTCTTGCTTATGGAGAAGACTTACCTATCAACTACTTGGTGGTTTGGATCATCCATTTACATGATGTATTTGAAGATTGTCTTCTACATGAAGATTATGGAGTACTTCAAAGACATTGGATGGAGCTTAACATGAGATTGCATCTTATGTTAACTATTCAGGTACATATTCTCTTTATGCACACAGGTACTACTTGGAGCTTATGGAGACGGTGGCATCCATATCTGGAGGAGTCTCATTCGGCATACATAAAGGAGAATCAGTACATGCATGCTACATGCATTCAAATGAGGTGTTAGAGAAGGTGTTTTCATATGAGTATGAGGATTTCTGTCAGCAACATGTTAGCATTCTATGCTAAGTCTGTAAGTATGTGATCTTTCACACACAAATCTGATTTAGGGTCTTCCATAGCCTAAATTCAGATTAGGGTTTTCTGAATATCAGTTTCAAACTGATCTTTCCTCTTTTAGTCACTCATATACACTCTTCTACAACTTATCAGGTCATACGTCTCATACATATTTAGATTTCTATCCCTACATGTGAATATTCTTGTAAATTTTGTACACACACTCTTCCATCTATTTCTGTTCACATAGAGTGGTTAAGATTTTGACTCCCACATTGTAAATTGACATTTATATATATGATAGTGTGAGTAAGCAGTGGCTTACGTAACACTTTGAACATGTTGTCTAATGTCTCTAAATCTTTGTCTCATCATTGTATGATTAAGTGTGGTATGTTCATGTTTGTCAATTTTGGAAGAAGTTGGAATCTGTGTTGTAGATCTTGGACCTATGGGACCTCTGGAATTTGTTATGGGCTTACCTAATTTCCAACATTGCACTTGTGAGAGAGTGCCGATAAACAAAGATAAGTGCTCAACTCCACTTTTTGACTCATCAAGCTGCACACATACTAGCTTACGCATCGGATACGCTTGATTTACAGGCGTGCTATTTTCATAAGTGGCCTTGAGCTTCTCCCATACCTCAAAAGCAATTGTAAGGCCCTTCAGATCCATGAATATTTCATCTCATACAACCATCTTAATATGAGTGATGGCCTTCTTGTTTAGGTTTGTCCATGTTACATTTGTGATATCTTAAGCTTGATTTCCTCAAGAGTCCCTTCTTAATCTTTAAGAAAGAGGATGCTCAACATTCTCTCTTTTCACAAATCAAAATCGGTATGCTCAAATCTCTTGATCTCCTTATACATGTACTCTTACTTGAAATGAGAAAGTTTTTTTGCAACAAAGGCCTATAAATGAAAAACCAGCAGTTTGGATGTTGAAAATGACCTGTGAGAATACAAGAAGAATGATGGAAGAGGTTCTCCTCGATGAAATTCTCGGAAAAACTCAAAATTTCCTTTAACTTTGCCCCCGGGCTGAAGTAATCCTCAAAAACAACACTTTTATCACAAAAAATGAAGGTTTTTTCCAATGAAATTTTCTCAATGCAAGAAAAAGCCTTTAGCTTAGCATAGGCTGAAGAAGAAAAGCATTTGGAGCAACTTTGTTGAGATGGAACAGCTAAAGGCTTTGATACCATTTGAAAGAGGTTGTGGAGAGCTACGTGGTTGTATGCTCCATTGCTCTAAACGCCAAGGGAGTTGGCTGCTTAGTAAAGAGAGAGAAAATAGAGAGAGAAACTTGCACAAAAATTTGGAGAAGAAAATGGATAAGCTGAGGTTGAAGAAGTCCCAATCAAGATATGAGAGATTTGGGACCAAGTCTTATTCATAAGTGACTCTTAGGTCATTTGGGCATGTTCACACATGGCCAATGACCATAGTTGATTTAAATCGCTGATTTTTATATAAAAATAGTTTTTTAAATCTCTCCAACGATTTTATACGATTTTTATGTAAATTTTTTCGAAAAAAATTGTGGTCATCAAAACACCTACCATGGATGATGCAAGATGGACATTATATTTTGATGCTTGTTTACTATTTAGTATCTACATGTTTGTTTTGGATATAGTATGATCATTGATCATTGACATTTTTGGCAGTTGTATTATGTATAGCATGACTTATTGACTTGAGTCATTGACTGATTGGTAGTTGATTATGTCCATAGTTCCACTGCTCACTTTCATGTGTCATGTATATTCATTGTTTCCATTTTTGTATTTAGTATTGACTCTTTTATTTAAATGCATTGAAAGTTGAGATTTGAATGTTGAAAGTAGTGTGGTGACTGGCCACTAGTGATTATAGACTATAAGGTGATTTTATATGTTATTCATATCAGGTATATCAAAAATGTGTTAAATATGTATTGGTACATAGCTTTATGTTTCAGAAAATCTCTCAAAGTGAATAAAAACCCCGATTTTTATTTGGATTTTATAAACCTCTACGATTTAAACGATTTAAATCTCGATTTAAATCTCGTTTTTAAACCTCTTGTTGTACTATGCCAATGACCAAAAGTCATAAAGATAATGTAAATGCCTCTAACTCTCCAATTTGGGGTCCGAAAAATATAACAAAAATATGTATAGAAAGTTCTCAGAGAGATCTTTCATAGGGAAGATCCTTGGTGTCTTTATCCCCAATAATATGTTGGAGTTTGCAAACTATCTGCAATGCATTTAATGCATTTAGTGTTAGTACTTCCATCACTTGGTTTGTCTCTATCTATCCAAGCAAATAATTGGATGAGAAGAGTATGGGATGTGTGGTTCTCTTTTGGATTTGGGGTATAGGAGTGCTCTTGAGTCTTCGTGTACAAAGTCCTACTGTATATTTATGGGCAACGACATGATCTTTATAGGCATCTACAACTATATTTTTGTCAACTAGCAACAACATATTTGTTAGCCAAGAGAATATATACCTATCTTGGCATATTCCCCTTGTGTCAAGTTAAGAGGGTGTCGTTGGAAAAGCAACCTTCTACAAGAGGGTTGCACATATTTTTAGAGATGATCAGTTTTGGGCAAAGTCAACCATGGTCAAGCCAAGGTCAACTATAATAAAAAATGATCAGATTTTGCACATGTTTTTTTATTTCAGATTTGGATAGTATATGTCAAGAGCTTTCAGATGATATATGAAACTTTGAATTTGGACCACATTTGGGTAGTCAAAAGTCAAACCCTAATATCTGGTCAAATAGTCAAACATAGTTTTTGATAAAAAGCAAGCTATATCTCAAAAAAAGAAAAATTAATATTTCATTGATTAATATAGCAAAAGATATTAAAAAATATGAGAAATCATTAAAGATCAGGGTCTTCGTAAAATGTGGCAAGAATCCTACCGTGAATTACAGAGCTTTGATTTTTTGTTTTTTGAAGAAATATAAAACATGAGATGGTTGCCTATAAAAAGATATACCTTAAGGCACACAAAATCGTCACTTCTAGGTGGTCTAAGCCTTGAGCTTGGCAGAGGAGGTCTTCTTCAACCTTGGAGAAGAGAACTAGGGTTTCTTCATCTTCAACAAGTAAGGCAGCAGCTAGGGTTTACGTTTCTTCTTCATCCACAAGGAGACAATGGCTTGTAGCTTATCTACACATGGAGAAGGTTATCTTCATATGATGGGGATTGTGAAGCCATGAAGATATGAGGCAGCATGAGCATTTATATGCATATTCTTATAGTTCTTTGTAACATTCATGTACTTCATCTTTTGGAATATATGGCATATATGTAGAACTTTGCTCCCATCTCTCTATGACTTTGTCTATTCAATCTCATGTCGCTATTTCATCTTTGTCTCTATATTGATTATGGGCCTTAAAAACCAACAAGAATCAAGCTTGTTCAACATCCAATCCCATCGTTAGTTCATGAAAATCTAGTATCCCATTAGTATTTTTAGTAATTTGAAAATTTGGCTCGTTCCAATTTTTGTGCAACTTTGATATTGCGAAGGTGGAAGATTGAGGGGTCTTAATAGCTGTTTTGCCATGGTTGATCTTGGATCTTGAAGTAGTACACAATGTTTCAAGACATTCCCAAAAGTTCCTAGTCTTTATTCTCGCAAGAGCCCTTAAGATTCATTACTCTTCATAAGTATCTCATTGAGGGAGTTATAAAGCTGGTTTATAAAAAGTAATAAGAATGTCATTAGAAATACGAGAGCAATGAACATGCTCCATAGAGGCTACAAAACCATCATTGTTGAAGAGTTAGCGAACAAAATTACTAACTCTCGTTTACAATGGACTCATAAAGACCAAAAAGGATTTATGAAGGGAACATCTATTATGTAAGCCATTATAGATATCTTGGGATGGATGGAGTTTGCCAAAAAGTCAAATCAAGAATTCTTGTTCCTCAAAATTATTAGTGATCAAACTTACTATCGATTAGAGTGGAATTTCATTCTTCAATCGCAGGACTTGGGGATTGGTAACCAAATTAGGAAGATAATCTTCACTATCCCCGAAAATGGCTCCTCAAGGATCGATGATAGTTTTTGTGCCCTTTTCCTCTCAAGCAATGAATTAGACAAGGATGTCCTTTGGCCTCCCTCCTCTTTGCGATTGTAGCAACCAGTCTTAGTTATTTGGTGGAGGAACTCGTGAAAACAAGTCAAGAATGGCTATATCAAGGGCATCATCCTTTCTAATGGTAAGGATCCACAATGACTTGGAATAATCTATTTATCGAACTATCTAGTATCTCTCTTAAATATCTTTCTATCTAGTATCTCTCTCTTCATTATCTTTCCATCTAGTATGTATATATGTTTTTTTCTTCTCTTCTTTTTCCCTTCCTCTTGATCTTTCTTTGTTTTTCCTACCTTTCGGCCTCTCTATCTTGCTTCCTTTCTACATACCTTTCTTCCTTGCTTCCTTGCTTCTTTCTATCCATCTATCTTTCTATTTATCTATGAACCTCTTTCTATGCATCTAAAAAAGGATCTACCCACTTAATTGATTTAATTATCCTTATGAAATGCAAGGATATAATAAAAAAGAGAATTTGCATAAAGAAAATATCTAAAAATATGTAAAATATTCTTAAAAATTGAAAAATGCTATGTGATAGATTGTAGGACAGATTTAAAAGACTTTTAGTTTGAAAGAAGTGTGATATTCTTTTGGTTCTCATAGATCATTTTGATCTTTTGATGACATTTGTATATTATTTCATTGTACTTCTGTTTCTCAATTACCTTCATTTTTTTTCTCTTCCTACCCAAACATTGTATCAAATCAGCCATGGTGTAACTTTTAGGTCTCATTGGCTATTTTTAACCTTCTAATGACATTTATAGATTGACTGATTTCTTTTTTTCGCCTCCCTATATCATATCTTCATTTTTGATCTTTTTTCTTACCTAGACTCTTTTGTGGTATCTAAACATTCTACCAAGTCCATCATGACATATATTTTTGGTCCCGTAGGTGACCTTTGACTTTTAAAAGTGCTTACATATCGTTTCATTTCCTCTCTCTCTCTCTCTCTCTCTCTCTCTCTGTCAATAGTATTATCCGTTATTTCTTTCTTTTGTCTTACTTGGATATTGATGGGTTTCATAGGCCATTTCGGCCTGTAGAAGTTATTTTAAATTGTTTTGTGTCATGCTTCTCTCTCTCTCTCTCTCGGTCTCTCTCTCTCTCTCTCTCTCTCTCTCTCTCTCGGTCTCTCTCTCTCTCTCTCGGTCTCTCTCTCTCTCTCTCTCTCTCTTTAAGTTAATAGTATTATCCTTTATTTTCTTTTTTTTTGTCTCACCTAGATATTGTATCAAATCCACCATGATATTACTATGCAGTTTTCATAGGTCATTTTTGGCCTTCAGAAGATGTTATGTATGATTCTCTTCTCTCTCTCTCTCTCTCTCTCTCTCTCTCTCTCTCTCTCTCCCCCCCCCCGATAGACAGATGCATACACACCCTGTACAACTGATTTGTCTCTTAGGCAGATTTTGGCCTGCCACAAACATTCAAAACCTTTTTCTCTCTCTCTCTCTCTCTAAGTTAATAGTATTATCCTTTATTTCCTTTCTTCTGATTTATCTGGCATTGTATAAGGTCCATCATATCTAATCTTTTTGGTGTCATAGGTAACTTTGGTCTTGTTGTAAATGTTATCATTTCAGTTCCTTTCTCTTTGGTGTCTCATCTATTAAGAAAAACTTTGCAGCTCTTGGGATACGGTACGGTAAATTTTGTGGAGTTGGTTGGACAGGATGTGCTGATGAAAGACCCTGTGATGATCTGGACAACTGTTGTAAAGAACATGATCTCTGTGTAGAAAAGAAAGGTTTGTGAAGTCTTGTTGTTAGCTATATAATTCTTCATCTTGAATAAATGCTTATATTGCACTGCATCCAATGGTTCTAACACTTCTGATTCAGGGATGACTGAAATAAGTTGCCACAAGAATTTCAAGAAATGCATGCGCAAGGTTGTGAAACTTGGAAAGCGTGGCTTTTCAAAGAAATGCCCTTATGAGGTGGTTGTGCCATTAATGATCCAGGGAATGGATATGGCGATCATGTTCAGTGAACTAGGTGGATTATCTTCTACATTGTGACGATCTTACTCTGCTATTGCGAAGTTGAAGCAAGAATAGCCTTCTATTATCATCGCAAATCAGAGGCCTTAAATTCATTTGACATCAGCCACAAAGCTATTCATTTCTTCAAATCTTAAGGGAATATGAATGTTGATATTTTGGGTGCCATTTCTTTGATGATAAGAGAGATGAGATTTAAATTTTGAACGCATTTATGCAGGCCATTTTATGCTTCTAAGAAATGAGTTTTGGACAACATGTTTGCCACATTTTTGGTCGTGCTTCTGTCTTGAGATCTTAGCTTGTCAAATTTATCAGAGCTGTTTTGATCTTCTTCTCATGTGGATTTAAGGTTTCCTGTACCAGAAACTTTATTCATGATGTATATAGCTGTAAAGGCTTCATCAACCTAATAAGACAATAAAATGAACTTATAAGCATGAACCTCACTGTTTTACCAATATACCTGTTATTTCTATCTAAAATTTCATTTTCCAATATGTGCATCAACATGTGAATTATACAAGAGAAAACTCATGAGGAATCTATTTGTCATCTATATGATCTTAAAGCTTTAATATATACAACTGACTCATTTTTTTTGAATTGTAATTCATAGCTCTTGAGAAGCGAATTTTTCAGTTTATACCTCATGAAATAAAAGATTATTTTCCTTGATTTGATTATCTTCCATGTGATTGAGATCCCTCGCAGCTTGCGGTGCAGAAATGAACCAAATGCCACACAATTATCCCTTTACTCATATTGATGAAGCACATTTATGAGTATACTTTTGAACTCATAAAATCTGCACTAGCTTTTAGGTGTCTCAAGGATCTTAGATTCTCTTGCAATCAAATCTAAAAAATAATTTTTACTTTTGGAGTAACTCATTGAGAGTTAGCATCTCAAAGGGGAAGCTTTTGAATATTGTTTGTTACAGATAGAAACTAAAAGTCTTTTTCAATGGATAACACTTTCATAGACACTCTAAAATTGTATGTTAAAATCAACGCTGCCTTCTAGGATGCTCCTTAGTGAGTCTTTAATCAAGTATCACAAGGAATCAAATTGCACTTGCCATTATAATCCCATGTTGAATCATTGTCGATCTTAACCTTTTAATGACATGTTAAATAGAAGTTCCAATGATATCTGCAATAAAAGTATAATAAGATAATAGGAATACCTATTATGAGACCAAGAGAATGAATGTGAAGTTAGCATTGCCAAAATTAATCATGATACTAAGAACAAACTGATTGAGATCATCGTAAAGTGCAGTTTGGCATGATAATATGGTATCTTGGGGTCAATCATTAGCACATTCAAGCATTGGATGTTATCTAGTAACTTGCTGTTATCTTCATGTGTACGTTTCAAGGAAAGTTTCTCTACATTTTCATATTTCAAACTTTGGATCATATTTTTTTAAATATATATTGGTAAAGATGTGTTAAAAATGTTAGGACTATTTGGTCACATTTTTCTTGCGTTAGGAAGTTTTCCTTTTGTCTTATATTTACACTTGACTACCCCAAAGGGTTCCAATCTTTGTACATTTTGGCATGCTTCACATAGTTTTGTCGAGCTTTTAAGAAAGAAATTACATAAGAAATGAGTATGATAGAAGAGAAATGAACAATTATGGTGTAAAGCTGAAAAGTTTCTTAGTAGCAGTAAGCACAAGAATTATGGCATTGTCCATTGGTGCACTTTCAAATTAGAACTTGAATCTTGATCTAGAGAACTCTAGATGGGGGAACACAAGGTACATGTATGATAAATCAACTTGATGCTTGGGTTAGATTAAACTTCATCTACGTATAAATAGGCCTTTATGCATATGGTTGAGCATGGATAACTTTGTGGGTCATCATTGCTCACATAGTGAATTATTGCCCATATATAGTCATATACATGAGGTCCATTGACAGGAAGTATGATGAACTAATCCATCCACTTCATCCCAATTTCAACTTAGATTGACAATCTAGATTCTTTTGAGCCACAAAAAGGGATGTGTAGGTTAAAGCATTGATAGTTTTAACTTTTGTTACATTTTAACTCAACCAAAATCCCACTTGGCAATGAATCATGTCCATCTAAACCATCTTTTAACTATACAAATGGTCCATTGTGATCCTCATCCAACATGTAAGCTAGGGTCCCTACCAATGGGGCAATGCACAATTGGCTTCTCCTCACAATGGGGACCTTATAAATATGCAATAAAAAATAGAATCATGAGAGAGAAAAATCACCCATATACTAACATCTTTGCTCGTTGTTTATAAAATAGGGAATTACATGGGTCCAACTCCTATGCCCATTTGTTGGAGATGTTGATTGAGCTATTTCTTTCCAAGTATTGTGATGAACATGCCATCATAATTTCTCCTATATAGAAAAAATTGCTAGCTTCATAAGTCCAGTCTGTACCAACCTATTTGTATAATGGTACTTTACCTCTATGAATTTTTTGCAATGGCCATGCAACTTTGATTGCCACATTTGACTTTTGTTACCATTTGCAAAGAGAATCCTAGTTCTATTTGAATCCTTCTCAACGAAGCTGCTTCATAAGAGGAAAATTATGTAGCTTTGCATTTTTGCTTAGGTTGAAGAAAATTCAACTATTGACATCTTTCTGATGTTGGATGTGTGTAGAAGTGCGAGACACATACGAGAAGCACACACAAGGAGCACAAACATAACAAGACACACATAGAAGATGGATGGCTGGAATAGCTTGCTCTATTGACCACCACATATAAGTGAATCATGTATGTGGTAACATGGGGAAAAAACTTATAGTGAGAACTATTGTAAAATGTGCCCATGTATTGGGAAAAGGTTCACATTAAAGCTACTCGAGGAATGCATGTGTAAGAAACCCCCCTGGAGCGAATGATGTGAACACATATAGGAAGTGACAGATCAACCCCCACTAGGCAATAAGCCTAAAGCTTTGCCAATCGCTTCAAAAATTTCCCGTGCATCACTAGGAACACGCTATAATTCTCTTGTAGTGTGTGTATGACTATCTTTTGGAAAAGAAGCACGATGCATTTTTCCAAGAATGCAACCTTCACATGCATGATTTTCAATGGCCTCAAGTGTTGAAAAACCAATAACAATGTCCTTCTTTTTCTAGTAAAGCAAACTATTGAAGTTCAAATGACCAAAACAAGAATGCCAAAGCTCCAACCAAGGCATTTGAGGCATCCCTATTGTATGTATCAAAGCGATATAAACCATTACATAATGTAAGAGACATCAAGATAATATCAGGATTGCTGAAATCATGAACTTATCATTAACAAAAGTGTAGATGAATTCTAGCTTTGGCAATCAATGGGATTGCAATTAAGTTCCTCTTGATATTGGGTAGATACAATGCATTTTTCAAGAGAATCACACCTCCATTTTCAGTCGTAAGCTCAATTTCTCCTACTATAATGATAAAATAAGAGGTATTTTTTGCACACACGACATGTTCTCCTTTTATGCAAAAGATCTTTTTCATGAATTTATATTCTTTGAAGCACCACTATCAAAGAGCCAATCCAAATCAGCCTCACTCACAACCATACATTTAGAATGGAATGATGCATCATAATGACATGTAACAACACATGCCCAAAAATCTTGAGCCATGTTGGAGAGACAACCTCATCAAATGCATACATATTGGGGTTCCCATTTGCAACCAAACAAAGTATAGTGGCAAAGCTTTGAAAAGATTATGGTAATCCTTTCAACAATGTAGAGATGAGTGATGCATCCGAAATAATCTCATCTATGTTTTCCAATTGCGCTTTCAAGTCCTTGATATGTGTCACATACATATCCACATACTCATTTTCAACCATAAATACATCCTCAATTTGCTTCCTCAAGTATGCGACACATGCTTCATTACGCATGACATACAAAGAAGAAAGAGTGTCCCATGCTTGTCTTGATGTAGAACATGAATGAATGTGTGGAACTTTATGACACTTCATAGAAAGTGCAATCCATGCATGAGATTGAGCATCTTTTCCATCCCATCTAAGTTGCTCCTATGTAGGTGGATAAAGATTAACCACTGTACTTGAAGAAGAAGCTCCATCCATGAATGTAGATTGTGAAGTAAAAGAACTTGCAGGTTTTCAATCTACATCTAGCACTATGTTCCATAGTTGTTTCGCAACAAGAACATGTTTCATCATGTAAGAAAACATCGGATAGTTGGTCCCATCAAGTTTATCTTCAACTTGAAGCATGCCAAAAAAGTCATTGCTGCCCGCCATTTCACCAAAGAATAGGAATGTGATAAGATCTCTACTTCAATGAAAGCTAAAATGAATGCTGAAATTTTAACTCATAATCCATCACTCTCATGGCGATTTTGACTGCACAAACATCTTTAAAATGGGGATTAAACCATAATGCAACTGGTGTGAATGCTTCTTAGTTGTTGAAAATCATTCTTCTATGCTTCAAAGTTGATTTGCACTGTTAAAAGTGTGCACACATTACAACATGAAAAACCAAAACTTGAGAAGGAGTTGAACCTGATCGGATACCACTGTTGGGTGTGTGTAAAAGTGCGAGAGACACACCAAAAGCACACACAAGGAGCAAAAACACAGTAAGACACACAAAGAAGATGGAATGGCTAGAATAGCTTGCTCTATTGACGATGATCAAAACTGAAGTAAGAGCTGAATAATATCCCTAAGTAGAAAGTACCATCTCATATGAGTGAATCATGTATGTGGTAAACACTAGGGTAAAAATTGCCCATGTATAGGGAAAATCTTCACATCAAAGCTACTC
>CM035442.1:53976786-53986786 GCA_020310875.1 Ceratopteris richardii
CTGAACAGTGGTATCAGAGCAAACTAAGGTAAAATGGGAGATGGTTTTCCTTCATTTATTGATAAATTAGATAGGAACAACTATCAGGCATGGTCTCTAAGGATGAAGACCTATCTACAAGGAAGGAGTCTTTATGGATACAACTCAGGAGATGAGGAAGTGCCCTCATTCAAAACAAGAGGATTACCAACAAAGGAAGAACACGAAAAGCTCAACACATGGTGTGCTAAGGATGCATTGGCCAGGTCTTATTTACTCAACTCCATCTGTGATTTTCTTTTGCCACACATTAAGAACTGTAAGACATCCCAAGAGACTTGGGAAACCTTGTCATCTTATTTTTCTTCCAACACAAGGGCTAGGAAAAATCAGTTGTGGATTGAATTCACCACATTAAGGAAGCAACCTAAGCAAGTTGTTTGAGAGTTTGTGACCAAGATGAAAGATATAGTAGATCAGTTAGCAAGCATAGGAGAAGAGATTGAAGAAGAGCAGATTGTAAGGCAAGTGATCAATGGGATCAAGGTTGATGACAAATGGGAAAGCTTCACCACTGCCATGGACCTTTACATGGACATGCAAATTCTAGATCTTACAACCCTCATGGGACAATTGTTCACTCATGAAGCAAAGCTGATCAAGAATGGAGACACATCCAAAGGTAATAACTCTTCTGCCCTATATACAGATAAAAATTCTAAAGATAAAGGCAAGAGCAAGAAGGTGGAAGATGAAGGCTCTACCTCCCAAGCCAACTATGCAGGGAGAGGTAGATCATCAAGAGGAAAGGGCAGAGGAGGTAAGCAAGGTAGAGGGAGATCCTATAACTCCTCATCATGCAACATTTGTGGTTTATCAAATCATACTACAGACGAGTGTTTTAGGAATTACAAAAATCAGAGAAGAAGAGGATACCAAAGAGGTGGATACTCACAGTCAAGAGGTAGATTCAACCATCACCAAGGTTACAACAACAATTACAACAACAATTACAACAATAGCTACAATGGCAACTAGCAAGGAGGTTTCAAATCCAGAAAGGACTACAACAACTACAGAGAGGAGCAAGATGACTCTCTTCTCATCATGAACATGACTTCAAAATCAGGTACAAATGATGAAAACCTATTCTACATTGACTCAGGATGCTCAATCATCTGGCTGGCAATGTAGCACTACTCTCTGATCTTGAGGAACCAAAAGGTAAGCATCAAGTACAAACAGGTGATGACACCAAACATTCTGTAGTTAAAGTTGGAAATGTTAAGACTTGTGATGGAAATCAGAACTTATTGAGTAGGGTACTATATGTACCAACCATTACCAAAAATCTGATGAGTGTTGGACAGATTGCGGAGAAAGGTTTGCAGGTTAGATTCAACCAATATGGAGCATTTGTGGAGGATCCAAGGCATGGGTTCAAGAGAATAGCAAAAGGAAAAAAATCAGGTATACTTTTCACTTTTGAGCTAGAAGACACAAAGAATATTGCACTATATAGTTATAAAGATCAAACACTTTCAGAGCTTGAGATTTGGCACAAAAGATTAGGGCATGTAGGAGAAAGAACCTTGAAGCAGATATGCAAGGATCAATGTGTTATTGGAATACCCAATGTTTCCAAACAACACATGATATATAAATGTAGTGCTTGTCAATTTGGGAAGTCTCACATGTTACCCTTCTCAAGGAAAGGTTACATGCATGAAGACTACCTAGAGCTTGTCCATACAGATGTATGGGGACCAAGCAAAGACCCCTCAGTCTCAGGATCAAGGTACTATGTATCTTTTATTGATGATTATAGCAGGTGGACTGTATTATACTTCATGAAGCACAAGGATGAGGTGTTTAATTGCTTTAAAAAATATCTTGCACTTGTTGAAAATCAGACAAGGAAAATTTGAAGAGGCTAAGGTCAGATGGAGGAGGTGAGTACTTCTCAAATGAGTTTAAAGACTTCTTGAAGGATAGAGGCATTAAAAGAGAAATCACCACAAGTTATTCTCCTGAACAGAATGGGATAGCTGAGAGAAGAAATAGGTTGATTGTTGAGACAACTAGGTCTATGTTGAATGAAAAAAAGTTACCTAACTATCTATGGGCAGAGAGTGTTTCTACTGCCACCTATCTCATAAACAGGTTGCCATCTAAATCCCTTGATGGGATGACACCCTATGAAGCATGGCTTGGTAAGAGACCCTTACTAGACCATTGTAGGATATTTGGATGTGTAGCATATGTACACATTCCTTTTCAGATAAGAGGTAAGTTAGACCCTAAGGCTGAGAAGTGCATCTTTATTGGATATGATCTAAATCAGAAAGTATACAGGTTTTATAACCCCTCCAATAAGGGATTCATGGTTAGTAAAGATGTTGTATTTGATGAAAATGATTCTTGGTATGAGAATGAATGCAGGAAGTTTAAACTACCCTATGACTTGGAAGAGGAGTTTCCTAGTCTTGCAAAGGAGGAACCTACTCAGAATGAAGACTCAACTTCAGATGATGAAGACACTATCAACCTTGAAGAGTTCAAGGCATGGAAGTCCAAAGGCAAAGTCAAGATGAAGAATCTTGAAGACATACCTGAATCTTCAAATCAGTCAATCAGAAGATCACAAAGAGAGAGCAAAAAACCTATTAGACATGGGTATGATACATCTCTTGTTACTAAACACTGTGTTTATCTTGCCAAAGATTTGTCAATTGAAGAACCAAGATCATATGAAGAAGCCATAACCAAGACAGAATGGAAAGAAGCTATGGATGAGGAGATTGAAGCACTCAAGGAAAGTGATACATGGGAGTTAGTACCAAAGAAGGACTCCATGAAGGTAATAGGATCTAGATGGATCTATGAACTTAAAAGAAATTCTGATGGGTCAATTAATAGGTACAAATCCAGATTTGTACCCAAGGGTTTTGCACAAACCCAAGGGATTGATTATGAAGAGATATTCTCACCTGTGGCCAAGATGCCAACCATCAGAGTGTTGGTGAGTGTGGCTACATCAAAAAATTGGAACATGTACCAATTGGATGTCAAGAATGCTTTCTTGAATGGATGGATTTCAGAGGAGGTATATATGTCACAACCTCTTGGCTATGAGGACCCTAAGAAGGTAACATATGTTTTCAAATTAAAAAAGTCTTTATATGGATTAAAGCAGGCACCTAGGGCATGGAATTACATGTTAACTACATACCTCCAAGACCAAGGTTTTGTCATGAACAATGCAGACACTTCTCTATTCATCAAGAGAAATAATTCAAAGGTAATATACCTTTGTGTTTATGTTGATGACATCATACTTATAGGTAATGATGTTAATGGAATCAGACAAATCAAAAGCCAGATGATGAAGGAGTTCAAGATTAATGATCTTGGTCTACTAAAGTATTTTCTTGGGCTTGAGTTAGTTTATACTAACTCTGGAATATATATTACTCAGAAAAAGTACATACAGGACATGTTGAAGAAGTTTCACTTGCAGGATGCCAAAGTTGCAAGTACTCAAATGGAAGTAAACCTCAAACTAAGTGCCGATGAAGGTGATGAAGTTAATGATATTACAGGTTATCAAAGCATGGTGGGTAGCTTGAATTATGCTACCTTAACAAGGATAGACATTGCATATGGAGTTAGTGTGCTAAGTCAGTTTATGCACAAGCCAGGAGCACCTCACTTGGAGGATGCTAAAAGAATATTAGAGTATCTTAAGGGTACACAACATCATGGGTTATATTTCCCTTACACTTCTGACATTGATATCAAGATCTACTCAGATGCAGATTGGGCAGGATGCAAGGATGATAGGAGGAGCACCTCTGGATACATTTCATTTGCAGGTGACAAACCAATTTCATGGTCTTCAAAGAAGCAACCTACTGTTGCTTTATCTTCTACAGAAGTAGAGTATAGACGATTGGCAAATGCCACACAAGAAGCCATATGGATCAAACTTTTGTATACAGAATTGGGTTTATATACTAGGTCACCAATAATCTTTGGGGATAATACAAGCTCACTTCAACTTGCAGCTAATCCTATCTACCATGCTAGGACCAAACATATAGAGGTCCAATACCATCATGTGAGAGAGAAGCTATTAAGCAAGGACGTTCATCTAACCTATGTATCAACCAACATGCAATGTGCAGATTTGTTGACTAAAGCTTTGGATGGAACCAAACTTTGCAGGTTCAAAGCAATGATTGGATTGCAGGATATACACGAAGATTAAAGATGAAGACCAAGCCAAAATTTTTAGCTTGAGGGGGATCTGTTGGTGTAATTCACAAGCCTACACATTTGGCTTGATGGATACATTGAAGTACATACACATATGGAGAAGCATAGGAACTATTGCTAGTGGTTTATTACCACTTTATCTCTTTGTAAAAGTCAAATCGACTTGGAATATTTGTAAACACCTACCAAGATGATTCGTGGAAAAAGTTAGCTTTTGATTGAAGAAATATATACTAGGATAAACGAGCTTAATCATAGGGAGCCAAAAGTTTGAATTTGAATTCAAATTTCTTACTCACTCTCTATAAAAGTAGTCATGAAAAAGTCGCGGTTAGAACTCATCACTCCCGAGCTTCTCATTATTGATTCTGAGTGTGTGAGGCCTACACTCTAGCCCGCACCTACCTACACCATTAGGCAATGACATTCATGCCAATGGTATTGTATACAAGTGTTCATTAATACATACATTCTCATTGTTCATTTCTGAGTTCTCTGTCATACTACTTGAAAGTCTGTCAACTTGTGAAGAGCAAATCTCAGTCATTTCTCCACCAAGTTCAAAGATCTAAAGCTTGTTTGAACCAGCTCAAAGTTCTCTACATGCTATCAAAGTTTGAAGAGATTCTATTCAGTTATTTCAGAGAAAAGCTCGTCGAGGTGATCATTGGTCATAGTTTGCTATAGTCCTAAAAAATCGGGGGTAAAGGTTTACTTGCTAAACTGATTTCTCTTAGAAGAGTTAATCTCTTTACATCATTCCACTTGGAATAGTTAGCTTACTAAGCTAACTAGATACCCCGAAAAGGAATTTTTTCAATTCCTACTGTGATGGTCTGTTGGATGTGATGGCTGGGTACTATCAGAAGATCAAGTTGGTGCTGCTAGACCTGCTTCACACCTGCCCTCTTTTCTTTTCAGATATGGTTAGGAGACTCCTTGAGCTTCCAAATGACACCAAGAAACTATATATGTGCTTTACAAAATGATTGAGTAATGATCAAATAAAAAACAGATGATTTTGACCCTTCACAACTCCAAAAACTTTCTATTCCTGTAATGATATCTGCTCAGTCCTAAGCTCAGTGTGACCAGCACACTTGCAATTGGTTTAATTCCTTCTGGGAGTATTAAATTAACTTAACAAGCTACCATTAGCAAGTTAAATCACTCCAATTAACAAACTATACACTGAGCATGACCTTTAGCAAAATCAGAGACACCCCCGACTTTTTAGGAACTACTCAGAAAAATACCAGTGTCTGCTTCGACTGAGATTTCTCCCAATTGGCTGAATAGAATCACTTGAAATTTTGTAGTGTTGTAGAATGCTTTGAGCTGGTTCCAATGAGCCCTGGATCATCAAATTTGGTTCAGTAGATCTTGAGATATGCCCTGTTGAAGTTGACAGACTTGGAGGTAGTCACTAAGAGAAAACAGTGATAATGAATATGTGTATATGTATTGAATCTATCAAATGTACATTCCCATTGGCATGTAGAGTAATGCACAATGGTACTCAGAGGTGTAGGCTCAATAGTAGCTCTCACACACTCATTGTAGTGCTAAGAATTTCCTCGGGAGGTGAGCTCTCTGCCCGCGATTTTTTCATTGATTTTTATAGGAGTTTGAAGAAGATTTGAATTCAAATTCAAATGTAGGCTCCCTCAAATCTCTCATCTAATCACATGGAGATATTCTCTCCATTCATAACTTCTAACTTCCACGACTTTTGAAGGTGGGTGAGATTACAAGAGGTGAGTTAAGTCATATTGACTTTTACATTGGATAAAAAGGTAATAAAGCATAGGCATGTGTTCCTATGGTCTTCCTTCAAGTGAATTAATCCAAGAACTTTTGCAACACCTTCAAGGTTGATATCTAATGCTCTTCAAGGTACAAGACAAAGCCAAGTGTTAAGGCTTGTTTTGCACCAACAGCTCCCCCTCAAGCCAAACACTTGCTTGAGTCTCCATCTTTAGTCTTCAATGATATCCTGCAATCCTATCATGGATTTAAACCTGCATAGCTTGCTCCCATCCAAAGCTTTTGTAAGCAAATCTGCACATTGAATATTAGTGGACACATATGATAATTGGATTTCCTTGCTAAGTAATTTCTCCCTCACATAGTGGTAATGAACCTCTATGTGTTTTGTCCTAGCATGATAAACAGGGTTAGCAGCTAGGTGAAGTGAACTTGTGTTATCACCAAATATGATTGGTGGTCTTGTGTATAGGCCCAATTCTGAATATAGTAGCTTCAACCATATTGCTTCTTGAGTGGCATTGGCTAGCCCTCTGTACTCTGCCTCAGTAGATGATAGGGCTACTGTGGGTTGTTTCTTGGATGACCAAGAAATTGGTTTATCACCTGCAAAGCATATGTAACCAGATGTACTCCTCCTGTCATCCTTGCAACCTGCCCAATCTGCATCTGAGTATACCTTGATGTCAATGTCTGATGAATATGGATAATACACACCATGATTTTGTGTTCCCTTTAGGTACTTTACTATCTTCTTGGCTGCCTCCAAATGTGGTACTCTTGGCTTATGCATAAATTGGCTAAGTACACTAACACCATATGAGATATCAACCCTAGTTAAGGTAGCATAATTAAGACTACCTACCAAACTTTGGTAACCTGTAATATCCTTGAGTTCTTCTCCTTCATGTGCACTGAGTTTGTGGTTGACCTCCATAGGAATGTTTGAGACTTTAGCTTCCTGCAAATTAAACTTCTTGACCATGTCCTGAATGTACTTCTTCTGAGTAATGAATATACCTGAATTTGTGTAGACCAATTCAAGTCCTAGAAAGTACTTCAATAATCCAAGATCATTGATCTTGAATTCCTTCATCATTTGACCTTTGATGTGTCTATTTCCTTGAACATCATTTCCTGTAATAATGATGTCATCAACATAGACACACAAGTATATTACCTCTGAATTGTTCTTCTTTATAAACAATGAAGTATCTGCTTTACTCATCACAAATCCTTGATCCAAGAGATAGGTTGTCAACCTGTAATTCCATGCTCTAGGTGCCTGCTTCAATCCATACAGAGGCTTCTTCAATTTACAAACATGATTTACCTTATTGGGATCCTCATAGCCAGGTGGTTGTGACATGTAGACCTCTTCAGATATCCATCCATTCAAGAATGCATTCTTTACATCCAATTGGTACATGTTCCAATTCTTGGATGCAGCTACACTCACCATAATTCTGATAGTTGGCATCTTTGCCACAGGAGAAAAAGTCTCCTCATAATCAATGCCTTGGGTTTGTGCAAAACCCTTGGCTACCAACCTAGCTTTGTACCTGTTTATTGTACCATCTGAGTTTCTTTTGAGTTTGTAGATCCATCTGGATCCTATCACCTTCATGGAGTCCTTCTTGGGTACCAAGTCCCAAGTATCACTCTCCTTGAGAGCCTCCATTTCTTCATCCATTGCTTCCTTCCATTCTGGTTTAGTAATAGCTTCCTCAAATGTACCTGGTTCTTCACTTAAGATATCCTTTGCAAGATATACAGAGTGCTTGGTTACAAGTGAAGTATCATACCCATACCTAATAGGTTTCTTCTTTTCCCTTGAAGATCTCCTCATAGCTTGAGTTGAGGATTCTGGATTTTCTTCAAGTTGCTTCATCTTCATCTTCCCTTTGGATTTCCAAGCTTTGAACTCTTCAATGTTGATGGTGTCTTCATCATCTGAGCTTGTGTCCTCATTCTGAATTGGTTCTTGTCTTACAAGCTTTGGAAAGTCTTCTTCCATATCATAAGGTAGGCTAACTTTCCTGCACTCATTATCATACCATGAATCATTTTCATCAAAGATGACATCTCTGCTTACCTTGAAGCCTTTGTTTGAGGGGTTATAGAACCTGTATCCTTTCTGATTCAAATCATAACCAATAAAGATACACTTTTCAGCCTTAGGGTCTAGCTTTCCCCTTACCTGTGAGGGAATATGCACATATGCAACACACCCAAAGATCTTGCAATGATCCAGAGATGGTCTCTTACCATGCCAAGCCTCATAGGGTGTCATTCCATCAAGTGTCTTTGATGGCAACCTGTTGATTAAGTATGTGGCAGTAGATACACTCTCTGCCCAAAGATAACTTGGTAATTTTTTCTCATTAAGCATAGACCTAGCTGTCTCCACAATGAGTCTATTCCTTCTTTCAGCTACCCCATTTTGTTCAGGTGAGTACCTTGTGGTAATCTCCCTCTTGATGCCTCTTTCCTGCAAGAAGTCTTCAAAGTCATTGGAGAAGTATTCTCCACCACCATCAGACCTTAATTTCTTCAAATGTCTACCTGTTTGATTTTCTACTAATGCAAGATACCTTTTGAAACAATTAAATACTTCATCTTTATGTTTCATGAAGTACAAAACAGTCCATCTGCTATAGTCATCAATAAAAGATACATAGTACCTTGATCCAGATATGGATGGCTCCTTGCTTGGTCCCCAAACATCTGTATGCACCAATTCCAAGTAATCTTCATGCATAAATCCTTTCTTGGTGTATGGCAACCTGTGTGACTTACCAAATTGACAAGCCCCACACTTGTATATCATGTGTTGCTTGGATACATTAGGTATCCCAAGCACACATTGATCTCTGCTCATTTGTTTTATGGTCCTCTCTCCAATGTGACCTAATCTCTTGTGCCACATCTCCAATTCTGATAGGGTTTGGTCCTTATAGTTGTACAAGGCAACATTTTTAGTATCCTCAAGTTCAAAGGTAAATAATCTACCTGATTTCTCTCCCTTGGCTATCCTTCTGAATCCATGTCTTGGATCCTCCACATATGCACCATGTTGAGTGAACCTGACCTGTAGACCTTTTTCAACAATCTGACCTACACTCATCAGATTCTTGGTGATTGTTGGAACATACAATACTCTGCTTAGCAAATTCTGATTACCATCACTTGTTTTGACATTACCTACCTTAACCACTGAATGTTTAGTGTCATCACCTGTCTGCACTTGGTGCTTGCCTTTAGGTTCTTCCAAATCAGAGAGTAAGGCAACATTCCCAGCTACATGATTAGAACAACCTGAGTCAATATAGAACAAATGATCATCATTGATACCTGATTTAGATGTCATGTTCATAATCAACAAGGAATCATCTTGATCCTCTGCATAATTGTTGTAATCCTTTCTGTTCATGTATCCTCCTTGATAATTGCCATTGTGATTGTAGCTATTGTTGTAGTTATTGTTGTAATTATTGTTGTAATTATTGTTGTAGCCATGGTAGCCTTGAGATTGATTGAATCTGCCTCTACCTTGAGAGTATCCTCCTCTTTGGTGACCTCTTCCTCTTTGGTTCTTGTAGTTTTTGTAGCATTCATCTGTAGTATGATTAGACAAGCCACAAATATTGCATGGAGATTGATTATAGGGTCTCCCCCTACCTGACTTACCTCCTCTGCCCCTACCTCTAGATGATCTACCTCTCCCTGCATAGTTTGCTTGGGAGGTGGATCCTTCTTCATCAACTTTCTTACTTTTACCCTTGTCTTTAGACTTCTTATCTGTATATAGGGCAGAGGGATTGTTACCTTTTGATTGCTCTCCATTCTTTGTGATCTTTGCTTCATGTGTAAAGAGTTGTCCAATCAGAGTTGTTAGATCAGGTGCTTGGATGTCCATGTACAAGTCCATTGCAGTGGTAAAGCTTTCCCACTTGTCATCTGCTTTGAGTCCATT
>CM035442.1:54021786-54026786 GCA_020310875.1 Ceratopteris richardii
ATAGAGGTTCATTACCACTATGTGAGGGAGAAGTTACTTAGCAAAGAAATTCAATTATCATATGTGTCTACTAATATACAATGTGCAGATTTGCTTACAAAAGCTCTGGATGGAAGCAAGTTATGCAGGTTTAAATCCATGATTGGATTGCAGGAAATCATTGAAGACTAAAGATGAAGAATTGAGCCAAAGTGTTTGGCTTGAGGGGGAGCTGTTGGTGCAAACAAGCCTTCACACATGGCTTAGATTTGTACCTTGAAGACTCAACATAAGGCATGGACAATTGGAACCATGGAAGGCTAAAATTTGGACCCTTGAAGGAAGTATTCACATGGAACAAGTACCATAGGAACCTAGTCTTATTGTTCTTACCATTTATCTTATGTAAAAGTCTATATGACTTTACCACTCATGTAATCACACCTACTAGACTAGAATCGTGAAAAAATTAGATGAATCAGTTGAGGGAATATCTCCCTAAGTCTAGTAGAGAGAATCAAGGGAACTTTAGTTTGAATTCAAATTCAAACACTCTTCAAAACTCCTATAAAAAGGCTATGTAAAAGTCGCGGGTCAGCTTCACTCTTCCCGAGGCAATTCCAAGCAAATCATTGAGTGTGTGAGAGCTACTCTTTAGCCTACACCTCTGAGTACCATTGAGCATCACATTACATGCCAATGGGAATGTACAATCATTATAGTTAATCAATATACATACATTCATAGTCTCTGTTTTCTCTGAGTGATCATCTTCAAGTCTGCCAACTTCAACAGGGCATATCTCAAGATCTACTGAATCAAATTGGATGATTCAAAGCTCATTTGAACCAGCTCAAAGCATTCTACAAGACTACAAAGTTTCAAGTCATTCCACTCAGCCATTTGGGAGAAATCACGGTCGAAGCAGTCTCTGGTATTTTTCTGTGTAGTTCCTAAAAAGTCGGGGGTGTCTCTGATTTTGCTAAAGATCATTCTCAGTGCATAGTTTATCAATTGGAGTGATTTAACTTGCTAATGGTAGCTTGTTAAGTTAATTTAATACTCCCAGAAGGAATTAATCCAATTGTAAGTGTGCTGGTCACACTAAGCTTAGGACTGAGCAGGTATCATTACAGGAATAGAAAGTTTTTTGGACTTGTGAAGGTTCAAAATCATCTGTTTTGATTTGGTTTATTACACAATTAATTTGTAAAGCACATATATAGTTTCTTGGTGTCATTTGGAAGCTCAAGGAGTCTCCTAAGTAGATCTGAAGAGAAAGAAGGGCAGGTGTGAAGCAGGATTTGCAGCACCAGCTTGATCTTCTAAGTGTATTCAGCCATCACATCCAACAGTGGTATCAGAGCATATAAGGTAATCATGGGTGATGGTTTCCCTTCCTTTATTGACAAATTGGATAGAAATAATTACCAGGCTTGGTCATTGAGAATGAAGACCTATCTACAAGGGAGAAGCTTGTATGGATACATATCAGGAGATGAGGAGTTGCCCTCATTCAAAACCAGAGGCCTACCTACAAAGGATGAACATGAGAGGCTCAACCAATGGTGTGCTAAAGATGCTTTGGCAAGGTCATATCTTCTAAACTCTATCTCTGATTTCCTTCTACCTCATGTAAGGAACTGTAAGACTTCCAAAGAGACTTGGGAAACCTTGTCAACATATTTTTCATCAAGCACAAGGGCCAGAAAGAATCAGCTATGGATTGAGTTTACAACTCTTAGGAAGCAATCAAAACAATGTGTCTCAGATTTTGTCACCAAAGTCAAAGACATTGCAGATCAACTTGCAAGTGTTGGAGAAGAAATTGAGGAAGAGCAAATAGTCAGACAAGTGATCAATGGACTAAAGGCAGATGACAAGTGGGAGAGCTTTACCACAGCAATGGACTTATACATGGACATCCAAGCACCTGATCTAACAACTCTGATTGGACAACTCTTTACACATGAAGCAAAGATCACTAAGAATGGAGAGCAATCAAAAGGTAACAATCCCTCTGCCCTATATACTGATAAGAAGTCTAAAGACAAGGGTAAAAGCAAGAAGGTTGATGAAGAAGGCTCTACCTCCCAAGCAAACTATGCAGGGAGAGGTAGATCATCTAGAGGTAGGGGCAGAGGAGGTAAGTCAGGTAGGGGGAGACCCTACAATCAATCTCCATGCAATATTTGTGGCTTGTCTAACCATACTACAGATGAATGCTACAAAAACTACAAGAACCAAAGAGGAAGAGGTCACCAAAGAGGAGGATACTCTCAAGGCAGAGGCAGATTCAATCAATCTCAAAGCTACCATGGCTACAACAATAGTTACAACAACAATAGCTACAATCACAATGGCAATTATCAAAGTGGATACAGGAATAGGAAGGATTACAACAATTATGCAGAGGATCAAGATGATTCCTTGTTGATCATGAACATGACATCTAAATCAGGTATCAATGATGATCATTTGTTCTATATTGATTCAGGTTGCTCCAACCATGTAGCTGGAAATGTTGCCTTACTCTCTGATTTGGAAGAACCAAAGGCAAGCACCAAGTGCAGACAGGTGATGACACTAAACATTCAGTCGTTAAAGTAGGCAATGTCAAAACAAGTGATGGTAATCAGAATTTACTAAGCAGAGTGTTGTATGTTCCAACAATCACCAAGAATCTGATGAGTGTAGGTCAGATTGTTGAAAAAGGTCTACAGGTCAGGTTCACTCAACATGGTGCATATGTGGAGGATCCAAGACATGGATTCAGAAGGATAGCCAAGGGAGAGAAATCAGGTAGATTGTTTACCTTTGAACTTGAGGATACTAAGAATATTGCATTGTACAACTATAAGGACCAAACCCTATCAGAATTGGAGATGTGGCACAAGAGATTAGGTCACATTGGAGAGAGGACCATAAAACAAATGAGCAGGGATCAATGTGTGCTTGGGATACCTAATGTATCCAAGCAACACATGATATACAAGTGTGGGGCTTGTCAATTTGGTAAGTCACACAGATTGCCCTATACCAAGAAAGGTTTTATGCATGAAGATTATTTGGAATTGGTGCATACAGATGTTTGGGGACCAAGCAAAGAGCCATCCATATCTGGATCAAGGTACTATGTGTCCTTTATTGATGACTATAGCAGGTGGACTGTTTTATACTTCATGAAACATAAGGATGAAGTATTTAATTGTTTCAAAAGGTATCTTGCATTAGTTGAAAATCAAACAGGTAGACATTTGAAAAGGCTAAGGTCAGATGGTGGTGGAGAATACTTCTCCAATGACTTTGAAGATTTCTTGCAGGAAAGAGGCATCAAGAGGGAGATTACTACAAGGTACTCACCTGAACAAAATGGGGTAGCTGAAAGGAGGAATAGACTCATTGTGGAGACAGCTAGGTCTATGCTTAATGAGAAAAAATTGCCAAATTATCTTTGGGCAGAGAGTGTATCTACTGCCACATACTTAATCAGCAGGTTGCCATCAAAGACACTTGATGGAATGACACCCTATGAGGCTTGGCATGGTAAGAGACCATCTCTGGATCATTGCAAAATCTTTGGGTGTGTTGCATATGTGCATATTCCCTCACAGGTAAGGGGAAAGCTAGACCCTAAGGCTGAAAAATGTATCTTCATTGGTTATGATTTGAATAAAAAAGGATACAGGTTCTATAACCCCTCAAACAAAGGCTTCAAGGTAAGCAGAGATGTCATATTTGATGAAAATGATTCATGGTATGAAAATGAGTGCAAGAAAGTTAGCCTACCTTATGATATGGAAGAAGATTTTCCAAAGCTTATCAGACAAGAACCAACTCAGAAAGAGGACACAAGCTCAGATGATGAAGACACCATCAACATTGAAGAGTTCAAGGCTTGGAAATCCAAAGGGAAAATGAAGATGAAGCAACTAGAAGACAATCCAGAATCCTCAACTCAAGCTATGAGGAGATCTCAAAGAGAAAGAAGAAACCTATTAGGTATGGGTATGATACTTCACTTGTAACCAAGCACTCTGTATATCTTGCAAAGGATCTCTTGAATGAAGAACCAGATACATTTGAAGAAGCAAGTGCTAAACCAGAATGGAAGGAAGCAATGGATGAAGAAATGGAGGCTCTCAAGGAGAGTGATACTTGGGACTTGGTACCCAAGAAGAACTCCATGAAGGTGATAGGATCCAGATGGATCTACAAACTCAAGAGAAACTCAGATGGTACAATAAACAGGTATAAAGCTAGGTTGGTAGCCAAGGGTTTTGCACAAACCCAAGGCATTGATTATGAGGAGACATTTTCTCCTGTGGCCAAGATGCCAACTATCAGAGTTATGGTGAGTGTAGCTGCATCCAAGAATTGGAACATGTACCAATTGGATGTGAAGAATGCATTCTTGAATGGATGGATATCTGAAGAGGTCTACATGTCACAACCACCTGGCTATGAAGATCCCAATAAGGTAAATCATGTTTGTAAATTGAAGAAGGCTCTGTATGGATTGAAGCAGGCACCTAGAGCATGGAATTACAGGTTGACAACCTATCTCCTAGATCAAGGATTTGTGATGAGTAAAGCAGACACTTCATTGTTTATAAAGAAGAACAATTCAGAGGTAATATACTTGTGTGTCTATGTTGATGACATCATTATTACAGGAAATGATGTTCAAGGAATTAGACACATCAAAGGTCAAATGATGAAGGAATTCAAGATCAATGATCTTGGATTATTGAAGTACTTCCTAGGACTTGAATTGGTCTACACAAACTCAGGTATATTTATTACTCAGAAGAAGTACATTCAGGACATGGTCAAGAAGTTTAATTTGCAGGAAGCTAAAGTCTCAAACATTCCTATGGAGGTCAACCACAAACTCAGTGCACATGAAGGAGAAGAACTCAAAGATATTACAGGTTACCAAAGTTTAGTAGGTAGTCTTAATTATGCTACCTTAACCAGGATTGATATATCATATGGTGTTAGTGTTCTTAGCCAATTTA
>CM035442.1:54045916-54050916 GCA_020310875.1 Ceratopteris richardii
CCTGATTTCTCTCCTTGGCAATTCTTTTGAAACCATGTCTTGGGTCCTCCACATATGCTCCATGTTGAGTGAATCTGACCTGCAAACCTTTTCTCCACAATCTGACCAACACTCATTAGATTCTTGGATGGTTGGTACATAAAGTACCCTGCTCAATAGATTCTGGTTACATCACATGTCTTTACATTTCCAATTTTTACAACAGAATGTTTAGTATCATCACCTGTCTGTACCTGATGTTTGCCCTTGGGTTCTTCCAAATCAGAGAGTAGTGCCACATTGCCAGCTACATGGTTAGAACATCCTGAGTCAATATAAAATAAATGATCATCATTTGTACCTGCCTTGGAGGTCATATTCATGATCAATAGGAGTCATCTTGCTCCTCTGTGTAGTTGTTGTAATCCTTCTATTTCTGAATCCACCTTGGTAGTTTCCATTGTGGTTGTGGTTGTAATTGTTGTTGTACTGATTGTTGTATCCATTGTAGCCTTGGTGTTGGTTGAACCTGCCTCCCTTGAGAGTATCCACCTCTTGAGTAGCCTCTCCTCTCTGATTCTTGTAGTTCTTGTAGCATTCATCTGTGGTATGATTGGACAATCCATAAATGTTGCATGGTGATGAGTTGTAGGTCTCCCCCTACTGACTTACCTCCTCTCCCTCTTCCTCTTGAAGATCTACCTCTCCCTGCATAATTAGCTTGGGAGGTAGAGCCTTCTTCTTCCTGTTTCTTCCCTTTACCTTTATCCTTAACTTCTTATCAGTATATAGAGCAGAGGGGTTGTTACCTTTTGACTGATCTCCTGCCTTTGTAAACTTTGCTTCATGTGTGAATAGTTGGCCCATAAGTGTGTGAGATCTGTGTATGCATGTCCATGTAGAGGTCCATTGCAATGGTGAAGCTTTCCCACTTATCATCTGCCTTGAGTCCATTTGTTACTTGCCTGACTATTTGTTCCTCTTCAATCTCCTCTCCATACTTGCTAATTGGTCTGCCACATCTTTAATCTTAGTCACATACTCTGAAACTGATTGCTTGGGCTGCTTCCTAAGGGTTGTGAACTCAATCCACAGTTGATTCTTCCTGGCCCTTGTGTTGGAAGAGAAATATGTTGACAGAGTTTCCAAGTCTCTTGGGAGGTCTTACAGTTCCTTACATGAGGTAAAAGGAAATCAGATATAGAGTTAAGAATATAAGACCTTGCCAAAGCATCCTTTGCACACCATTGGTTGAGCCTCTCTTGTTCATCCTGGTGGGTAGTCCTCTAGCTTTGAATGGGCAATTCCTCATCTCCTGATATGTATCCAAATAGGCTTCTTCCTTGTAGATAGGTCTTCATCCTTAGAGACCAAGCTTGTAATGTTCCTGTCCAATTTGTCAATGAATGAAGGAAAACCATCTCCCATGTTTACCTTATTTACTCTGATACCACTGTTGGGAGAAATGGTAGGATGCATCAAGAGATTGAGTTGAAGCTGCTAGACCTGCTTTGCTTCAGCCCTCCTTTGCTTCAGATATGCTTAGTACACTTGTTTAGCTTCCAAATGATACCAAGAAAGCATATATGTACTTTGCAAATGATATGTGTAATGATTAAATCAAAACAGATAACTTTGTACTTCACAAATCCAAGAAAACTTGCTATTTTGGTATTGACACCTGCTCAGTCTTTCACTCAGTATGACCAGCACACTTACAATTGATCTAATTCCTTCTGGACATATTAAATTAGCTTAACAAGCTACCATTTGCAAGTGGAATGAGATAAAATGATGAACTATACTCTGAGAAATGAGTTTAGCAAAATAATATGTACCCCCGACTTTTTAGGAATTCTGCAGACACAGACCACTGTGCACTTCGATCAAGATTTCTCCGAGATGGCTGCTGCTTTGACCTTGAAATTTTGTAGACGTGTAGTATGCTTGGAGCTGGTTCCAATGTGCTTTGAATCACTTGATTTGGTTCAGTAGATCCTGAGATATGCTCCTTTGAAGTTGATAGACTTGGAGATGATGACTCAGAGACAACCAGAGATAGTGAATGTAATGATATCTATTAATTCACATTGATGTACATTCCCATTGACATGATAAACATTGCCAAATGGTACTCAGAGGTGTAGGCTATGAAGAAGTCCTCACACACTCAAAAGTTGATACAGAATTGCCTCGGGATATGAGCTGAAGTACCCGCGACTTTTGTATTACATCTTTTATAGAAGTTGAGTTGAGTTTTGAATTTGAATTCAAATTCAAATCTCCTATAATCACTCCACTAAATGTAGGGAGATATTCTCTCTACTAAACCATCCACTTTTCCACAAATCCAATCAAGTAGGTAAGTGATTAAAGTGATTACATGTAAATGCCAAGTCATATAGACTTTTACAATGAGTAAAATGTAATAACACATAGGCAAGTGTTCCTATGGTTCTAGCTTCACATAGTGATATCCTTCAAGGGTTCCAAGCCAAAGGTGAAGGCTTGAAATGCACCAACAAGTCCTCTAGTTTCAGCCTATAAAGTTTCATGGAGAAATAATACTTGATCTAGGAGAAATTAGCAAAATACTGAAGGTATGTCATTTCGGTGACTAGGAATTTCTATAGAAGAAAAGTTCTCACTTTAGGCTATCATTTCTCAAAGTTTGGAGTGGCAATGAGTTAATGGTGACCATAGAGGTGTTCTAGTGTCACATTAATTCATTCTTGTGGTGTTTCATACAAACAAGTGGTATCAGAGCAGAAGATTCTTGAGAGCAGAAGACGACAAAGGTACGAGAAGTTTTGGAAAGTTTTCCATTAAAGTTTCAAAGGTGAAGCATTTGAAGACACAAGGCATCAAAAGGTTACTTAAAAAGTATCTTCATACACAAAGAACTCCAAAATGTATTATTCTTTATCCTTTAAGCTCACACGTTGCAGCAGAAGGAAAGGAGTATGGCAGATCATATCTCCATTGACAAACTGGACAGAGATAATTACCCCGCATGGGTAATGAGAATGGAAGCCTTACTTATGAGTAAGGATCTCATGATATATGTTACAGGTGAAGAAGAGAAGCCAGTATTTGAAGATGAAAGCCGACCAAAGAAAGAGGAACGTGATGGTTTAAAGCATTGGCAGAAGAAGGATGCAAGTGCAAAGGCATACATTTACAATACAATCTCTGATCATTTGCTACCACACATCAGAGGATTGGAATCATCTGAAGATATATGGAATGCATTGGAGTATCATTTCCAAAGCACTACTAAAGCACGGAAAGCAAGTCTATGGTCAGAGTTTACAACATTCAAGAAGAAGCCAAGTCAAAAACCATTAGGATTATGTCACTAAGATGAAGGATCTAGCAGATAGTCTTGGATCCACAGATGAAGATGTTGAAGATCACAGATTGATTGCTCAATTACTTGCAGGTATGAGAGGGGATGAAAGGTGGAAACCTTTTGTCTTATCAACAGAACTTTCATTAAATCATTATGTTCCAGATTTGAACCAGTTGCTTGGTTTGATGCTCACATATGAGCAAGACTTGAAGGAGATGGAGATAAAGGACAAAGTTCTGCAATATACATGAAGAACAAGAAGAAAGGAGATAAAGGTAAAGCAAAGGATGAAGAGGAGTCTAGTTCTCAAGCTTATTATGCAAGAGGTAAAGGCACAGGCAGAGGAAGAGCAAGAGTTTTGGAAGAGGTAGAGGTAATCAAAATAATAACAAGAAGGCTTGCTGGATTCTGTGGATTGAGTAATCATTTGGCTCATGATTGTTGGCATAACCACAAGGATCAAACCAGAATCAAAACAACAATAGCAGAGGTCGAGGTGGAAGATATCAAAGTAATTTCCAAAGAGGTAGACAAAGTCAAAGAGGAGGCTATGGTAGAGAGTGGAGGAAGAAGTTGGGGACAGAATCAATCCTACAACACCACCTACTACAACTATGCAAATGACACACAGAATGAAAGTCATACATCATTGATGATGAATTCAATCAGCACATCAGACAAAGAAGATCTAAAGGTATTTACATTGACTCTAGACGTTCTAATCATTTGTCAGGAAACATAGAATTGATGTCAGAATTGGAAAAGGCATTTCTAGTCATACAATTCAACTGGTGATAATACAAGACATAGTGTACATTCAATTGGAAAAGTGAAATGCAAGAGTGGAGCAGATTTGCTAACCAATGTTTTGTATGTTCCTACAATACCTAAAAACTTGATTAGTGTGGGAAAGATAGTTGAAAAAGGTTTTCAAGTCAGGTTTACAAATGAAGGAGTATTTGTGGAAGATCCAGAGAATGGATATAATCAGATTGTCTTTGGTAAGAAAGAAGGTAGACTCTTACTTTAAGAGTGCAAGGGAACATTGGTCAAGCTTTGCTCACACATGGTGAATTAGTGATTACAGAACTTGATCTCTGGCATAAGAGACTAGGTCACTTCAATGAAAGAGGAATTAAAGCTATGTTTGCTAATCAGTCTGTAATAGGATTACCAAATGTGCAAAGTCACATATGGTTTATAATGTGAAGCATGTCAAATGGGTAAAGCACACAGGTTACCATTTCAGAAGAAAGGATTCAAACATGATGGAGTACTTGAGCTCATTCATACAGATGTATGGGGACCAACAAAAGAAGGATTTATCAGTGGCTCAAGGTATTATGTTCTTTTCCTTGATGATGCTACAAGATGGATAACATTATATGTTTTGAAAGGAAAGATCAGAAGTGTTTGGAGCTTTCAAGCATTTTCATGCATATGCAGAGAGAGTCACAGGTCAAAAGCTTAAAAGACTGAGGTCTGATGGAGGGGAGAATACTTCTCCAAGAGTTCAATGATTATCTTTGGAATGCAGGTATTAAGAGAGAAATAACTTGCAGGTATACACCACAACAAAATGGTGTAGCAGAAAGAAGAAACAGGACTTTGGTGGAGTTTGCCAGAGCTATGCTGAAGGAGAAGAATTGTCCAAATTATCTTTGGGTTG
>CM035442.1:54065916-54068416 GCA_020310875.1 Ceratopteris richardii
AAGCCAACAAAGGGAAGCAACAATCAGGTGAAGAAGAAGGTACATCAAACCAAGCAAATTTCATAAGAGGAAGAGGAAATGGCAGAAGTAGAGGAAGAGGCAGAAACAACAAAGAGAATGCAAGAGCTTGTTGGATATGTGGTAAGACCAATCATCTATCTCATGATTGTTGGCATAATAATCAAAACAATGGTAATTATCAGAACTTTAATCAAAGAGGAAGAGGAGGTAGATTTCAGAGATGAAATTTCAGAGGTAGAGGTGGTAGGAATTCTTTTGGAAGAGGTGGTGGAAGAAACTTCCAAAGTCAATCCTATAATAACACCTACTACAACTATGCATCAGATCAAAAGGAGGACTCGACTCTCATTATGAATACATGTGAAACTTCACATGAGGACATGAGAGTGTTTTATATTGATTCAGGATGTAGTAATCATTTGAGTGGAAATATTGCTTTGATGACTGACCTAGATCATAATGCAATTAATCATACAGTTCAGACAGGTGATAATACAAAGCATAAGGTAAAGTCAATTGGTTCAGTCAAGGCTAAGGATGGGAGCACTCTTCTGAGTAAGGTACTTTATGTTCCCACAATTCCAAAGAATTTGATTAGTGTAGGTCAAATTGTGGAAAAAGGTTATGAGGTAAGGTTTACCAATGATGGAGTTTATGTGGAAGACCCTAGTCAAGGGTATAAACAAGTTATTGCAGGAAAGAAAGAAGGAAGGCTTTTTACATTGAAGGTACAAGGAAATGTTGGACATGCTATGTTCACATATGGAGAGCAGAAGGTGTCAGAATTGGATCTTTGGCACAAAAGACTTGGACACTTTAATGAAAGAGGTATCAAAGAAATGATTAACAATGGTTCAGTGCTTGGAATGCCTAACATTGCAGGTCAACACATGACATACAGATGTGAGGCATGTCAATTAGGTAAGGCTCATAAGCAATCCTATTCCAAGCATGGGTTTATGTATTCAGAAAGACTTGAATTGGTGCATACAGATGTGTGGGGTCCTTCAAAGGACTTTAGTATAAATGGTTCAAGATATTATGTCATATATGTTGATGATGCTACCAGGTGGATCACAATTTATGTGATTAAGGAAAAGTCAGAAGTGTTTAATACATTTAAACACTATCATGCATATGCAGAAAGGATTACAGGTCAAAAATTGAAGAGACTAAGGTCAGATGGAGGGGGAGAGTATTTTTCAAATGAGTTCAATGATTATTTGTGGAATGCAGGTATAAAGAGAGAAGTTACTTGCAGGTACTCTCCTCAACAAAATGGGGTAGCAGAAAGAAGAAATAGGACTCTTGTTGAGTTTGCAAGGTCCATGATGAAAGAGAAGAATTGCCCAAATTATTTGTGGGCTGAGGCTGTTAATACAGCTACTTATTTGGTTAATAGATTGCCTTGTAAAGCTTTGCAGGGTATGACACCATATGAAGCTTGGTGGGGTAAGAAACCTACCTTGGATCATTGCAGAATATTTGGATGCTTGGCATATGCATATGTGCCATCTCAATTGAGGCATAAGTTGGAGCCTAAGGCAGAGAAGTATGTATTCATTGGTTATGATGATAAGCAAATGGGATACAGGTTGTGGAGTCCATCCACAAAGCAATTTATTGTATCCAAGGATGTTACATTTGATGAGCAAGGTACTTGGTATGCAGGTAAATATAATGTACATGCAGATGATGAAGAAGTAGTGGAACAAAGGAAAGGTAAAGCAAAGATTCAATTACTTGATGAAAGTGAGAGTAATGAAGTGCAGATTGAAGTTGAAGAGAGGCCAAGGTTTGATCCAGAATGTGATGAACCAGAGACCTCAAGAAGTGCAGAAGTTAGGAGATCATCAAGGCACAAATGGCAACCTACAAGGTATAGCTATGACACTTCATTCTTAACTACTAAAGATTATGCTTATTTGGTAAAAGCAGATGAAGACCCTTCTACATATGAAGAAGCCAAAGGGAAGAAGAATTGGGAAGATGCTATGCAAGAGGAGTATGATGCATTGATAGAGAATCAAACATGGGATTTGGTTCCTAAACCTAATAGTCAGAAGATTATTGGATGTAAGTGGGTTTACAAAACAAAGAGATTTGCAGATGGAAGTGTGTCTAGGTACAAAGCTAGACTTGTTGTGAAAGGGTATGCACAGACATATGGAGTGGACTATGATGAGACTTATAGTCCTGTGGCAAAGATGACAACCATCAGGACACTCATTGCAATTGCTGCTTGTAAAGGTTGGAAGTTGTCTCAATTAGATGTCAAAAATGCTTTCTTGAATGGTTACATTTCAGATGAAGTCTACATGGAGCAACCAGATGGGTTCAAAGATCAAGTGAGTCCAAATTATGTATGTAAGCTCAAGAGAGCTTTGTATGGGTTGAAGCAAGCCCCAAGGGCTTGGAATTATAGGCTTGTAAAATTCTTGAATGATCTTGGATTTCAAGCATCAAAGGCAGATAGTAG
>CM035442.1:54073416-54113416 GCA_020310875.1 Ceratopteris richardii
TTCAAACTCATTGGAGAAGTACTCACCTCCTCCATGTGACCTTAGCCTCTTTAGGTTTCTTCTTGTCTGATATCAAAAAGTGCAAGAACTTCATCTTTGTGCTTCATAAAGTACAATATAGTCCACCTCCTATAATCATCAATAAAAGATACATAGTACCTTGATCCTGAGATTGAGGGGTCTTTGCTTGGTCCCCATACATGTGTATGGACAAGTTCTAGGTAGTCTTCATGCACGTAGCCTTTCCTTGAGAATGGTAACCTGTGAGACTTTCCAAACTGACAAGCTGTTGGGAAAGATGAATGGATGCTCCAAGAGACTGAGTAGGTACTGCTAAACCTGCTTTGCACCAGCCCTCTTTTGCTTTAGAGTTGATAAGTAGACCTTCTTAGCTTTCCAATAACACCAAAAAATACCCTATGTACTTTGGAAGTGATGTGTGTAATGATTGAACCCAAACAGATAACTTTGAAGTTCACAAACTCAAGAAAACCTTCTATTTTTGTCTTGACACCTGCTAGATGTTTTACTCAGTATGACCAGCACAGTAGAAATTGATAGAATTCCTTCTAGGGGTATTTAATTAGCTTATTAAGCTACCATTTGCAATTCAAATGATGTAAAAAGATAAACTATGCTAAGAGAAATCAATTTAGCAAGTTTAGCTATACCCCCGACTTTTTAGGACTGTAGCAGAAAATGACCAGAGTTCACCTCGACGCAGATTTCTCTGAGATGGCGGAATAGAATCACTTCAAAATTTGATAGCATATAGATGACTTTGAGCTGAATCCAATTAGCTTTGAATAACTTGATTTGGTGAAGAATTGACCAAGATATGCCCTTGACAAGTTGACAGACTTTTGAGTAGACTAACAGAGAACTTAGAGATGAATGATGTAAATGCATCTATTAATGAACAATTGTATATAGTCCCATTGGCATGAATAACATTGCCTAATGGTTTAGAGAGGTGTAGGCTATAGTATATTCCTCACACACACTCAAAATCAATAGAATGAGGCTCGGGAATTGATAACTCTTAGCCGCGACTTTTCATGTTCACTTTTATATGTAATGAGCAAAGATTTGAAATCAAATTCAAATTTTCGCTCCCTATGATCAAGCTCCTAAATGCTTGGAGATATTCCTTCAATCAAATGAGCTACTTTTTCCACAACTCACTTAGGTAGGTGATTACAAAGGATTCTAAGTCAATTTGACTTTTACAATGAGGTAAAGTGGTAATTAACCACTAGCATATGTTCCTATGCTTCTTCATGTATGTGTAGACTTTAATGCATCCTTTGAGCCAAATGTGTAGGCTTGCAATTTACACCACCAGCTCCCCCTCAAGCCAAACATTTTGGCTTAAGTCTTCATCTTCAATCTTCAAGTATATCCTGCAATCCAATCATGGATTTGAACCTGCAAAGTTTTGTTCCATCCAAAGCTTTAGTCAACAAATCTGCACATTGCATGTTGGTTGATACATAGGTAAGTTGAATGTCCTTGCTTATCAATTTCTCTCTCACATAATGTTAATGAACCTCTATGTGTTTGGTCCTAGCATGATAGATAGGATTAGCTGCAAGGTGAAGAGAACTTGTATTATCTCCAAAGATAATTGGTGACCTAGTAAACAAACCCAATTCTATATACAAAAGTTTAATCCAAATTGCTTCTTGTGTGGCATTAGCTAGTCCTCTATACTCTGCCTCTGTGGAAGACAAAGCAATAGTAGGTTGCTTCTTTGAAGACCATGAAATTGGTTTGTCACCTACAAAGGAAATATATCCAGAAGTGATCCTCCTATGATCCTTGCATCCTGTCCAATTTGCATCTGAATAGATTTTTATATCAATATCTGAAGTGTAAGGGAAATACAAACCATGGTTCTGTGTACCCTTGAGATACTTCAAGATTCTCTTGGCAGCCTCTAAGTAAGGTATCCTTGGCTTGTGCATAAATTGACTTAGCACACTTACTCCATATGCAATATCAACTCTTGTAAGAGTAGCATAGTTCAAGCTACCCACCATACTTTGATAACCTGTAATGTCTTTGACTTCATCACCTTCATGGGCACTTAGCTTTAGGTTTAACTCCATTGGAGTGCTTGCTACTTTAGCATCCTGCAAGTGAAACTTCTTCAACATATCCTGTACATACTTTTTCTGAGTAATGTATATCCCTGAATTAGTGTAAACTAATTCAAGCCCTAGAAAATACTTCAATAAACCAAGATCATTGATCTTGAATTCCTTCATCATCTGGCTTTTGATATACCTGATTCCATTGACATCATTACCTATAATGATGATGTCATCAACATAAACACAGAGATATATTACCTCTGAATTAATTCTCTTAATGAACAGAGAAGTGTCAGCCTTGCTCATGACAAAACCTTGGTCTTGGAGGTATGTAGTTAACTTGTAATTCCATGCCCTAGGTGCCTGCTTCAATCGATATAAAGCCTTTTTTAATTTGCAAACATAAGTTACCTTCTTAGGGTCCTCATAGCCAGGAGGTTGTGACATATAAACTTCTTTTGAAATCCATCCATTCAAGAAAGCATTCTTGACTTCCAATTGGTACATGTTCCAATTCTTTGATGCAGCCACACTTACCAACACTCTGATTGTTGCTACATGCATGAAGAACCATAGGAACATATTCTAGTGATTACTTACCACTTTACCTCATGTAAAAGTCTAATTGACTTGGAATCTTTTGTAATCACCTACCTAATTGATTCGTGGAAAAAGTAACTCACTTGATTGAGAGAATATCTCCAAGCTTTTAGAAGCTTGATTAGAGGGAGCCAAGAATTTGAATTTGAATTCAAATTCTTACACATTTCATATAAAAAGTGATCAAGAAAAGTCGCGGTATAAGAGATCACTCCCGAGCTTCATTCTACTGTCATTGAGTGTGTGTGAGGACTACATCATAGCCTACACCTCTCTACATCATTAGACAATGCTAGTCATGCCAATGGGATTGTACACAAGTGTTAATTTATAGATACATGTACATCATTCATCTCTGTGCTCACTCATTGTCTACTCCAAAGTCTGTCAACTTGTCAAGGGCATATCTCAGCCAATACTTCACCAAATTCAGTGATTCAAAGCTTGTTGGATTCAGCTCAAAATCAATTCAGCCAATTCAGAGAAATTGTCGTCGAGGTGCTCACTGGTCTTTCTCTGCTACAGTCCTAAAAAGTCGGGGGTATACCAAATCTTGCTAAATTAATTTCTCTTAGCATAGTTCATTATTTTACATCATTCCACTTGCAAATGTTAGCTTACTAAGCTAATTGAATACCTCTAGAAGGAATTTTATCAATTGTTACTGTGCTGGTCACACTGAGCAAAACATTGAGCAGGTGTCAAGACCAAAATAGAAGGTTTTCTTGACTTTGTGACTTCCAAAGTTATCTCTTTTGATTCAATCATTGCACACTTCATTTCCAAAGGACATAGGCCATTTCTTGGTGTCATTGGAAAGCTAAGAGTGTCTACTAATCAAGTCTGAAGCTAAAGAGGGATGGTACAACGCAGGTTTTAGTAGTACCTACTCAATCTCTTGGATCATCCATCCATCTTTCCCAACAATGGTATCAGAGCAAATAAGGTAAAATGGGAGATGGTTTTCCTTCATTCATTGATAAATTGGACAGGAACAACTATCAAGCTTGGTCTCTAAGGATGAAGACCTACTTACAAGGAAGGAGTATCTATGGATACATCTCAGGGGATGAGGAATTGCCCTCATTCAAAGCAAGAGGTTTGCCAACCAAGGAGGAGCAAGAAAAACTCAACACATGGTGTGCAAGGGATGCATTGGCAAGGTCCTATTTACTCAACTCTATATCTGACTTTCTTTTACCTCATATCAAAAATTGTAAGACTTCCCAAGAGACTTGGGAAACCTTGTCATCATATTTTTCCTCCAATACAAGGGCTAGGAAAAATCAGTTGTGGATTGAATTCACAACACTAAGGAAGCAACCTAAGCAAGTTGTTTCAGAATTTGTGACCAAGATCAAAGATGTTGCATATCAGTTAGCAAGCATAGGAGAAGAGATTGAAGAGGAACAAATTGTAAGGCAGGTAATTAATGGAATCAAGGCTGATGACAAGTGGGAAAGCTTCACCACTGCAATGGATCTCTACATGGACATGCACACTCCAGATCTTACAACTCTTATGGGTCAACTATTCACACATGAAGCAAAGCTTACCAAGAGTGGAGATACTACCAAAGGTAACAACTCTTCTGCCCTATACACTGATAAGAAATCTAAGGATAAAGGCAAGAGTAAGAAGGTGGAAGATGAATGCTCTACCTCCCAAGCCAACTATGCAGGGAGAGGTACATCTTCAAGAGGTAGGGGCAGAGGAGGTAAGCAAGGTAGGGGGAGACCCTATAACACATCACCATGTAACATTTGTGGTTTGTCAAACCACACCACAAATGAGTGTTACAGGAATTACAAAAATCAGAGAGGAAGAGGCTATCAAGAGGTGGATACTCGTAGTCTAGAGGAAGGTTCAACCATCACCAAGGCCACAACAACAATTATAACAACAACTACAACAACAATTACAATGGCAACTACCAAGGAGGATTCAGAAACAGAAAGGACTACAACAACTACACAGAGGAGCAGGATGACTCTCTCTTGATCATGAACATGACTTCAAAGTCAGGTACAAATGATGATCACTTATTTTATATTGATCCAGGGTGTTCAAATCATGTGGGTGGTAATGTGGCACTACTCTCTGATCTTGAGGAACCAAAAGGTAAACACCAAGTCCAAACAGGTGATGATACAAAGCATTCTGTAGTTAAAGTTGGAAATGTGAAAACTTGTGATGGTAATCAGAATTTGTTGAGCAGAGTACTTTATGTACCTACAATTACAAAGAACTTAATGAGTGTTGGTCAGATTGTAGAGAAAGGGTTGCAGGTTAGGTTCAATCAATATGGAGCATTTGTGGAGAACCCAAGACATGGATTCAAAAGGATAGCTAAAGGAGAAAAATCAGGTAGACTTTTCACTTTTGAGTTAGAGGACACAAAGAATATTGCTTTATACAGTTATAAGGATCAGACACTTTCAGAGCTTGAGATTTGGCACAAGAGATTAGGGCATATAGGAGAAAGGACCTTGAAGCAAATGTGCAGGGACCAATGTGTGCTTGGGATACCTAATGTATCCAAGCAACATATGATTTACAAGTGTGGTGCTTGTCAATTTGGTAAGTCTCACAGGTTACCCTTCTCAAGGAAAGGATATATGCATGAAGACTACCTAGAGCTGGTACACACAGATGTTTGGGGACCTAGAAAAAACCCCTCAGTCTCAGGTTCAAGGTACTATGTGTCTTTTATTGATTACTATAGCAGATGGATTGTATTATACTTTATGAAGCACAAGGATGAGGTATTTAATTGTTTTAAGAAATATCTTGCATTAGTTGAAAATCAGACAGGAAGGAATTTGAAGAGGCTAAGGTTAGATGGAGGAGGTGAGTACTTCTCAAATGAATTTGAGGACTTCTTGCAGGACAGAGGCATCAAAAGGGAAATAACCACAAGGTACTCTCCTGAACAAAATGGGGTAGCTGAAAGAAGAAATAGGTTAATTGTTGAGACAGCTAGATCTATGCTTAATGAGAAGAAATTACCTAACTATCTATGGGCAGAGAGTGTCTCTACTGCCACCTATCTCATAAACAGGTTACCATCAAAGTCACTTGATGGTATGACACCATATGAAGCATGGCATGGTAAAAGACGATCATTGGATTACTGCAAAATTTTTGGATGTGTAGCATATGTACACATTCCTTCACAGGTAAGAGGAAAGCTAGATCCAAAGGCTGAAAAATGTATTTTCATTGGATATTATTTAAATAAAAAAGGTTACAGGTTTTATAACCCTACCAATAAAGGATTTATGGTAAGCAAAGATGTGATCTTTGATGAGAATGATTCTTGGTATGAGAATGAATGTAGGAAGGTCAAACTACCCTATGATTTGGAAGAAGAATTTCCAAAACTTACAAAGGAGGAACCTACTCAGGATGGAGAGTCAAGTTCAGATGATGAAGATACAATCAACCTTGAAGAGTTCAAGGCATGGAAGTGCAAAGGCAAAATGAAGATGAAGAAGCTTGAGGACATACCAAAATCTTCAACTCAATCAATCTGAAGGTCTCAAAGAGAGAGCAAAAAACCTATCAGATATGGGTATGATACATCTCTTGTTACTAAACATTCAATTTATCTTGCAAAGGATTTGCTAAATGAAGAACCAGGATCATATGAAGAAGCAATCACAAAATCAGAATGGAAGGAAGTTATGGATGAGGAGATTGAAGCACTCAAGGAGAGTGATACATGGGAGTTAGTACTCAAGAAGGACTCCATGAAGATAGGATCCAGGTGGATCTATAAATTGAAAAGAAATTCTGATGGCACAATTAACAGGTACAAGGCTAGATTAGTAGCCAAGGGTTTTGCACAAACCCAAGGCATTGACTATGAAGAAACATTTTCTCCTGTGGCCAAGATGCCAACAATCAGAGTATTGGTGAGTGTGGTTGCATCAAAGAATTGGAACATGTACCAATTGGATGTCAAGAATGCTTTCTTAAATGGATGGATCTCAGAAGAGGTTTATATGTCACAACCTCCAGGCTATGAAGAACCTAAGAAGGTAACTTATGTTTGCAAATTAAAGAAGGCTTTATATGGATTGAAGCAGGCACCTAGGGCATGGAGTTACAGGCTTACTACATACCTCCAAGACCAAGGATTTGTTATGAGCAAGGCAGATACTTCTCTGTTCATTAAGAGAAGTAATTCAAAGATAATCTATCTCTGTGTCTATGTTGATGACATCATCATTATAGGTAATGATGTCAATGGAATCAGAAGCATCAAGAGCCAAATGATGAAGGAGTTCAAGATCAATGATCTTGGATTATTGAAATATTTTTTAGGGCTTGAATTAGTCTACACTAATTCAGGGATTTACATTACTCAGAAAAAATATGTACAGGACATGTTGAAGAAGTTTCACTTGCAGGATGCTAAAGCAGCACGCTGTGGAGGTGATCGCAATCCGGGTGGATCGGGTCCGGTCGTGGCACACACAGGGTGTATGAAGCTAATGAATGTTGGAAGGTTTAAAGATATGAAGGTGAAATTAATGTTGAGTATGGAGAAGAGAGAGATGTTGAAATAATTATGGGAATGGGAATGTAGGTGTGCAAGTTAGATTGATTACATGAATGATAAGAATGAAAGAGAACCATACACATGAATCAAATTTGGAAGGAAGAATGGTCCATTGGAGGAGCTTCTTAAACACTTCCTAATTCTAATCCATATGTATAGACTTCTTTGGATGATATGTATGCATGACGAGAATAGATGGAATCCTTACACATAAATCAGTTTCGAAAGGAAGAATGGTCCAATATTGGAGCTTCTTATACACTTTCAGAAACTAATAAATATGTATGGATTTGTATGGATTATATGCATGCAAGTGAATTATGATGATGGATTTTACTCACAAGCTCAAAGAAACATCCTCACTGGTTCAACGCAATACTGCGGAGCCTTCTCACACATAGAAGAAATAGAAGACATGTAAAAATACTTAAGAGACTGAGAGAGGTGACAAGAGACAAGTGACAAGTGACATGAATTAAAAGAATTTGAATTAAGTTACATGTAAAAGATCGTAGTGGTACGTCATGCTAAGCAGTCTACTGATCAAAGGTGGTTCCGACCCTCAAACCATGACAGTTCAACCGAATGTCACACGTAAGAAGGTGAGTTCCACTCCAGTGACCCTATGTCTGTCTAGGCTCGTAACGTCTAACTAAAGAAGTCTAAGACTCATTAAAATCAGCTCTAACTCACTCACACGCTCCACCGAGGGTGAGTCAAGATAGAGATGCTGGTTTCAAGAGCCTATCCTAGATTGGAGTTCTAACTTAAATTTGAAACTAGGTTCTATACTCATACTAGCTCACCTTGGATCCTCACTCGCTCAACCGAGGGTGATCGTCTCAAGGAAACCGTAAGCTAGCATGAGCCCTATGGATGCCTAACAATGATGCTCTAGGAGTTTGGAGGGGGGTTTATATAGTTTTTTGAATGAATTTGGGCCCTTGGATCTAGAGAAATCAACTCTCAACTCTAGGATCACTACTTTTGATTACAACCATTTGATTAATCAAATCAATGGCTTGGAATTGTTCTTTCTATCAAATCTAGTGTAAAGGAGTGAAATTTAGGCGCCCTCATTCTCCACCATTGGATCTGGGGATGATCTGGACCGTCGGATCAGTGCTGACATCAATTCGGATAAGATAAGCCACTATTTTTGGAGAAATGCTGCATTATTGATCTTTGATTGTAAAAAAGGTCTTCTTTTATGGAAAAAATTCGTGGATCCTCCTTCCTTTATGCTTTAGTGCATCTCCACCCTTGAATATGAGCTCATCTTGACCGTACAACATGGTTCAATCATATTTTGACATGTGGCAGACATTCAAGCCTTCAATTTTCTTATTCTAGAAAACTGCGGTGACCTTGAAAACTGGACTTTGTGCTCTTTGACCCTCCAAAAAGTCTTTGATGAAGATGAAACATTGTAGGACTATGTTTCCAAAGATCTCCTTCAGGAATATGCAGAAAAAACTCCCATCTGAATCTAACTTGTACAAGTTTGACTACATTTGGAAGCTTGCAAGGTGGCATTAAGGTGTCTAGGAAGCTCGGATAGCTTTGAAACTTTATACAAATATGTAGCCACATATGGTCTTTATACATGCCAAACCATATGGCTAACATAAATTTCTATACAAGAATTTGTAGGGTCAAACTAGAAAAAATACATTTTTACAAAATGAACATAGCATATCAATGTGCTACCAAATCCATTTTCTGCTGAAATTTGGGCTATAGACTGCCTTTGACAATCTTTACAAGTATATGGATTTTCATCTAATTTGGTGACAATGAAATTTTTGCCCTAATTTCCTAACTTTGACCAACTTTGACCAACTTTGACCGCTACCATGGACTTTCTTGATTTCTTTGAAACTTTGTATGTGACCTTCCTTTGACATCCTTGATGCATCCTGGACTTCTCGGGGAATTCTGGCTACCTTCACCAAATATGTTTTTTTTGTAGGCCTTCACAAGTGAGAGAGGAGAGAAAATCTCGACGACGTTCGCCCCCACTAAACCTGCGATTCCTCCGGAAGCGCCACTCTAGCATCTGTGAAAAACAAAATGTTCCAGGCATCAAATTCTTTTATAGGCAACATAAGAAACATGGAAGGAAAGTTGATTATATGCATGAATAAGTAGGTAACGTGACATGAAGCAAAATTTGCATGAAAGAAATAATTGAAACAGGAAACATGAATATGCATGAACAAATAGGCAACATATATGCAAATGAACAAGCAACATTGGCAACAAGAAAGAAAAAAAACAAGCATCAATATGAAGTGGAAGTGGTTGTATTGAGTCGTTTTAAGCATCAGTTCCTCTCATCTTGAAGAAAATTTTGTACCTTTTTCATAAAGCAATCTACCTTAAATATGATTATAAACAAAGATTTAGGATTTTCAAGAGACATCTTTCATCTTTAGCTTATTTTAGATCAACTCCTTTCTTACATAAATATGAATATGCTCTTTCTCTAATAACATGCAAGGAAATCTAACTAAACTCCACTAATGCATAAATCTGCTTATATAGCCCGTGATTTATTCTACTATGCCTCTTTATCCTCCTTTGGCTTGCTCTTTTTTTTTTCCGATGATGATGATGATTTGGCAACTTTATGGTTACGATCACTTTTTTGGGGTGGAAGAAAGTGTAAACTTCTTGGTAACATGTAGCTTTTTTTTTTTTTTTTTTTGACGAGGAAAAGTTAAACCCCTATACAAGGTACAACCATTTTTGATGACGGAGAACAGTCGTTTAAACTCCGATACAAGTGCTGTGAGATGGACTAAGGATGTAGAAACATGCAATAGCAGGAGCTAGGATTTCAACAATTATGCTTTCGATATAGGATACATATGCATGTTTATATATGAAAGTCATGTCACCAAAATAAACCTCCAAATCTACATGCCCTATCTTTCCACAATCCTAGATTATAATCAATTCCTTAGTAGATAAGTTACTACTTAAGATACAATTTTACACAAGTAGAGAAATCATCATTTGCCTTTTTTGACTCAAGTGATGTGGATATGCAATGCGATGCAAAGACTGAAACAAATATGCATGAAACAAGCATGGAAAAAAAATAGAATGAACTTGAAAAAAAACAAAGCAACATGAACTTAAAAAATTAATGATATTTTTATACTTTTTTTTTTTTTTTTAAATAACATGGATACTCCTGTTTATGAATCAGCCTCATTGTTGTCATCTTCTTCAATGTCCTCATCCAAAATGTACTCGTCATTATCACGTTTCTTGAATAGCTTTATCCTTTTACCTGCAATCAAAGTTTTTAGTGCAACACCATTTAATTCACAAAGAGCATATGTACCATTGTTGTTGACTTTTGATACAATGTATGGCCCAAACCACCGTTGAGTGAGCTTTTTGCGTGCATCATATTGAGAGTCAAATGTACTATCATAAATGAGCACCCAATCTCCTACTTCAATTGGCTTAGGACGCAATCGATGAGTTTTATCAAAATAATGCTTGTTCTTCATTCTAGATTCTCTTAATTTTTCAACAGCATCATCAAGTCTTAATTTACCTTGTTCTAACTGTTTAATACGCAAACTCAAAAAATCATCAGTAGACATGTTTTCAGACCAAGGCAAATTTGACCATGCAGAAATATGAGACTGAATTGGAAACAATGGTTTTTGACAGTACATGAGTTCAGCAAGCATATATCCAGTAGTACGTGTGCATGTCATTCTATCTGCCCAAAGTGCAAAAGGTAAGAATTTAGGCCATTGTTTGATGTCACCATTACATGCTTTAGATATGGCTTTCAAAATAGGTGGATGCCCTCTCTCTATTTTACCATTGGCCATGGGTTATATGCAGTAGTGAGAGACAAACGAATATCGTGACGCTCAAAGAACTCTTTAGCTTCTCTCGCATTTAACTCTCCACGATCGGCAACTACTTTCTCTATGTATCCAAAGCGACTTATGACATCTTCAAGCAAGAATTTGCAAACATTGTAAGTGGTCTTAGATCGTAGTGCACGTCCCTCTACATGATTAGTTAAGTCTTCTCTTGCAAGTACAATGTAACGCATTTTGTCGATACCTTTAGGCATAGTTACAAGATCTACTACCCACTTGTAGTGAATACAAGGTGGATAAGTAGGATGCAACAGATCTCTATGTTTGACTGATGAATGAAGTTGACAAGTAGAACATGTAGAAACATAGCTACTAATGTCAACATACATCCTAGGCCAATAATAGGTACTTCTAATTTTTTCATATGTTCCAAAAAATCCTTTATGACCGGCCCATAATGTCTCATGCATTTCCTTCATTACTTGCAATTGAAGACCTCGTTTTCCTAGGACTCATTGTGGATTCTTAACCTTACCCTTAGCATGTCTCCAAAGATAACCATTACTTAGGAAAAAGTTATAAGCTCATTTCCTAATGTTACGGAATCTATTCGTAGTCCAGTTAGGTAATGGTTGTAGTGTACTCAGATACTTTCCTATGTCTCTCCATTCATTTTCGTACTCAGACTCATGAAATTGCTCATACTCATATATATGTGGAACATAGTCAATTAAGTTCACATTCTTTATTAGATCACTTTCAAGATCATCATCAAATCTAGCTCTCGATAACATATCAGCAACTGAGTTTGACTTACCTGAAATATGAACTAACTCAGGATTTATGAACTTAATATATGAGATCCATCTAAGCATGGCTATATCAGGAGATGAACAATTGGCTATCATTCCAATGAGAGGCAAACAATCAGTCTCAACTTTGACATTTGCACCAATGAAATATTCTTTGTCTGTTTTCAAAGCTGTTACCATACCCCATAGTTCTCGTTTGATTTGTGGATATTTTCGTTGTGTTTCATGTAGAATTTTGGCACCAAACCTAATTGCATATCTATTCCCTTCACAATCATCTTGACTTATGACCCAACCTATACCAATAGGACTAGTATCGACAGTCAATATAATAGGTTTGTTAGGAGAATAGTCTACACGTGTAAGGATGGGAGCTTTAAGCAATAATTTCTTCAATTTACGCATAGCTTGAGTGTGTTTGTCAGTCCAAATAAATTTTCGTTTCTTCCTCAACAAGTCATAAAGACAATCAGCAACGTGAGCAAAGTGAGGGATCCAAATAACATAAAAGATGCAAGCACCAAGAAATCTACGTACCTCACTCACGTTGTTACATGTTTCAAAAATCTTGCTAATGGCATCAACTTTTTGTGGGTATGGCTTTCGACCATAATGGCCACATAAATGTCCAACAATAAGTACCTCATTGACACCAAAAACAGATTTCTCTATGGAAAATGTGAGACCTACCTCTTCAAATCGATGAAATATTCTTTCACAATCAGAGATATGGTCAAGAACAAATTTACGACATCCCGATGAATCTAAAGTAATGTCCTTTACACGTTCCTCACTCCCTTTAATTGGAATATCATCAATGAATGGCATAGTTATATGAGGGATAAAGTCATGTAAGACCATATTCATAGCACTCATCATATGAGCCACAGAATTAGTCGCTCCTTGAGGTAAAGTACACATTTGCACTAAGCCTAAAGGAGTTTTCATTGTGGTTATGTCACGACTATCAATTGCTAATTGGAATTGGTCATATCCCGAATATAAATCACCCATTGAATAGATAGAATGTCCTGAAAATGATTCAGCAAACTCATCTACAATGGGTCATGTTCCTACATTCCTTATGGTGACTTTATTGACAGGTTGGAGATCTTGAATAAAACGTAGTTTCCCATTCTTTTTAGGCACAGTGAACCATCTGTTTGAGTAAGGTGCAAAAGATGGCTCTAAAATTCTCATGTTTATCTTCTCCTTAAGTAGTTTCATTAGCTCAGGTAAGTGAGCCTTTGGAACTGGTATAGGGCGAAGATTCCATGGAATATGTGGAATAGTAAAGATTATCATGGGTGCAACTAGCTTAGGATCTACACAACCAATCTCATGAGGATACATAGTAAAGGCTTTTCCATGGCTTCGTATAACTCTCTCAAATTTATCTCTCTCTGCTGGCAAAAGAAAGTCATCATCTCTACCAATTTTCACCTGTTTGATTGTCTCATCCGTGAATGTATGTCCTATGTTTTTCTTATCCCGAAGAATTGGATCATTTTTCACATCAATAATTTTTTCATTACTTCCTTGAGGTAATGGTTGAGCTATGGGTTTGATTTTTTTGTCTACAGTTTTGTACTTTGTTTCAACTAAGGCATCATGTGTTTGGTTAAATTTTGAGCACTTGTCAACATTGAGAGCATACTCTTGGATTAGAGCATACTCATCAAGGGAAGAAATAAGAATAATATGGGAATTAGAATTTTGTTGAAGACATAACTCTAACTCCTCAAGAGTAGAGAAACAATGAGATGTCTCAATCACATGCTCAATGTTCTCATCATGTTCCATGATTTTGTTGTTTTTATAATTTTTTTGGCTTTTTTGGATAAAAGACTTGGACAATTGACTCTTATGAAGAAAATCTAATCTAGAATGTGGAAAACAAAGTGACAAACTATTGTACATGTTGGTTGGATGCGAGATGTCAAACCAATATCCACTGTTGTCCCGCTCAACAATGGATTCTATCCGAAATTTTGATCATATGTAGCTCCAAACATGAATCGAGGTGCACAATCACTACAAGCATGCTCGTGACCCTGAGTAACAATAGGTTTCTTTCTAATTGACAATCGATTCCTAGGATGATTCACTCCTACTGTCATGACTTGAAGTGATTGCATTCCATCCTTAGACTTGAATCTAGCATAGGTAGACCCATCATCCATGGCTTTAGTTTCCATACGAATCTCACAAATAAAGGGTTGACCTAAGAGAACTTCATAGGAGCAATTATCTTGAATAAAAAAGTGAAATTCTTCTGTGATTCCTCCTATGGATATGTGCACACTAGCACAAGCTCCGTACAGGGTACCTACACCATTATCTGCAGTTCTCATACGCCATCCACAATCTTTATCTATGGGCCATCGAAACTTATCATAGACTTCTCTTGAAATCACATTGATTTCAGAGCCGAAATCTACTAATGCATTTACAGTGATAGTGTTCTTATCATTTCCTATTTTAACATGCATCTCTGATGTACCTCTAGACCAAAATGTTCTTTTAAAGTGACTTTCAGGATTGTTTTCATGATTTTCATGGTCAGGTTGAATAGGTCCTAAGAAATTTTTATTAACATTTACTTCATCATCATCAAAGTCCTCTTCATCAGATTCATCAAAGTTTAAGGCTTCATTCATAGCTTGATCTTGATCTAGAGAATCTTGCATCTCAGTATCTAGATTAAGCGGAAACCTCTTCCTTTTAATTAGGCCGATAAAGTTATCTTTAAAAACAGGCTTTGCAATAGAGAAAACTTGTTCTAAAGACATAGTCACTTGACTCTTAAGCAAAATGTCATCTAAAATCTCCATAGGATCTATTTTTCTCTCAATTTCTGAAATCAAGATGGCTTTAGGTTTTCTCTTTGGTTTCTTTTGTTTTTGCTCAGGGTCTTGTTTTTGTTCATGTTCTCGTGTTTGGTCTTCAGTTTGTTTTGATTGTTCTTGTTTATCTAAAGGCTTTGGTTCTGTTTTTCTTTGCTTTGTCTTCTTCCCTTTTTGTTTCTCCTCTTGTTTTTGTTCATTGGGTTCTGATTCTTGTTTTTTATCTTTGGATTGTGATGTTTCTCCTTGCTCTATGATTGTTTCTATTCCCTCTGAGGTTTGTTTTCGAGTCACTCTTCTTTCACTAGGCTCAGCTTCATCTCTTTTTCGTTTTTCTTCTACATTGGATATGTGAGAAATAAGAGATTGATCTTCTATCGGTGACTCCCAAGCCGTTATTCTCCTAATCTCATCCCGTGCTCTTACTAAAGCCTCTATGGAAAAATCACCTTCCTTTGTTGTGGGTTTACTTGATTCTACTTGTTGTTCATTAAGAGCTTCTAGTTTCACTCCTCTAGTTCCTACGTCCATTATGGTTATATTTTCATAATGTTTTTTCATTCCTCCCTTACCATAATTTCCTTGCAAAGGTAGCCTAGATCGATAGTCACAGATTTTCTTGTCTATGTCTATTACTAGTCGTTGCTCCTTAGCAGCCTTCAATAATTCACAATCTCTCAAAAAGTGCTCTAACGAATCACACCAAGGACACCTACGAGGGCCACGCACAAAACCATTTTGATTTTGAGGATTTTGATTAACTTGTGGTGGGAAATTTTGAAATTGAGGATTTTGTTGATAAGGTATTGCTTGAACAGGATAATTAGGATTTTGAAAATGCAATTGATGTATTTGAGGAGCTTGGGGAGCAACATGTGGTACTTGAGGTGCAAGAGGAGCTTCCATATTATACGGTTGATGATTTTGAAAATTTTGATTTTGAGGATTTTGAAAAGCTATTTGAGAAGCTTGAGGATACATGTTTTGATACATTAGAGGATTTTGCACATGAGGATGAGGATTTTGCATTGAAGGATTATGCATTGGAGGATTATGCATTGGAGGAACTTGATATGCTTGAGTAGGAGCTACTTGTGGATTTTGATTGGTAGCTATAACATGTTGATTAGGCTCTTGAAAAGTCATTGGGCTCATTTGATTTTGGAAAGTTTTGGTGTAATTAGATTGTAAAGCATCTATAGTCTTGGCCAAATTGGATTGTGTAGCAATAAGACTTTCCATTTGCTTAATGAGAATATCCACTTGAGATTGTTCAACTACACTTTTATTTGGCTCTACTTTAAAACCTTGATTAGGCTCCATCATTTGAGGAATAGGAGTAGAGTCAAAAAGCATAGCATGGGATTGTTCTCTAACTTGCTCCTTAGTTTGTGGAAGGCTAGCTTGAGGAAGACTAGTTTGCTCATAAAGCATGGATTGTCTTTGATGTCTATGGGCTACAGCCTCTACTACTTTACGCACTTTTTGCCAATTGTCAGTAAGACCATAGCGCTTATCTGGTTCTTCTAATTGCCGTTCAACTTCCCTGCGAGTTTCAAGATGAAGAAGCTTAAGAAAATTGATCACAAGATCAGGTTCCAAAGTTATCTTATCCTCATCAGGAAGTTGTTCATAGCGTCTAATATACTCATTTTGTAAGTGAGTAATAGAGCTACTAGGCTTTGGAGAATTGACCCATCGTAAGAATCCATCTCGATTATGTTGTCTATAATCTTCAAGATAGAATTCTTTGAGCATCTCCTTTCTACAATCACTCCAAGGAAGACTATCATATTGAGTGACATGGTTTATGATAGAGCTATCAACAATTTGTTCAAAGAATGATATCAAAAGATCTTCGGGAAGACCAAAAATCATAGCTTGCTCTTCAAACAAATCTAAGTAGCTTGTGATGTTGATGCCATTGAATTTTCCCTTCTCTCTCAACATAGAAGAGACTATTCTTTGGCCTTGTTTCTCAACAATAAGGGATTTGAATCCTTCCTCCATCTTATGTGAATAAACAAGTGATGCACGATGCTCTAGATCTCTCACAAATGCGTTTACTTCACGACGAAGATGTGCACGATACTGTGAGAAATCCAGTGCAACACTCAAGACTGATGATGATGATATGATGAGGATGAAAAATATGAAACAAAGGATATGGATCACAACCTCCCAACAAGATCAGAAGCAAATGCCACGAAGCGTTTCACGTCGGGTTCAAATGTGGAGGTGATCGCAATCCGGGTGGATCGGGTCCGGTCGTGGCACACACAGGGTGTATGAAGCTAATGAATGTTGGAAGGTTTAAAGATGTGAAGGTGAAATTAATGTTGAGTATGGAGAAGAGAGAGATGTTGAAATAATTATGGGAATGGGAATGTAGGTGTGCAAGTTAGATTGATGACATGAATGATAAGAATGAAAGAGAACCATACACACGAATCAAATTTGGAAGGAAGAATGGTCCATTGGAGGAGCTTCTTAAACACTTCCTAATTCTAATCCATATGTATAGACTTCTTTGGATGATATGTATGCATGACGAGAATAGATGGAATCCTTACACATAAATCAGTTTCGAAAGGAAGAATGGTCCAATATTGGAGCTTCTTATACACTTTCAGAAACTAATAAATATGTATGGATTTGTATGGATTATATGCATGCAAGTGAATTATGATGATGGATTTTACTCACAAGCTCAAAGAAACATCCTCACTGGTTCAACGCAATACTACGGAGCCTTCTCACACATAGAAGAAATAGAAGACATGTAAAAATACTTAAGAGACTGAGAGAGGTGACAAGAGACAAGTGACAAGTGACATGAATTAAAAGAATTTGAATTAAGTTACATGTAAAAGATCGTAGTGGTACGTCATGCTAAGCAGTCTACTGATCAAAGGTGGTTCCGACCCTCAAACCATGACAGTTCAACCGAATGTCACACGTAAGAAGGTGAGTTCCACTCCAGTGACCCTATGTCTGTCTAGGCTCGTAACGTCTAACTAAAGAAATCTAAGACTCATTAAAATCAGCTCTAACTCACTCACACGCTCCACCGAGGGTGAGTCAAGATAGAGATGCTGGTTTCAAGAGCCTATCCTAGATTGGAGTTCTAACTTAAATTTGAAACTAGGTTCTATACTCATACTAGCTCACCTTGGATCCTCACTCGCTCAACCGAGGGTGATCGTCTCAAGGAAACCGTAAGCTAGCATGAGCCCTATGGATGCCTAACAATGATGCTCTAAGAGTTTGGAGGGGGGTTTATATAGTTTTTTGAATGAATTTGGGCCCTTGGATCTAGAGAAATCAACTCTCAACTCTAGGATCACTACTTTTGATTACAACCATTTGATTAATCAAATCAATGGCTTGGAATTGTTCTTTCTATCAAATCTAGTGTAAAGGAGTGAAATTCAGGCGCCCTCATTCTCCACCATTGGATCTGGGGATGATCGGGACCGTCGGATCAGTGCTGACATCAATTTGGATAAGATAAGCCACTATTTTTGGAGAAATGTTGCATTATTGATCTTTGATTGTAAAAAAGGTCTTCTTTTATGGAAAAAATTCGTGGATCCTCCTTCCTTTCTGCTTTAGTGCATCTCCACCCTTGAATATGAGCTCATCTTGACCGTACAACATGGTTCAATCATATTTTGACATGTGGCAGACATTCAAGCCTTCAATTTTCTTATTCTAGAAAACTGCGGTGACCTTGAAAACTGGACTTTGTGCTCTTTGACCCTCCAAAAAGTCTTTGATGAAGATGAAACATTGTAGGACTATGTTTCCAAAGATCTCCTTCAGGAATATGCAGAAAAAACTCCCATCTGAATCTAACTTGTACAAGTTTGACTACATTTGGAAGCTTGCAAGGTGGCATTAAGGTGTCTAGGAAGCTCGGATAGCCTTGAAACTTTATACAAATATGTAGCCACATATGGTCTTTATACATGCCAAACCATATGGCTAACATAAATTTATATACAAGAATTTGTAGGGTCAAACTAGAAAAAATACATTTTTGAATGAACATAGCATATCAATGTGCTACCGAATCCATTTTCTGCTGAAATTTGGGCTATAGACTGCCTTTGACAATCTTTACAAGTATATGGATTTTCATCTAATTTGGTGACAATGAAATTTTTGCCCTAATTTCCTAACTTTGACCAGCTTTGACCAACTTTGACCGCTACCATGGACTTTCTTGATTTCTTTGAAACTTTGTATGTGACCTTCCTTTGACATCCTTGATGCATCCTGGACTTCTCGGGGAATTCTGGCTACCTTCACCAAATATGTTTTTTTTGTAGGCCTTCACAAGTGAGAGAGGAGAGAAAATCTCGACGACAAGGATGAGGTATTTAATTGTTTTAAGAAATATCTTGCATTAGTTGAAAATCAAACAGGAAGGAATTTGAAGAGGCTAAGGTCTGATGGAGGAGGTGAGTACTTCTCCAATGAGTTTGAGGACTTCTTGCAGGACAGAGGCATCAAAAGGGAAATAACCACAAGGTACTCTCCTGAACAGAATGCGGTAGCTGAAAGAGGAAATAGGTTAATTGTTGAGACAGCTAGATCTATGCTTAATGAGAAGAAATTACCTAACTATCTATGGGCAGAGAGTGTTTCTACTGCTACCTATCTCATAAACAGGTTACCATCAAATTCACTTGATGGTATGACACCATATGAAGCATGGCATGGTAAGAGACCATCATTGGATCACTGCAAAATTTTTGGATGTGTAGCATATGTACACATTCCTTCATAGGTAAGAGGAAAGCTAGATCCAAAGGCTGAAAAATGTATTTTCATTGGATATGATTTAAATCAAAAAGGTTACAGGTTTTATAACCCTACCAATAAAGGATTTATGGTAAGCAGAGATGTGATCTTTGATGAGAATGATTCTTGGTATGAGAATGAATGCAGGAAGGTCAAACTACCCTATGATTTGGAAGAATAATTTCCAAAACTTACAAAGGATGAACCTACTCAGGATGGAGAGTCAAGTTTAGATGATGAAGATACAATCAACCTTGAAGAGTTCAAGGCATGGAAGTCCAAAGGCAAAATGAAGATGAAGAAGCTTGAGGACATACCAAAATCTTCAACTCAATCAATCAGAAGTTCTCAAAGAGAAAGCAAAAAACCTATCAGATATGGGTATGATACATCTATTGTTACTAAACATTCAATTTATCTTGCAAAGGATTTGCTAAATGAAGAACCAGGATCATATGAAGAAGCAATCACAAAATCAGAATGGAAGGAAGCTATGGATGAGGAGATTGAAGCACTCAAGGGAGTGATACATGGGAGTTAGTACCAAAGAAGGACTCCATGAAGGTAATAGGGTCCAGGTGGATCTACAAATTGAAAAGAAATTCTGATGGCACAATCAACAGGTACAAGGCCAGATTAGTAGCCAAGGGTTTTGCACAAACCCAAGGCACTGACTATGAAGAAACATTTTCTCCTGTGGCCAAGATGCCAACAATCAAAGTATTGGTGAGTGTGGCTGCATCAAAGAATTGGAACATGTACCAATTGGATGTCAAGAATGCTTTCTTAAATGGATGGATCTCAGAAGAGGTTTATATGTCACAACCTCCAGGCTATGAAGACCCTAAGAAGGTAACTTATGTTTGCAAATTAAAGAAGGCTTTATATGGATTGAAGCAGGCACCTAGGGCATGGAATTACAGGCTAACTACATACCTCCAAGACCAAGGATTTGTTATGAGCAAGGCAGATACTTCTTTGTTCATTAAAAGAAGTAATTCAGAGGTACTATATCTCTGTGTTTATGTTGATGACATCATCATAACAGGTAATGATGTCAATGGAATCAGAAACATCAAAAGCCAAATGATGAAGGAGTTCAAGATCAATGATCTTGGGCTATTGAAGTATTTTTTGGGACTTGAATTAGTTTACACTAATTCAGGAATATACATTACTCAGAAGAAGTATGTGCAGGACATGTTGAATAAAGTTCACTTGGAGGACGCTAAAGCAGCTAGTACTCCAATGGAGGTGAACCTAAAGCTAAGTGCCCATGAAGGTGATGAAGTCCAAGACATTACAGGTTATCAAAGTATGGTGGGTAGCTTGAACTATGCTACCTTAACTAGAATTGATATTGCATATGGAGTTAGTGTGCTAAGTCAATTTATGCACAAGCCAAGGATACCTCACTTAGAGGCTGCCAAAAGAATCTTGAAGTATCTCAAGGGTACACAGAACCATGGTTTGTACTTTCCTTACACTTCAGATATTGATATAAAAGTTTATTCAGATGCAGATTGGGCAGGATGCAAGGATGATAGGAGAAGCACTTTTGGATACATTTCTTTTGCAGGTGACAAACCAATTTCATGGTCTGCAAAGAAGCAACCAACTGTTGCATTGTCTTCTATAGAAGCAGAGTATAGAGGGCTAGCTAATGCCACTCAAGAAGCAATTTGGATTAAGCTTTTGTATTCAGAATTGGGCTTATATACTAGGCCTCCAATTATCTTTGGAGATAATACAAGTTCTCTTCACCTTGCAGCTAACCCTATCTATCATGCTAGGACAAAACACATAGAAGTACATTACCACTATGTGAGGGAGAAGTTGCTAAGCAAGGACATTCAGCTGACCTATGTGTCAACTAACATGCAATGTGCAGATTTGCTGACTAAATCTTTGGATGGAACCAAACTTTGCACGTTCAAATCTATGATTGGATTGCAGGATATACTTGAAGATTGAAGATGAAGACTTAAGCCAAAATGTTTGGCTTGAGGGGGAGCTGTTGGAGTAAATCACAAGCCTACACATTTGGCTTGGAAGATATCATGAAGACCCTACATGCATGAAGAACCATAGGAACATATGCTAGTGATTACGTACCACTTTACCTCATGTAAAAGTCTAATTGACTTGGAATCTTTTGTAATCACCTACCTAATTGATTCATGGAAAAAGTAACTCACTTGATTGAGAGAATATCTCCAAGCTTTTAGAAGCTTGATTAGAGGGAGCCAAGAATTTGAATTTGAATTCAAATTCTTACACATTTCATATAAAAAGTGATCAAGAATAGTCGCGGTATGAGAGATCACTTCCGAGCTTCATTCTACTGTCATTGAGTGTGTGTGAGGACTACATCATAGCCTACACCTCTCTACACCATTAGGCAATGCTAGTCATGCCAATGGGATTGTACACGTGTTAATTTATAGATACATTTACATCATTCATCTCTGTGCTCACTGATTGTCTACTCCAAAGTCTGTCAACTTGTCAAGGGCATATCTCAGCCAATACTCCACCAAATTCCGTGATTCAAAGCTTGTTGGATTCAGCTCAAACTCATCTACATGATGAAAAAGTTTGAAGTGATTTCATTCAGCCAATTCAGAGAAATCATCGTCGAGGTGCTCACTGGTCTATCTCTGCTACAGTCCTAAAAAGTCGGGGGTATACCAAATCTTGCTAAATTAATTTCTCTTAGCATAGTTCATTATTTTACATCATTCCACTTGCAAATGTTAGCTTACTAAGCTAATGGAATACCCCTAGAAGGAATTTTATCAATTGCTACTATGCTGGTCACACTGAGCAAAACATTGAGCAGGTGTCAAAACCAAAATAGAAGGTTTTCTTGACTTTGTGACTTCCAAAGTTATCTGTTTTGATTCAATCATTGCACACTTCATTTCCAAAGGACATAGGCCATTTCTTGGTGTCATTGGAAAGCTAAGAGTGTCTACTAATCAAGTCTGAAGCTAAAGAGGGCTGGTACAAAGCAGGTTTTAGCAGTACCTACTCAATCTCTTGGATCATCCATCCATCTTTCCCAACAAATGGGATTGTACACAAGTGTTAATTTATAGATACATTTACATCATTCATCTCTGTGCTCACTGATTGTCTACTCCAAAGTCTGTCAATGTGTCAAGGGCATATCTCAGCCAATACTTCACCAAATTCAGTGATTCAAAGCTTGTTGGATTTAGCTCAAAGTCATCTACATGCTGACAAAGTTTGGAGTGATTTCATTCAGCCAATTGAGAGAAATTGTCATCGAGGTGCTCACTGGTCTATCTCTGCTACAGTCCTAAAAAGTCGGGGGTATACCAAATCTTGCTAAATTAATTTCTCTTAGCATAGTTCATTATTTTACATCATTACACTTGCAAATGTTAGCTTAATAAGCTAATTGAATACCCCTAGAAGGAATTTTATCAATTGTTACTGTGCTGGTCACACTGAGCAAAACATTGAGCAAGTATCAAGACCAAAATAGAAGGTTTTCTTGACTTTGTGACTTCCAAAGTTATCTGTTTTGATTCAATCATTTCACACTTCATTTCCAAAGGACATAGGCCATTTCTTGGTGTCATTGGAAAGCTAAGAGTGTCTACTAATCAAGTCTGAAGCTAAAGAGGGCTGGTAAAAAGCAAGTTTTAGCAGTACCTACTCAATCTCTTGGATCATCCATCCATCTTTCCCAACACATTGATCACTTGCCTTACAATTTGTTCTTCTTCAATTTCTTCTCCTATGCTTGCTAACTGATGTGCAACATCTTTGATCTTGGTCACAAATTCTGAAACAGCTTGCTTAGGTTGCTTCCTTAGTGTTGTGAATTCAATCCATAACTGATTTTTCCTAGCTCTTGTATTGGAGGAAAAGTATGATGACAAGGTTTCCCAAGTTTCTTGGGATGTCTTACAATTTCTGATATGTGGCAAAAGAAAGTCAGAGATAGAGTTGAGTAAATATGACCTTGCCAATGCATCCTTAGCACACCATGTGTTGAGTTTTTCTTGTTCTTCCTTGGTTGGCAATCCTCTTGCTTTGAATGAGGGCAATTCCTCATCTCCTGAGATGTCTCCATAGAGACTCCTTCCTTGTAAGTAGGTCTTCATCCTTAGAGACCAAACTTGATAGTTGTTCCTGTCCAATTTATCAATAAATGAAGGAAAACCATCTCCCATTTTACCTCTATTGCTCTGATACCACTGTTGGGAAAGATGAATGGATGCTCCAAGAGACTGAGTACGTACTGCTAAACCTGCTTTGTACCTGCCCTCTTTTGCTTCAGAGTTGATAAGTAGACCTTCTTAGCTTTCCAATAACACCAAAAAATAGCCTATGTACTTTGGAAGTGATCTGTGTAATGATTGAACCAAAACAGATAACTTTGAAGTTCACAAACTCAAGAAAACCTTCTATTTTTGTCTTGACACCTGCTGGATGTTTTACTCAGTGTGGCCAGCACAGTAGAAATTGATAGAATTACTTCTAGGGGTATTTAATTAGCTTAGTAAGCTACCATTTGCAAGTGGAATGATGTAAAAAGATAAACTATGCCAAGAGAAATCAATTTAGCAAGTTTAGCTATACCCCCGACTTTTTAGGACTGTAGCAGAAAATGACCAGAGTTCACCTCGATGCAGATTTCTCTGAGATGGCCAAATAGAATCACTTCAAACTTTGAAAGCATGTAGATTACTTTGAGCTGAATCCAAAAAGCTTTGAATCACTTGATTTGGTGAAGAATTGACCGCGATATGCCCTTGACAAGTTGACAGACTTTTGAGTAGACTAACAGAGAACTTAGAGATGAATGATGTAAATGTATCTATTAATGAACAATTGTATACAGTCCCATTGGCATGAATAGCATTTCCTAATGGTGTAGAGAGGTGTAGGCTATAGTATATTCCTCACACACACTCAAAATCAGTAGAATGAGGCTCGGGAATTGATAACTCTTACCCGCGACTTTTCATGTTCACTTTTATGTGTAATGAGCAAAGATTTGAATTCAAATTCAAATTTTGGCTCCCTATGATCAAGCTCCTAAATGCTTGGAGATATTCCTTAGATCAAATGAGCTACTTTTTCCACGAATCACTTTGGTAGGTGATTACAAAGGATTCCAAGTCAATTTGACTTTTACAATGAGGTAAAGTGGTAATTAACCACTAGCATATGTTCCTATGCTTCTTCATGTATGTGTAGACTTTAATGCATCCTTTGAGCCAAATGTGTAGGCTTGCAATTTACACCAACACAAGCACCACACTTGTAGATCATGTGTTGCTTGGATACATTAGGTATTCCAATTACACATTGGTTCCTGCATATTTGTTTCAAGGTTCTTTCTCCTACATGCCCTAATCTTTTATGCCAAATCTCAAGCTCTGAAAGAGTACTTCATGCTTTCCTCTTGGTTCTTCAAGGTCAGAGAGTAGAGCTACATTGCCAGCCACATGATTTGAGCATCCTGAGTCAATGTAGAAGAGATGGTCATCATTTGTACCAGGTTTTGAGGTCATGTTCATAATCAGAAGAGAATCATCTTGCTCTTCTGTATAGTTGTTGTAATCCTTTCTAGATTTGAATCCTCCTTGGTAGTTGCCATTATAGTTGTTGTTGTATTTGTTGTTGTACCCTTGATGATGGTTGAATCTGCCTCTTGACTGTGAGTATCCACCTCTTTGATACTCTCTGATTCTTGTAATTCCTGAAACACTCATCTCTAGTATGATTTGATAAGCCACAAATGTTGCATGGTGAGGAGTTATAAGGTCTCCCCCTACCTTGCTTACCTCCTCTACCCCTTCCTCTTGATGATCTACCTCTCCCTGCATAGTTGGCTTGGGAGGTAGTGCCTTCATCCTTTCCTTTCTTGTTTTTACCTTTATCCTTAGACTTACTTTTATCAATGTATAGGGCAGAAGAACTATTACCTTTGGATGAGTCTCCATTCTTGTTGAGCTTGGCTTCATGGGTGAACAATTGCCCCATGAGAGTGGTAAGATCTGGAGTTTGCATGTCCATGTATAGGTCCATGGCAATGGTCAAGCTTTCCCATTTGTCATCAGTTTTAATCCCATTGATCATTTGCCTTACTATCTGCTCTTCTTCAATCTCTTCTCCTATGCTTGCTAACTGATCTGATACATCTTTAATCTTAGTCACATATTCTGAAATAGCCTACTTAGGTTGCTTCCTTAGTGTGGTGAATTCAATCCACAATTGGTTTTTTTTGGCCCTTGTGTTGGAAGAGAAATAGGATGAAAAGATTTCCTAAGTCTCTTGGGATGTCTTATAGTTTCTAATATGTGGCAAAAGAAAATCAGAGATGGAGTTGAGTAAGCAAGACCTTGCTAATGCATCCTTGGTACACCATGTGTTGAGCTTCTGATGTTCTTCCTTTGTGGGTAGTCCTCTAGTTTTGAATGAGGGTAATTCCTCATCTCCTGAGATGTATCCATAAAGAATCCTTCCTTGTACGTATGTCTTCATCCTTAGAGACCATGCCTAATAGTTGTTCCTGTCCAATTTAACAATAAATGAAGGAAAACCATCTCCCATTTTACCTTAACTTTGCTTTGATACCACTGTTGGGAAGATGGATGAATACTTCAAGAAGATAAGTAGGTACTGCCAAATCGTGTTTTGTACCAACCCTTTGATACTTCAAAGTTGATAAGTATACCTTCTTAGCTTTACAATGACACCATAAAATGACCTATGTACTTTGAGAATGATGTATGAAAAGATTGAATCAAAACAGATTACTTTGAACTTCAATTCTTCAAGAAAACCTTCTACTTTTTACAATACACCTGCTGCATCTTTTGCTCAGTATGACCAGCACAGTAGGAATTCGAAAAATTCCTTTTAGGGTATCTAATTAGATTATCAAGCTAATGATTTCAAGTGAAATCACTTAAAAAGATTAACTATGCTCAGAGAAATTAATTTAGCAAGTAAACCTTTACCCTCGATATTAGGACTGTTGCAGACTTCGACCAGTGATCACCTCGATGGACTTTTCTCTGAAATGGCTAAATAGAAATCCTTTAAATTTTGACATCATGTAGAAGACTTTGCGTTGGTTCCAACAAGCTATAAATGTTTGAATTTGGTAGACAAACGAGTGAGATATGAGCTGCACAAGTTGACTGACTGATAGAGACTATGACAGAGAACTCAGAAATGAATAATGTAAATGTAATGTATTAATGAACAGTGTTGTACAATGCCATAGGCATGAAGATCATTGCCTAATGGTTTAGAAAGGTGTGGACTATAGTGTAGGCCTCACACACACTCAGAGAGGAACCTGAGGAGCTAGGAAAAGTGACTTACACCCGCGACTTTTTGAGTTGATCTTTTATAGAGGTTGAGTCCAAAGTTTGAATTTGAATTCAAACTTTGGCTCTCTATAATCATGCGCCTACATCCTAGGTGATATTCTCTCTAATTGATTGATGCTTTACAACTAATAAAGTCCACGACTTCTTTGGGTGGGTGGTTACACATATTCCCTCAAATTTAACTTACAAAGAGGTAAAGAGATAAGAATCCTCTAGCTATGGTTCACATGGAGCCTCATTTCTTTGTAACATTCAAGCCAAAAATTTTAGGCTTGTAAGTTGCACCAACAGTATCTACTGCCACTTACCTCATAAACAGGTTGCCATCTAAATCCCTTGATGGGATGACTCCTGATGAAGCATGGCATGGTAAGAGACCCTCACTTGATCATTGCAGGATATTTGGATGTGTAGCGTATGTAGACATTCCTTCTCAGATAAGAGATAAGCTAGACCCTAAGGCTAAGAAGTGTATCTTTATTGGATATGATCTAAATCAGAAAGGGTACAGGTTCTACAACCCTTCAAATAAGGTATGAGAATGAATGCAGGAAGGTTAAACTACCCTATGACTTGGAGGAGGAGTTTCCAAGTCTTACTAAGGAGGAACCTACTCAGAATGAAGACACCAGTTCAGATGATGAAGACATTATCAATCTTGAAGAATTCAAAGCATGGAAGTCCAAAAAGATGAAGAAACTAGAAGACATACCTGAATCTTCAAATCAATCAATCAGAAGATCACAAAGGGAAAGCAAAAAACCTATCAGATATGGGTATGACACCTCTCTTGTCACTAAACATTCTATTTATCTTTCCAAAGACTTGTCAATTGAGGAACCAGGATCATATGAAGAAGCAAAGACCAAGATATAATGGAAGGAAGCTATGGATGAGGAGATTGAAGCACTCAAGGAAAGTGACACATGGGAACTAGTACCAAAGAAAGAGGCTATGAAGGTAATTGGATCCAGCTGGATCTATAAAATCAAAAGAAATTCTGATGGGTCAATTAGCATGTACAAAGCTAGACTTGTGGCCAAGGGTTTTGCACAAACCTAAGGCATTGACTATGAAGAAACATTCTCACATGTGGCCAAGATGCCAACCATCAGGGTATTGGTAAGTGTGGCTGCATCTAAGAATTGGAACATGTATCAGCTAGATATAAAAAATGCTTTTCTGAATGGATGGATTTCAGAGGAGGTATACATGTCACAACCTCCTGGTTATGAGGATCCTAATAAGGTAACACATGTATGCAAGTTAAAAAAGGCTCTTTATGGATTGAAGCTGGCACCTAGGGCATGGAACCACAGGTTGACCACATATCTTCAAGACCAAGGTTTTGTCATGAGCAAGGTAGAAACTTCTCTATTCATTAAGAGAAGTAATTCAGAGGTAATATACCTATGTGTTTATGTTGATGATATCATACTTACAGGTAATGATGTCAATGGAATCAGACAAATCAAGAACTAGATGATGAAGGAGTTCAAGATCAGTGATCTTGGGTTACTAAAGTACTTGCTTGGACTTGAGTTAGTTTATACTAACTCTAGAATCTATATTACTCAGAAAAAATACATACAGGATATGTTGAAGAAGTTTAAATTGCAAGATGCCAAAGTTGCAAGTACTCCAATGGAGGTAAATCTGAAATTAAGTGCACATGAAGGTGATGTACTTGATGACATTATAGGTTATCAAAGCATTGTGGGTAGTTTGAATTATGCTACCTTGACAAGAATAGATATTGCATATGGAGTTAGTGTGCTAAGTCAGTTTATGCACAAACCTAGGGCACCTCACTTGGAGGCTGCCAAAAGGATCTTGAAATACCTCAAGGGTACTCAACATCATGGTTTGTATTTCCCTTACACTTCAGACTTGGATATCAAGATTTATTCAAGTGCAGATTGGGAAGGATGCAAGGATGATAGGAGGAGCACTTCAGGATACATCTCATTTGTAGGTGATAAACCAATATCATGGTCTTCAAAGAAGCAACCTATTGTTGCTTTATCTTCTACAGAGGCAGGCTATAGAGGATTGGCCAATGCTACTCAAGAAGCCATATGGATCAAGTTATTGTATACAAAATTGGGTTTGTATACTACCTCACCATTGATCTTTGAAGATAATACAAGCTCACTTCACCTTGCAGCTAACCCTATTTATCATGCTAGGACCAAGCATATAGAGGTCCATTACCACTATGTGAGAGAGAAGTTATTAAGCAAGGACATTCAACTAGCATATGTATCAACCAACATGCAATGTGCAAATTTGTTAACCAAAGCATTGGATGGAACCGCAGGTTCAAGTTAATGATTGGATTGCAGGATATACATGAAGATTGAAGATGAAGACCAAGCCAAAATGTTTGGCTTGAGGGGGAGCTGTTGGTGCAACTTACAAGCCTTCACTTTTTGGCTTGAAGGTTACAAAGAAATGAGGTTCCATGTGAACCATAGCTAGAGGATTCTTATCTCTTTACCTCTTTGTAAAAGTTAAATCTTCATTGATTTGAGGGAATATGTGTAACCACCCACCCAAAAGAGTCGTGGACTTTATTAGTTGTAAAGCATCAATAAATTAGAGAGAATATCTCCTAGGATGTAGGAGCATGATTATAGAGAGCCAAAGTTTGAATTCAAATTCAAACTTTAGACTCAACCTCTATAAAAGATCAACTCAAAAAGTCGTGGGTGTAAGTCATTTTTCCGAGCTCCTCACGTTCATCTCTGAGTGTGTGTGATGCCTACACTCTAGCCCACACCTTTCTACACCATTAGGCAATGATCTTCATGCCTATGGCATTGTACAACACTGTTCATTAATACATTACATTTACATTATTCATTTCTGAGTTCTTTGTCATAGTCTCTATCAGTCACTCAACTTGTGCAGCTCATGTCTCACTCATTTCTCCACCAAATTCAAAGATCTATAGGTTCTTGGAACCCGCTCAAAGTCTTCTACATGCTGTCAAAATTTAAAGGATTTCTATTCAGCCATTTCAGAGAAAAGTCTATCGAGGTGATCACTGGTCGAAGTCTGCAACAGTCCTAAAATATCGGGGGTAAAGGTTCACTTGCTAAATAAATTTCTCTGAGCATATTTAATCTTTTTAAGTGATTTCACTTGAAATCATTAGCTTGCTAAGCTAATTAGATACCCCTAAAAGGAATTTTGCCAATTCCTACTGTGTTGGTCAAACTAAGCAAAAGATGCAACAGGTTTATTGTCAAAAATAGAAGGTTTTCTTGAAGAATAAAAGTTCAAAGTAATTTGTTTTGATTCAAACTTTTCATACATCATTCTCAAAGTACATAGTTTTTATGGTGTCATTGGAAAGCTAAGAAGGTCTACTTATCAACTCTGAAGTATCAAGGGGCTGATACAAAGCAGGATTTGGCAGTACCTACTTATCTTCCTAAAGTATTCATCCATCTTCCCAACATCTATCTATCTATCTATCTATCTATCTATCTATCTATCTATCTATCTATCTATCTATCTATCTATCTATCTATCTATCTATCTATCTATCTATCTATCTATCTATTTATCTATCTATCTATCTATCTATCTATCTATCTGTCTGTCTGTCTGTCTATCTATCTATCTGTCTATCTATCTGTCTATCTATCTATCTGTCTATCTGTCTATCTATCTATCTATCTATCTATCTATCTATCTATCTATCTATCTATCTATCTATCTATCTATCTATCTATCTATCTATATATCTACCTATCTACCTATCTATCTATCTACCTATCTATCTATCTATCTATCTATCTATCTATCTATCTATCTATCTATCTATCTATCTATCTATCTATCCACCCATCTATCTATCTATCTATCTATCTATCTATCTATCTATCTATCTATCTATCTATCTATCTATCTATCTATCTATCTATCTATTTGTCTATCTACCTGTCTATCTATCTATCTATCTATCTATCTATCTATCTATCTATCTATCTATCTATCTATCTATACATCGATCTATCTATCTATTTATCTATCGATCTATCTATTTATCTATCTATCTATCTATCTATCTATCTATCTATCTATCTATACACACACACACACACACATATATATATATATATATATATATATATATATATATATATATATATATATATATATATATATATATATATATATATATATATATATATATATATATATATATATATATATATATATATATGTATATAAGAGAGTTGAGAGAGTGCTTAGATGTGTGTGTAGAGGCGCACATGTAGTAGGCACAAGAGTGTGTATGAAGAGATGAATAAGTAGAACCTGAACTCTTAGGTATTCATCTGTAAGAGAGATGGTAAGGAAGAACTACTCAGCATAGGAGAGGTTTCCGTGGCTATGAGCGAAGTGAGGCCAAGCCATTCTATACACATCTTCTCTAATAGAAAACACATATTTATGTGGAAAGATCTTCTTGTGTGAAGAAATCTAAGTGATTTCATATTACTGTAAAAGTTAGTTAACAGTTACAGTTTTCTCAGTGCATGTTTTACGGTACTTCTACAAGTTAGATCTCACAGTATAGTGTAAAGTTTTCATAAGTGATAGATCATCTTGAAGCTACTAGTCTCAACTACAAAATAATCAAAAGAGTTTTGTGAAATGGGACATGTACGCACAGTACTGTGTCTAACAGTAAAGACATCCAAAACTGATGAAGTTTTTTCTCAAACTTCAGATAGAATTCATTCACTGAAGGAAGCTCAGGTATTACTTCCTTACTTCAATTACAATCATTTGAAGTAATTACAAACAGAATTGCAGTTCATTCCGGTAACATTCCAATACAATTACGGTGAGATTACGGTGACAGTCTCGTAACAGTCCGGTGAAGTCCTGGTGATATTCTGGTGAGTTCAAAACACAATTTTGGCACATCTAAGTGGCAGGAAGAATATCTAACAGTAAGTAAACAAAGATTTGTAAAGACTGAAGTAAGTCGGATCAGAATTGAAGCTTGAAGAAAAGGAAAAGTTTTCTATAAAGTGAATTTTTCAGATTTCACTAAACACAGTTATAAAGTTTTTAGTTTCAGGAAGTTTACTAAGCTATTGATGATTATAGAGGTGTTCGAATATCACTCTAGCTTAGTTCTTGTGAGGTGGCAAATTCCGTAGCTTAATTTCAAGCTTTTGCCACATCAACAAGTGGTATCAGAGTAGAAAGGTTCTGAAGAGCAGAAAGGTTCTCAAGAGTAAACGGAAGTAAAGATACAAGAGAATTTGAAGAATTCTTCACAAGAAAGGTGAAAGCTGAGGTGATCAACAACATACAGTGTCAGAGAAGCATTCCGAAGTCATTCTCAAGGGTAAAGGTTTATGAAAGGTAAAATCTTTTAACATTATACTCACCGGCAGTAACAGAAACAAGAAGATCATGGCAGATCACATTTCTATTGACAAATTGGACAGAGATAATTATCCCGCATGGGTAATGCGAATGGAAGCCTTACTTATGAGTAAGGACTTAATGATATATGTGACAGGAGAAGAAAAGAAGCCTACTTTTGGAGACGACAATCAACCAAAGAAAGAAGAGTTAGAAGCCTTGAAGTTGTGGTAGAAGAAAGATGCAACGGCAAGAGCGTATATCTACAATACCATTACAGATCATCTACTACCACATATTAGAGGTCTGGAAAAAGCGGAAGATATATGGAGTGCATTGGAAGATCATTTCCAAAACACTACCAAAGATAGGAAGGCTAGCTTATGGTCAGAGTTTACAACGTTCAAGAAAAAGCAAAGTCAAAGCATTGATGATTATGTCACTAAGATGAAGGACTTGGCAGACAGTCTTGGATCTATTGATGAGGATATTGAAGACCACAAGTTAATAGCGCAAGTGCTTGTAGGATTGAGAGGAGATGAAAGGTGGAAACCTTTTGTACTCCCAACTGAACTTTCATTAAATCATTTTGTAGCAGATTTAAATCAGTTGCTTGGGCTAATGCTAACATTTGAGCAAGATTTGAGGACGGATGGAGATAAAGGACATAGTTCTGCTATGTATGCAAAGAGTAAGAAGAAAGGTGATAAAGGAAAAGAAAAAGATGAAGAAGAGATGACTACTCAAGCAAATTATGCAAGAGGAATGTTGGGATAGATGGATGGATGCTCCAAGAGACCGAGTAGGTACTGCTAAACTTGCTTTGTACCAGCCCTCTTTTGCTTCAGAGTTGATATATAGACCTTCTTAGCTTTCCAATAACGCCAAAAATGACCTATGTACTTTGGAAGTGATGTGTGTAATGATTGAACCAAAACAAATAACTTTGAAGTTCACAAACTCAAGAAAACCTTCTATTTTTGTCTTGACACCTGCTGGATGTTTTACTCAGTGTGACCAGCACAGTAGAAATTGATAAAATTCCTTCTAGGGGTATTTAATTAACTTAGTAAGCTACCATTTGCAAGTGGAGTGATGTAAAAAGATAAACTATGCTAAGAGAAATCAATTTAGCAAGTTTAGTTATACCCCTGACTTTTTAAGGACTATAGCAGAAAATGACCAGAGTCCACCTCGACGCAGATTTCTCTAAAATGGCTTAATAGAATCACTTCAAACTTCGATAGCGTGTAGATGACTTTGAGCTGAATCCAACTAGCTTTGAATCACTTGATTTGGTGAAGAATTGACTGAGATATGCCCTTGACAAGTTGACAGACTTTTGAGTAGACTAACAGAGAACTCAGAGATTAATGATATGAATGTATCTATTAATGAACACTTGTATACAATTTCATTGGCATGAATAACATTGCCTAATGGTGTAGAGAGGTGTAGGCTATGGTATAGTCCTCACACACACTCAAAATCAGTAGAATGAGGCTCGGGAATGATCTCTCTCACCCGCGACTTTTCATGTTCACTTTTATATGAAGTGAGTGAAGATTTGAATTCAAATTCAAATTTTGGCTCCCTATGATCAAGCTCCTAAATGCTTGGAGATATTCCTTCAATCAAATGAGCTACTTTCTCCACGACTCACTTTGGTAGGTGATTACAAAAGATTCCAAGTCAAATTGACTTTTACAATGAGGTAAAGTGATAATTAACCACTAGCATATGTTCCTATGCTTCTTCATGTATGTGTACACCTTAATGCATCCTTTGAGCCAAATGTGTAGGCTTGTAAATTACACCAACAAGGAAGAGGTAATGTCAGAAGTAAAAGTAGAGGTAATACAAAAGGAAGAGGTAATCAGAATAACAACAAGAAGGCTTGTTGGATCTGTGGATTAAGCAATCATTTGGCTCATGATTGCTGGCGTAATTCTCAAGGATCAAGTCAGAATCCGAATAACAATAGCAGAGGTAGAAGCGGAAGATATCAAAGAGGTAGACAAAGCCAAAGAGGCGGATATGGTAGAGGTGGAGAAAGAAGTTGGGGACAGAATCAGTCTCACAACACTACCTACTACAACTATGCAAATGATACACAGAATGACAATCATACAATGTTGATGATGAATTTGATAAGTGTGTCAGAGAATGAAGATCTCAAGGTATTCTATATTGACTCCGGTTGTTCAAATCATTTGTCATGAAATATAGAATTGTTATTAGAACTGGAAGGAGGTATTTCAAATCATACAGTACAAACAGGTGATAACACAAAACATAATGTACGGTCAATTGAAAAAGTAAAGTGTAAGAATGGACCTGACCTACTAACAAATGTTTTGTATGTTCCAACAATCTCAAAGAATCTGATCAGCATGGGACAGATAGTAGAAAAAGGTTTTCAAGTCAGGTTTACAAATGAAGGAGTATTTGTTGAAGATCCAAAGAATGGATACAATCAAATTGTCTATGGTAAAAAGGAAGGTAGAATTTTTACTCTCAAAGTACAAGGGAATGTTGGTCAAGCCTTGATCACACCTGGTGATGAAGTGTTTACAGAATTAGACCTCTGGCATAAGAGGTTAGGACATTTTAATGAAAAAGGAATCAAAACTATGGTGGAGAAACAATATGTAAGAGGATTACCAAATATGAAGAATCAACATATGATGCACAAATGTGAAGCCTATCAGATGGGAAAAGCACACAGGTTACCATTTTAGAAGAAGGGTTACAAACACGATGGTCTACTAGAACTCATACATACAGATGTATGGGGACCAACAAAAGAAGGATCTATCAGTGGCTCAAGGTATTACGTTCTTTTTATTGATGATGCAACAAGATGGATAACTCTTTATGTTTTGAAAGAGAAGTCAGAAGTGTTTGGAGCTTTCAAGCATTTTCATGCATATGCTGAGAGACTTACAGTACAAAAACTCAAAAGGCTAAGGTCTGATGGAGGAGGATAATATTTTTCTCAAGAATTCAATGATTATCTGTGGAATGCAGGTATCAAAAGAGAAATAACTTGCAGGTATACACCGTAACAAAATAGAGTAGCAGAAAGGAGAAACCAAACTCTAGTTGAGTTTTCCAGAGCAATGTTAAAGGAGAAGAATTGTCCAAATTATCTTTGGGCTGAGGCTGTAAATACAGCCACATATCTTGTAAACAGATTACCATGTGCAGCTTTAAATGGAATGACCCCTTATGAAGCTTGGTGGGGTAAGAAACCAACACTTGATCATTGCAAAGTGTTTGGATTAGTTGCTTATGCTTATATACCATCACAACTTAGACATAAGCTTGAACCAAAAGCTGAAAAATACATGTTCATCAGATATGATGAAAAGCAGATGGGTTATAGGTTATGGATTCCTTTAACCAAACAGTTTATTGTTTCCAAAGATGTGACATTTGATGAAGAGAAGAGTTGGTATGCAGATAAAGAACATAATGATGAAACATTTGAAGAAGAGATAAGAAGAATTGAAAAAGGTAAATCACATATGCAGGTAAACGGAGATGAAGATCATATGCAGTCAAGTACATCCAGGATCGGATCAACTATGAGAAATGAAGATGGATCGAGATTTGATGAAGAAGCGTATTCAGATACACATGAAGAATATGAACCAAGAATGTCAAATAGAGTAAGAAAACAACCAACAAGGTATTCCTATGATACTTCTTATTTGACTCAAAAAAACTATGCTTACTTAGTAAAGGAAGATGAAGAACCTCAGAATTACAGTGAAGCAAAAGGTAAGGAAAAATGGGAAGAAGCAATGAAGGAAGAGTTCGATGCGCTGGAAGAGAACAAGACTTGGGAACTTGCTCCAAAACCAAATGGTAAGAAAGTGATTGAAAATAAATGGGTTTACAAAGTTAAGAAACTTGCAGATGGAAGAATAGCCAGATACAAAGCTAGACTGGTAGTCAAAGGTTATGCTCAGACGCATGGCATAGATTATGATGAGACATTCAGTCCAGTGGCAAAGATGTCAACCATAAGGACATTGATTGCATAACAGCATCAAAAGGATGGAAGCTAAGTCAATTGGATATAAAGAATGCATTTCTAAATGGATATATATCAGATGAAGTTTATATGGAACAACCTGAAGGGTTTGTAAGTTCCAATTACCCAAATCATGTTTGCAGATTAAGAAGAGCACTCTATGGATTGAAGCAAGCTTCAAGAGCTTGGAATTACAGACTTGTGAAGTATCTCGATGATCTTGGATACCAAAGTTCAAAGGCAGATGCAAGTCTACTCATTAAAAGAACAAATGAAGGTATGATCTACATTTGTATTTATGTAGATGACATTATAATCACAGGTACCTCAGATGAAGGAATCAAGGAGGTAAAGAGATTGCTTGAAAAAGAATTTAAGATCAGTGATCTAGGAAAGTTATCATACTTTCTTGGAATGGAAGTTACATATACAGATCATGGTGTATATGTTTCGCAAGAAAGGTATCTTCTAAACTTACTGAAGAAGTTTAACATGGAAAATTGCAGAGAAGCCTAAGCACCACTTGAGGTAAATCATAAACTCAGCAAATATGATAGTGCAGAGTTTAAAGATATGAGGAAGTATCAATCTTTAGTGGGAAGCTTGATTTATGCTACGCTAACAAGACCATATCTTAGTTATGCAGTAGGAGTTCTCTCACAGTTTATGCATTATCCGAAGGATCAACATTGGATTGCAGGACAAAGAGTTCTTAGATATATCAAAAGAACTATAAAGGAAGGATTATATTATCCTTTTACGTCAGATATAAAGGTGAGAGCATACAGTGACTCAGACTGGGCAGGAAGTCAAGATGACAAAAGGTCAACACATGGGTATATGATATACCTAGGAGATAAGCTTGTTAGTTGGTGTTCAAAGAAGCAGCATACAGTGGCTTTATCGTCAACTGAAGCTGAGTATAAAGGACTTGTGGAAGCAGCAAAAGAAGTGATATGGATGCAGACCTTGTTCAAAAGCTTGGGTATTGATCAAGGTATACCTATCATACATGGAGATAATATGTGCTCATTGTATCTTGCAGCAAATCCAGTATTTCATGCAAGAACAAAGCATATAGAGATTCAATATCATTTCTTGAGGGAAAAGGTAATGGAGAAGGAGATTAAAATAGTATTCACTCCTACAAAAGATCAGATTGCAGATATTTTGACAAAGAGCTTGGATGGAGTAAAGACAAGCAGATTCAAAGAAATGGCTAAAAGAAAAGAAGAATATATGAAAGACCGGTGTCGGGATGAAATCCCGCAAGGAGTGTGCATTGATTTTTTTTCAAAGTTGATTGATTTTATGAGTTTTGTGTGGTGTTTTCACTGAGAAAGTGGTAAAAATTGTACATGTTTTGGTCGATTTGATTCACAAGAGATGCAAAACCATGTAGTTCTTGTAGATTGAGTCTGTGCATTTGTAAATAGCATGGCGCTAACTTTTGACCCATAAAAACCTAGGTTTGATCCTTGAAAATCCTTGAAAACATGGGTTTACCTTATGAAAACCGGACTTGAACCCTTGGAAATCCTTGGATTTTAAGTCAAAATTGTAATTAAAACCTTGAATTGATGAGCTTGAGTTAATTATGAGCAAACCCCTAATTTCCCCGACCAAAAACCCTAGTTTAGACCCTTGGAATTGGTGTTTATCCTAGTCCAAACCCTTAGATTAATTAACCCCGTATATAGTGTGAAACCAAAGCCTTAGTCTAGGAAAAATTAAAAAGGAGAAAAAGCAAAAATAGAAATAAGAGGTGTGATTTTCCAAAAATAGTAAATGAACATGCATGGTGGGTTGAAAATAGAAAGTTGAGTAAGGAGGTTGGAAACTTCTAGAGAATAGTCCCAAGGGGAGAAGGGTGGGGGGGAGCCTATAAATAGGAGGCCAAGCCTCATTTGTTTCTCCTCGTGGATCTTCTTGGTGCATCTATTCTCTAGGTACGGGTTCTTACCCTTCTCTTATTCATTATTTCTTGCTCATGTTCATTAGCCTGCATGAAGTTAGCTGAGAGAGAGCGAGAGAATTTCATTGTCCAGCATGAAAATGTATTTTGTTCTTGCAAAGTTTGTGCATCTAGTCAATCTTGTGGTGTCTTCCATGGATGGATAGATGGTCACAAAGCCTTAGATCCACTTACCATCCGATGAATTATTCTAGCATGTGCTAGAGTGTGCTCATAGCTCATTTTCGGTACCTTTCTAAGAGGAAATAAGTCAGCTGCGCTAGACAGATTGAGAGAGAGAAAAGGTAAGGCGGTGCTTCTTGCTATCTGCCAACCAGTGTTGATTTTTGACGGCCGTATTGCCCGTTTTGGCCCTTTTTTACTGTAAAATACTTCAAAAAATACGTTACAAATAGCAAATAAAGGTATGATTTGTAGATAGCCTCCAAAATTGAAGGGCATGGTCGACCGTCAAAATACAACACTGCTACCAACGCAGAGAGGGTCAAAGGTCGACCGTCAAAATACAACACTGCTACCAACGCAGAGAGGGTCAAAGAGGCGGCACCTTAGAGAGGGTCAAAGAGGCGGCACCTTAGCAGACTGCCTGCTGGTGAGAGGGAGAGAGACTCGGAGAGAGAGAGAGAGAGAGGGGCACAGGACGGCGTCACAGGTGATTTCAGGAGATGCACAGAGAGGGAGAATCGGGGACGTGCTCACTGCTGACGCGCATCCTCAGAGAGGGGTGGTTTGTCGGCTGTCACCTGGAAGATAGAGAGAGATCGCCCTGATGTGGCTGGCAGAGAGTAGGATTTATAGTTAGAAGGGCAGCGATGGCGGCGAGTCGGCGACACACCTTAGTCCATGTGACTGAATGAGAGAGAGAAGCATATGGATAGAGCACCGCGCGCTCCAGAGATTGAAGAGAGAGAGAGTAGTTGCGCTACACTTGGAGAGAGACACCTCTCAGGTCCCGTATGGATAGAATTGACGCCGGGACTGTAGGATCACGCTGCTGTCGGCATGACACAGAGAGAGAGAGAGAGAGAGAGAGAGAGATTCGCCTATCGACAGCCTGGCGGCAACTTGCGCGCGTAGAAGAGACAGAGCCTGTGTGTTGCTGAAATCACGGAGTCTGCGGGCCTGCGGCTGCCGCTAGTGTGTGTGTTGCTGAAATCACGGAGTCTGCGGGCCTGCGGCTGCCGCTAGTGTGTTGAAGAGAGAGATAAGGTTGTTGTAATTGAGCGAACATCCACAAAGAGATTGGCTGTTTGCGCACGTTGCATAGGAAGAGGCCACCGAGAGAGAATGGTCCGCGGCACCAGGAGAGAGAGAAGATAAGGAGTGGCTTGCGTGTTGTAGCATCGAGATAAAGCCAGGAAGAGACAGAGAGTCAGAGGGGAGAAACGCACGCGTATAGTTGCGCTGCAGAGAGAGCTTGTTGACATTGCATGTTTGGAGAGAGAGAGAAAGAAAGAAAGAACGAGGTAAGTATACAGATCGATTGTGGCGCTGCTGTTTTGGATCGGAGAGAGAAGATCATTGGATTGCAAGAGTTGCGCAGCAGATGATTCAGGAGAGAGAGAGTCCCCTGGCGGCGTAGACAGATGGAATGCAGTGGAGAGAGAGAACTAC
>CM035442.1:54118416-54138416 GCA_020310875.1 Ceratopteris richardii
AATTAGATTGAAGAAATCGGAAGACGTGCGCGGGTAATGTAGTCAATCTTTGAAGCAAACTTCTTGAAGAAGAAAAATTTTCACTCAGAGAAGTGATAGAGGAAGACTTGATAAATTAAGGTAACATTTGTGTAAAGTTTGGTCTATAACTGATATAGAGGTGCTCTGAAATCAGTATAGATCAAGCCTTTGGAGATTTAGAGGTCTCCAACAGTGGTATCAGAGCAGATGGTGCAATACAAGTGAAGTAAGAGCATTAGAAGTCCCGACTGTTGCAGACATTGAAGTCTCTTCAAATTGAAGGTGGACAAGTTCAAAGTTTTGAAGACAACTTGTAGAAGAGTGAAGATTGAGCTCAAAAGGATAAAAAAAGATTATGGCCTCATATCAAAGGTACACTATATCACGATAAATCTTAGTAATTGCATACACAGAAGATCAAAGATGGGAGAAAGCTTGGAGATTGATAAGCTAGATAGGGAGAACTATCGAGCTTGGTCCATGAGGATGGAGGCACACCTCATGAGCAAAGATTTGATGGCATTCATCAGAGGAGAAAAAGAAAAGCCTGAGTTTGAAGATCCTAGTGTGCCAACTAGGGAAGAGCTTGCAGATTTGAAGAACTGGATGAGGAAGGATGCTCAAGCTAGGAGCATCATGTACATGGCTGTAAATGATTATCTTCTACCTCATAATAGAGGATTAGAAAGTGCAACAGATGTATGGAATGCTTTGGAAGAGCATTTCCAAAATACAACCAAGTTAAAGAAGTCCTCATTATGGGCTGAGTTCACAACCTTCAAGAAGAAGAGCTCACAATCAATTTTTGATTATAAGGCCTATTCAGGAAAAATGGGAATTACACAGGATTTTGAGACAGTTCTTTTCGTCCAAATGTTTTATGTTTTCACTCATTCACACACTACAACATGTTATTATCTCTTGATTGGGGTATATTAAATTAATACTTTAATATTAAGGATAATTGTATTATTAGTGAGGTATCAAGTTTGGGCTGAAAGTTAAGAAGTTAACATAGTAAGTAACATAAATGGGACTTGAATAATTCCCAAATTTCCTGAATAGGCCTTTTATGTGGCAAGGATGAAGGATATTGCAGATAGCTTCGGAGCAGTAGATGAAGATATTGAAGAGGATAAGTTGGTAAGACAAATACTTACAGGTCAAAGAGGAGATGAGAAATGGAAGCCTTTCATATTGTCCATAGAATTTTCATTAGATCATTTTACTCCTGATCTTAATCAATTGTTAGGACACATGCTAACTTTTGAGGAGGACATTAAGGGAGATAATGATAGGAGTGTAAGTCAAGCTATGTACTCCAAGGACGAGAAAAAGAATGGCAAAGGAAAGCAGTCAACTGATGATGAAGGATCTTCAAGTCAAGCTAATTTCACAAAAGGAAAGATGAATTTCAGAGGTAAAGGAAGAGGAGGTAAGAACAAATATAATACTAAAGCTTGTTGGATTTTTGGTAGAACAAATCATTTGGTAAATGATTGTTGGTATAGCAATCAAAATGGTGGAAGTCATAATGAGAGTTCCAATCAAAGAGGTAGAGGAGGCAGAAATCAAAGAGGTAACTTCAAAGGAAGAGGTGGTAGGACATCATATGCTAGAGGAGGTGGAAGAGGCTTTCAATCTCAGTCCTACAACAACAACTACTATAAGTATGCATCAGATCATAAGGATGAATGACTCTTATTTTGAATGCAACACATGAAGCAGTAGGCGAGGATCAAAGGGTGTTCTATATTGACTCAGGATGTAGCAATCATCTGAGTGGCAACATATCATTGATGACTGGTATGGAAGCAAAGGCGAATGGACATATAGTTCAAACAGGAGATAACACCAAGCATAAAGCAGAAAGCATTGGATCAGTGAAGACAAAGAGTGGAAGCACACTCTTAAGAAAGGTACTCTATGTTCCTACTATTCTTAAAAACTTGATAAGTGTAGGACAAATTGTGGAGAAGGCATATGAAGCCAGATTCACAAATGATGGTGTTTATGTGCAAGATCCAAATCAGGGATATAGAAGCATCATTACAGGTAAAAAGGAAGGAAGGTTTTTTGCTCTCAAGGTCCAAGGTAATGTGGGACATGCATTGTTCACTTATGGAAGTCAAAAGATGTCTGAGTTAGACCTATGGCATAAAAGGCTAGGTCATTTTAATGAGAGAGCCATAAAGGAAATGTCTAAGAATGATGTAGTGCTTGGATTGCCAAATGTTGAAGGTCAACACATGGTGTACAAGTGTGAAGCTTGTCAACAAGGTAAAGCACACAAAAGGTCATACAATAAGTCAGGATACAAGTACTCAAACATGCTTGAGTTGGTTCATACAGATGTGTGGGGTCTTTCAAGGGACTATAGCATAAATGGATCCAGATATTATGTATTGTTTGTTGATGATGCAACAAGGTGGATTACACTTTATATAATCAAGGACAAATCAAAAGTGTTCAAGACATTCAAGCATTATCATGCTTATGAAGAAAGGATTACAAGACAAAAGCTCAAAAGGTTGAGATCAGAAGGAGGGGGAGAGTATTTTTCTAAAGGGTTTGATGATTATTTGTGGAATCCAGGTATAAAAAGAGAAGTAACTTGCAGGTACTCCCCTCAAAAAAATGGAGTTGCAGAAAGAAGAAATAGAACTCTTGAAGAGTTTGCAAGATCAATGATGAAAGAGAAGAAATGTCCAAACTACTTATGGGCAGAAGCTATCAACACTACAACATACCTTGTGAATAGGTTACCATGTAAAGCTTTGGATGGTAGAACACCTTATGAAGCATGGTGGGGTAAGAAACCTACTCTTGATCATTGTAAGGTATTTGGATGTTTAGCATATGCTTATGTTCCTTCACAATTAAGCCATAAGCTAGAACACAAAGCATAGAAGTATGTGTTTATTGGGTATGATGATAGACAGATGGGTTATAGATTGTGGAGTCCATCTACAAAGCAATTTCTTGTTACAAAAGATGTTACATTTGATGAGCAAAGCACATGGTATACAAGGTTAACAAATGATTATGCAGATATTGAAGAAGTACAAAGGAAAGGGAAGACCCAAAAATCAAATATGGCTGAGACTTCAAGAAGTGCAGAGGTCAGAAGATCTTTGAGAGAAAGAAAAGAACCTATCAGGTATAGCTATGAAACATCTTTCTTAACAACAAAAGATTATGCTTATATTGTGAAGACAGAAGAAGATCCAATCACATATGAAGAAGCTAAAGGTAAACAGAATTGGGAGAATGCAATGCAAGAAGAGTATGATGCTCTACTTGAAAATGAAACATGGGAATTGGTGCCAAGACCAAAGAACCAGAAGGTGATTACATGTAAGTGGGTGTACAAAACAGAAAGGTTTGCAAATGGTGAGGTGTCTAGATACAAAGCTAGACTTGTGGTTAAAGGTTATGCCCAAACTTATGGGGTAGATTATGATGAAATCTTTATTCCAGTTGCTAAGATGTCAACAATTAGATCTCTAATTGTTATTGCTATTTGTAAAGAATGGAAGTTGTCACAATTAGATGTGAAGAATGCATTTGTAAATGGATATGAAGTGTACATGGAGCAACGAGAGGGTTTCATGGATTCAATTGGATCAAATTACGTGTGTAAGATTGTTTGGGGATTCTTAGACAAGAAGGAGTTTGAGGGTTTGTAGGAGAAAATGAAAGGGCCAGAAGAGGAAATACACCTTGGAAGCTTCTGTTGATTGATTACAGTAAGACAATTACAATGTTTGAAGCAAAATACAAGCCAATACTTCTGTGCACAATCACACAGAGTGCTCAATTACAAAATACCCAATATCCCAAAGTCTTCCTGCCACCGGCCTCCTCTGCACCAGACCTCCACCTGCTTCAAGCTTATCCTTGTGCACACCTTGCACCAAGCTTCCACAAAGGGGGAGGAGTGAATACCTTCTGTCGGCATGCGCACACTACAATGAGACCTTGTGATCCTTGGGGGAGTATAGCTTAGCACTCTCTGCACAAATCCTTAGTCACTCTCCATGCACCTTGCACTTCCACTTCTCTGTGTCGCACTCTGGTGACTCTTGCACTTCTCTCTCTTGCTTCCCTTAGACTATGCTTCTCTTGCTTACTCTAAGATTGGTCCAAGAATAGACCTTGCCTTGATTTGAGTGTGTCGATCACGTACGCTCCTAACTGCCATGGTATCTTGGTGCTCACTTTGATGTCCCAAGATTGTCTTCACAAGTGGCAGCCAACGACTCACTATTTTGTCCTGTAGTGACTTTAGACTAAAACCCAAAATTTTAATGGGGGGGCCATACTTTCACCTGTGTGTACGTTGCCGCTTCACATTTCCTTTTAAGTCTTCACTTTTGCACCTAGGGGGGGGGGTTCACCTGAACCTTCCAAAACACTTTAAAACACACTTTGAACCTTAGGGAAATTAGAGAAAATACCTCTGCAACCTGCAACTCACTTTCTCCAATTTACCCTTTGTGGACAATTAATTGTGCACTACCTGTGCACTTTGACACCTGCATTTTAGCACTTTGACTTTGCACCTATTGACTTTGACCTTGAGCTTGTTGACTTTGACCCATTGACTTTGACCTTTTGACTTTGACTGTAGTTGACTTTGACCAACATGACTTTTATGGGCTCAACAGTTGCCCACCACCTAATGTGCTCTCCGTCCCGGAGAGCTATAGCCAAAACTTTGAGCATAACCGACACCATGAAATTAGAGCTGCAAAAACTTGAATAGTACATCGGAGCAATAACCAAGTCCACCAAAAGTAGAATAGAACAAGCACCAGAGAAGAACCAAAAACTGGATTTTGCCATGGAAAAGCAAAGGGTTGCAATGGGAGGGTAGAAAGGATGGGGAAGGAAGGGCTGATGGGGCTGATAGTGATAGGTTCGGGAGGGTTAAGGATGTGGCTGGGTAGGTGTGTAAAGGGAGGGATAGGGAGAAGGATGATGGGGCTGGAGAGTGGAAAAATGATCAAACATGAGAGCTACAGAGGGAGCATATGGGAAATATTGAAACATAGGGTAAGAGGAGGTGATAATAGACAATGTGGCCAATGGAATGAGATAAAAACATGTGGTAATTGTGCGCAAAACATGAGGGTTTGGACCAAAAGTCAGAGAAAAAGTGGAAATTTGGAAAAATAAAGTCAAAAACGGAGTCTAGAGGTGCCAAAAAACATGAAAATGACTCCAGTTTTATCAAAAACGGCCAACCGAGGCACAATCCCAAGCCAAAAGCTTTGAGCCAAAAAAAGTAAAAAATATATATATATAAAAATAATATAAATTTTTTTTTTTTGAAATGTGAACGCCTATGCAGAAAAAATAAAAAGAAAAATAAATAACAGAATAATAAAATAAAATAAAACTTAAAATAATAAAATAAAAAATTATAAATAATAAATAATAAAAAATAAAAAATAAGAAAATAAACAAAAATAAAAAATAAAAATAAAAGAGAAAAAATAAAAAATAAAATTTTTTTGGGGGGGGGGCCCGGGGGGGGGGCCCGGGGGGGGGGGGGGCCGGGGGGGGGGGGGGGCCGGGGGGGGGGGGGGGGGCCGGGGGGGGGGCCGGGGGGGGGGGGGCCGGGGGGGGGGGCCGGGGGGGGGGGGGGGGCCGGGGGAGGGGGGGGGGCCCGAGGGGGGGGGGGCGGGGGAGGGGGGGGGCCCGGGGGGGTGTGGTCGGTGGTGGTCGGTGGGGGGGTGGTTTTTTTTTTTTTTTTATGCCTCAACCCGAAATTCCTGGGGGCCACCCTTTTTTTTTTTGGAAAATAACCCAAAAAATAGAAAAAATGAAGGAAAAATCCAAAAAATTGCCAAAAAATTGTGTAAAAATTCTCATGAAATTTTCTATAGGGCTAGGCCCCATTTCTCTCATCAAACCATAGGGAGCCTCCTTTTATTCCTCCTATTTGGCAAGAAAATGACATCGGAAAAGGATAAAAAATGCTAAAATTGCTAGAAAAATTTCCAAAAAATACCCAAAAGTTTTTTGTTTGCAGAGGTTATGAAATGCCTTCTAGGTTTGCTAAAAACACCAGGAACAAGAATGAAATTGATAAAGAAAACTACTAAAACTGAGCAAAATGAGATGAGAAAGCTATGTACAACCTGGACAGATTTTGCAGTTCCAGGTGATCCATACTTCTTCAAGTTTGTTGATGATAGGCCTTGAGCCTTGATATGTTGACCAGTGGCAAGGCCTCTCCTTTCAGCGTCTCTAACTCCACAGCACCCCAATTTAGCATTGTTTTGACTCTATAAAGTCCTTCCCAATGTGGAAGCCATTTTCCTCTCAGTTGTGTATGAAGATGAGGTCTATGGAGAAGAACTAACATGCCTGCTTCAATGTTGTTGTTCTAGCAATTGTTTTGGTTCTAGTAGACGAATCTCCTCCACTTTATGTAGTGCTCCTAGCCTCTGAGAGACATCACAATCCTTCTTTCCCTGCATGAATGGTATCTTAGGTGATCCATGTAAAAATTCAAAGGGCTCAATGGGCAATATGCCATAACCAGTTGGAATGGAGAATATCCGGTGGCCTCTTTGTAGGCTAACCTGTATGCCCATAGTGTACCTTGATAAGCAATGCCCCAGGAAGTGGGCTGTAACATACACTCCTTTCTTAACATTGAGATTAAAACCTTATTTGTCGATTCAGCCTGTCCATTGGCTCTTGGATAGTAAGCACAGGAGGTCCTATGTAGAATTCTATACTTGTTGAAGATTTCCTGTAGGACTTTATTGACAAAATGGGTACCCTGATCTGTACAAATTTCAAGTGGACATCCAAACCTGCAAATGATGCTACTATAAATGAAATCAGCAACAGTTTGGGCAGTGCAGTCGGGGGAGGCAATAGCTTCAGCCCACTTTGTCGCATAATCTGTAGCTATCAAGAGATATTTTTCTCTTTTTGGAATTGCGGGAGGGTAGATGGGCCCTACAAAATCTAGCCCCCACTTCTCAAATGGTTGCCAGGAAGTGGAAACAATCAAGGGGTTATGCCTCTGCTTTGTTGGCTTAGGTCCACACCTCTGGCAAACGTCACATGCCTTTCCCCATTCATCTGCATCCTTAAATAGTCTAGGCCACCATAGACCAGCATCCAGTATCCTCTGACTCATAATATGCCCTGGAAGGTGCCCACCACTTGTTCCTTCATGTGCAGAGTGAAGGACTTCCCTCACTTCTTCTTCTTCCAAACACTTCCTAAACCTGTCATCCTTTCCCTGTCTATACAATTTATCTTCAATGAAGGTATATGGTCTACTCTTGATTAGCAGTCTCTTCTCTTGCACAGCACTAGCCTTTTCTGGATACAAACCAGTTTTAATGAAATTTTTGATATCATAATACCAACCTTGAGCTTGTACAGCGAACAGATGGGCATCTGGAAAATCATCATTGATTCCACTAGCTTGATTCATCATATTAATTCTGGATAGGTGATCCGCCATAACATTTTCTTTACCTGGTCTGTGGACTATAGAAAAATCAAACTCTTGGAACAATAATAACCACCTCCATATTCTACCAGTCGCTTGTGGTTTGTTGAGCAAGTATTTTAGTGGTTGGTGATCTGATATAATAATAAATTTTACTCCCAGTAAGTAATGACGGAATTTTTGGACAGCAAAAACCATTGCTAGGGCTTCCCTTTCTGTAGTATTGTAATTCCTTTCAGCCTTGGTCAAGATTCTACTGGCATACTGAATTGGTCTGTCCACTTTAAATTCTTCACTAGGTTGGGTCAAAACTGCCCCCACTGCATAGGCACTGGCATCTACATGTATATGAAAGATTTTTTACCACTCAGGTGTGATCAAAATAGGAGCAGACACTAACCTTGCCCTTAATGTTTGATATGCTTTTTCCTCCTCTTCTTCCCATTTAAAAGGTACTTCCTTACCTGTAAGTCTAGCCAGTGGTCTGGCTATCTCTGCATACATTTTTATAAACCTTCTATGGTATCCAGTATGCCCCAAGAAACTCTGAATCTCTTTAGGAGATTTAGGTTTAGGCAACTTTAATATAGAAATGATTTTGTCAGGATCTGGGGCCATACCTTTAGCCGACACCACATGTCCTAAGAGATTTCCTTCTGTCACAAGGAAATGACATTTGTTTGGATTGAGCTTTAGCCTTAGTCTCCCTGCATCTCTTGAAAACATTCTGCAGCTGCCTCAAGTGATGGTCCAAACAATCTAGAGGAGTTTCTTTGTGAGAACCTGAAAATGAAGAGAAGTCATCCATGAAGATTCTAAGTGATTCCAGCAAAAGGGGGCCAAAAATGAGATTGACCATTCTGTTAAAGGTGGCTGGAGCATTTCTGAGCCCAAATGGCATTTTTACATACACATATGTTCCCCAAGGTGTGATAAAAGCAGTCTTTTCACGATCCTCTGGGTGTATTGATATTTGATTATAGCCACTAAATCCATCCATAAAGCTATATAATGCATGCCCCAGCCACTTCTTCAATGACCTGCTCTGCAAAAGGCATTGGGAACCCATCTGGAATGGTCACCTTGTTGAGTGCTCTAAAGTCAACACAAATTCTGATTTTATTAGTATTCTTCTTTGGTACTATAACCATAGGTGAGAGCCACTCTGAGTGTTCTACAGGAATGATGATTCCTGCATCCTCCATCTTCTGTATTTCCACATAGACAGCTTCAACATATTTTGGATTAAGTCTATAACTCTTCCCTCTTATGGGTTTGGCTCCATCAACCAGAGGGATTCTGTGCTCTCCATAAGTTGCAGGCACTCCTTTAAGTCTTAATGCCAGGCAAAAACATCTGTATAATGGGTCAAGAATGACTTTACCTTATCAAGGAGCCCTGGGTGGCTCCACAACCAAGTGGCCACCAAAACTGGCCGATTATTGTCTTGAGTGCCTAATTGTATTTCTTGGACAGGATTTCTCTCTACCATATTATCTTCGTGCTCATCTTCTACCTTGTCCTCTTCTACTAGTTTTTCGTGCATTACTTCATAAGCAGGTGTATTTTGGACTTCAATGTTCCTTGTCCTGCATCCATCCTGCAGGAATTTCTTGAATTGGGAAAGAACATTCTTCACTAGAATTTTTTACCTTGCCTTTAGCTTCAGTAATCTCCTTATCTGTGGTTGGCATATCCTCCTCCAAGTTGTATTTGAGGGGTGTCTTCCTGTCCCTTCTGTGGTCTGTGATGGGCTCTCCCAATCCATCAACTTGGACTTTCTCCTTATCTTCACCATAACCTTCAGTCGTGCAAGAATTATTAAGAAAAATTCCAAAACAAGAGGAAGAGTTGCCTGCTTGGAGCCAATTTAGAATATCCTCTTCTTCCTCGAAATCTATTTGGGGTTGATCCTCCGATTCTGTTTCCATGCATATGCCAACTGTTTGCATCATGCTCGTGTTTCCTTGATTATCTGGGCCCTCTTCTAAATGAATCTGTGTCAGCTCCTGCCCTTTCTTTTGTACCCACATAGTGTCCTTGCCCCAATCATGAATGACACTTGCATGCCTCAGCCATGGTCGTCCAATTAAGAGAGGAAATCCTTCTTCAACTTGGGGCAATCTTAAAACCACAAAATCCAGAATGAATAGATTACCTTGTACTTCAAGTGGAACTTTTGGGATCACTCCCAAGGGCCTTACTTTGCTCTGATCTGCCAAAGTAACAGTGAAATTTGCAGGTCTTGAAGGGTGGAGTCCAATCTTTTCCATTGTATGTTCAAGCATCAAGTTAATGCCAGAACCACCATCCACAATAACTCCTTGAAATTCATGACCCTTGATAGATACTGTCAGCCGAGGACTTTAATAATCTGTAAGGGGTGCTTCCCCTACAATTTTTCCTTTATGTAAAACAGCAGTCTTTGCCACCAAACTTGTAGTGGAAGCTTCATCAATTATTTGCAATAAATCTGACCTGAATTTCCCATCCATCTTTATTAAATCAAAAATACTAACCTCCTTTTTCATGGACTTGAGTAGTTTTGAAGCCTCTGATTCCTTGAGAGCATGGGCTCCAGTTGAGCATGGGCTCCAGTTGACTTATCAAACTCCTCATGAGCCCTGTTGAAGGCATGCCCAATGGCATCACTGGTGCATATGAGATCTCCTTTTTTACTTGTATCTGCACCTGTGGTGACTTTATCTTCAGATGGTTCTCTGTTTTGATTCCATTCCTTAATCTTTGACCCTTGTCCTATGTCTGCTTGAGCTTTCCCCTTGCTTCTTATCTGCACAGTCAAAGATTCTATTTCTTCTAATTGCACCACCCTGGTAGACGGTGATGGCTCATTGACCAGATCACACACTTCTTCTTTGTGCACCGAAATCATTTGAATATGAGGCCCGGATGAAGAGGCTTGATTCTTAGGACAACAATTTGTATAATGGTCTCTTGCATCAGGGCAGTTCCTGCAAGGAGGGGCATTTTCTGGTAGGGTGCACCTACTTTGATAGTGCCCGCATTCTCCACATCTGAAACAAATGATTGGCCTCCTAGGCCCATTTCCAAAGTTATTCCTCTATCTAGGATTATAGTTGTTACCTTGATTTGGTGCAGCAGCCATCACATTTGCTGGTGTTGGGGGTCCTCCTTGTGTCCAGTATGTCGTTGCAGGCATTCCTCTTGATTGGCATTCATGGGCCTCATGGCCAACTTTCCTGCATAATTGACAAGTCACACTTAACAGAGGACATTCACTTACTATGTGACCTTGCTTGCTGCACATGGAACACCAAAGTCCACTCTTGATGCCACCTCCTTTGAGCTCCTGCAACTCCTGTCGCAGCTGAGCCAATTCCTCTGCCTGGGCCTCCTCCTCCTTTTGGAGCTTTAGTGCTTCAATCTCCCTTCTCAACCGAGCAACAGCATTCTCCTCCTCTTTGTAGGGCTTATTTCTTTTTAAGCCCTCTAGCTCTTTCCTTAGCTGTATCACTCGATCCTCCATTTCTGTACCATATGTTGGTTGGGAAGAAGTTGCTCCATACTGGTACCTTATCTGCTCCAAGCGTGTGGCTGTGCTGATGGACTCCTCTATGGAGGCTGTAGGTAACACTAATTCCTTTATTTTGCATTGGGTGGCCACTGGTAGGGGCTTAGCCAACCATTTCTTAACAAAAAAATCGTGTGGTGGATCTGGCAATTTAGCCATTAGTGCTTTGGCCCGAGTCACAAACTCTGGGAACTTTTCTCCTGGACCCAATCTTAAATTTTCTAGCTCTTCTATGATAATCTCCGCAGTGTTGCCATGCTGGAACTGATTTTTAAATGCATCTTTCATCACATCCCAAGTGGTAAAATGGTTTTTAGCAAATTGGCTGAACCACTTATCAGCTAATCCCTCTAATGTGGTAGGGAAGAGAATCAAAAAGGCATCCTCCCTACCCATTAGGCCTCTAGTCTTACATAGTGCCAAAAACCTTCTAATGTGTTCATCCGGATCCTCCTGAGCTAGGCCTTTGAAAGAAGGAAACTTTATATTTAATCTAGAGAGTAAAGTTTCCAAGTCTACCTGACCCGCCATGCTCTTGACTGATGATGTTGAAGATAGTGGACTGGAGGACCTTCTAACAACCTTCCTTCTTGTTTGCTTGCAGGTGACCCTCAATTTTGGGACCGGGTTGCGGTCATGAGCAGCTCATAGCCCACTGAATATGAGACACTTGATAAGAATATTTACCTTTAGTTTGATGAAGTAGCATTGTGGTTCTGTCGACACTTGATCTCTTCTATGCTTTGCACTTGGTTTCTCCTAAGCTCAAATCTCCTTGGAAGTCCCACCGGGCGTGCCAAATTTTGTTGGGGGATTCTTAGACAAGAAGGAGTTTGAGGGTTTGTAGGAGAAAATGAAAGGGCCAGAAGAGGAAATACACCTTGGAAGCTTCTGTCGATTGATTACAGTAAGACAATTACAATGTTTGAAGTTAAATACAAGCCAATACTTCTGTGCACAATCACACAGAGTGCTCAATTACAAAATACAATTACAAAATACAATTACAGTAAGACAATTACAATGTTTGAAGCAAAATACAAGCCAATACTTCTGTGCACAATCACACAGAGTGCTCAATATCCCAAAGTCTTCTTGCCACCGGCCTCCTCTACACCAGACCTCCACCTGCTTCAAGCTTATCCTTGTGCACACCTTGCACCAAGCTTCCACAAAGGGGGAGGAGTGAATACCTTCTATCGGCACGCGCACACTACAATGAGACCTTGAGATCCTTGGGGGAGTATAGCTTAGCACTCTCTGCACAAATCCTTAGTCACTCTCCATGCACCTTGCACTTCCACTTCTCTGCGTCGCACTCTGGTGACTCTTGCACTTCTCTCTCTTGCTTCCCTTAGACTATGCTTCTCTTGCTTACTCTAAGATTGGTCCAAGAATAGACCTTGCCTTGATTTGAGTGTGTCGATCACGTACGCTCCTAACTGCCATGGTATCTTGGTGCTCACTTTGATGTCCCAAGATTGTCTTCACAAGTGACAGCCAACGACTCACTGTTTTGTCCTGTAGTGACTTTAGACTAAAACCCAAAATTTTAATGGGGGGGCCATACTTTCACCTGTGCGTACATTGCCGCTTCACATACCTTCACATTTCCTTTTAAGTCTTCACTTTTGCACCTAGGGGGGGTTCACCTGAACCTCCCAAAACACTTTAAAACACACTTTGAACCTTAGGGAAATTAGACAAAATACCTCTGCAACCTGCAACTCACTTTCTCCAATTTACTCTTTGTGGACAATTAATTGTGCACTACCTGTGCACTTTGACACCTGCATTTTAGCACTTTGACTTTACACCTATTGACTTTGACCTTGACCTTGTTGACTTTGACTAGTTGACTTTGACCTTTTGACTTTGATTGTAGTTGACTTTGACCAACATGACTTTTATGGGCTCAACAAAGATCTGTTGGTACAATACAAGCCTACACACATTGGCTTGGAATCTTGGACTCATTGAAGATTAGCATGGACAAAGGATTATCTAGGCTTCACTTAAAGGAAGGCTCATGTGAACATATGCTTATATGTTCTTACCTCTTTACCCCCTGTAAAAGTCTAAGTGACTTATCATTTGTTTGTAATCACTTTAAGTTATCCACCTACCTCATTAGTCGTGAAAATTTGAATGTTGAGATGGAGAGAATATCTCCCTACTTTTAGAGGAGAGATTCAAGGGAGCCTAAGTTTGAATTTCAAATTCAAATGATCTCAAAAACTCCTATAAAAGATGAAGTGAAAGTCGCGGGACACACACTCACTCTAGCTCACTCCCCGAGGCAAAAATTTCATTGTAACTCATTGTGTGTGAAGGTTACTCTATAGCCAACACCACAATACCTCATTTAGCTGTGCTTGGCAAGCTAATGAGAATGTACAAACACATTTATCAATAGAAGTATACATTCATCATCTCTGTTTTGTCTGTGTTATCTTCTCCAAGTCTGTCAACTTCAAAGGAGCATATCTCAGGATCTACTGAACCAAATCAAGTGATCTATAGCTCATTGGAACCAGCTCAAAGTCTACTACAAGCAGACAAAATCTTAAAGGATTTCATTCAGCCATTTGGGAGAAATCCAACTCGAAGTGCACACTGGTCTGTGTCTGCAGAGTTCCTAAAAAGTCGGGGGTAACTAGAAGTTTGCTAAACTTATTTCTCAGTGCATAGTTTATCAATTGAAGTGATTCCACTTGTGATTGGTAGCTTACTAAGGTAAATTAATACTCCCAAAAGGAATTGTTCCAATTTTAAGTGTGCTGGACACACTGAGTAAAAGTCTGAGCAGGTATCACTACAGGAATAGAAAGTTTTTTCTTGATTTTTGAAGTACCAAGTTATCTGTTTTGGTTTGATCATTACCCAAACCATTTCCAAAGTACATATATGGTTTCTTTGTGTCATTTGGAAGCTAAGCAAGTGTACTAAGCATATCTGAAGAGAAAAGAGGGCAGGTGTGAAGCAGGTTTTGCAGCACCAACTGATTTCCTGAGTGCATCCATCCATCACTCTCAACAGTGGTATCAGAGCATAGAAGGTAAACATGGGTGATGGTTTCCCTTCCTTCATTGACAAATTGGATAGAAACAATTATCAGGCTTGGTCATTGAGAATGAAGACCTATCTACAAGGGAGAAGTCTATTTGGATACATATCAGGAGATGAGGAGTTGCCCTCATTCAAGACTAGAGGACTACCTACAAAGGATGAACATGAAAGGCTCAACCAATGGTGTGCAAAGGATGCTTTGGCAAGGTCTTATCTCTTAAACTCTATATCTGACTTTCTTTTACCTCATGTAAGAAACTGTAAGACTTCCCAAGAGACTTGGGAAACCTTGTCAAATTATTTTTCTTCCAACACAAGGGCTAGGAAGAATCAATTATGGATTGAGTTCACAACACTTAGGAAGCAGCCCAAGCAATCAGTCTCAGAGTATGTGACAAAGATCAAAGATGTGGCAGACCAATTAGCAAGCATTGGAGAGGAGATTGAAGAAGAGCAAATAGTCAGGCAAGTGACAAATGGACTCAAGGCAGATGATAAGTGGGAAAGTTTCACCACTGCAATGGACCTCTACATGGACATGCATACCCCTGATCTCACAACACTTATGGGCCAACTATTTACACATGAAGCAAAGTTCACCAAAGCTGGAGATCAATTAAAAGGTAATAACCCCTCTGCTCTCTATACTGATAAGAAAGTTAAAGATAAAGGCAAGAAGAAACAGGATGAAGAAGGCTCTACCTCTCAAGCTAATTATGCAGGGAGAGGTAGGTCATCTAGAGGAAGAGGCAGAGGAGGTAAGCCAGGTAGGGGGAGACCCTACAACTCATCACCATGCAACATCTGTGGATTGTCCAATCATACCACAGATGAATGCTACAAGAACTACAAAAATCAGAGAGGAAGAGGCTACTCAAGAGGTGGATACTCTCAAGGGAGAGGCAGATTCAACCAACATCAAAGCTACAATGGGTACAACAACCAATACAACAACAACTACAACAACAACCACAATGGAAACTACCAAGGTGGATTCATAAATAGAAGAGATTACAACTACACAGAGGAGCGGGATGACTCCTTATTGATCATGAACATGACCTCCAAGATAGGTACAAATGATGATCATTTATTTTACATTGACTCAGGATGTTCTAACCATGTAGCTGGCAATGTGGCACTACTTTCTGATTTGGAAGAGCCCAAGGGCAAACATCAGGTACAAACAGGTGATGACACTAAACACTCTGTTGTCAAAGTTGGAAATGTGAAGACATGTGATGGTAATCAAAACCTATTAAGCAGGGTACTCTATGTACCAACAATAACTAAGAATTTAATGAGTGTTGGTCAGATTGTGGAGAAAGGTCTGCAGGTCAGATTCACACAACATGGAGCATATGTGGAGGATCCAAAACAAGGTTTCAGAAGGATAGCCAAAGGGGAGAAATCAGGTAGATTATTTACATTTGAGCTAGAAGATACAAAAAACATTGCTTTGTATAATTACAAGGATCAGACACTTTCAGAGTTAGAAATATGGCATAAGAGATTAGGGCACATAGGTGAAAGGACTCTAAAGCAAATATGCAGGGATCAATGTGTGCTTGGGATACCTAATGTATCCAAGCAACATATGATTTACAAATGTGGATCATGTCAATTTGGTAAGTCTCACAGATTACCCTACTCAAAGAAAGGTTTCATGCATGAAGACTACCTAGACTTGGTACACACAGATGTTTGGGGACCTAGCAAGGACCCTTCCATTTCTGGTTCAAGGTATTATGTCTCCTTCATTGATGACTATAGCAGGTGGACCATTTTATACTTTATGAAGCATAAAGATGAAGTGTTTAATTGTTTCAAGAGGTATCTTGCACTTCTTGAAAATCAAACAGGTAGAAGCTTGAAGAGGCTAAGGTCAGATGGTGGAGGAGAATACTTCTCCAATGAGTTTGAAGATTTCTTGCAGGAAAGAGGCATCAAAAGGGAGATCACTACAAGGTACTCACCTGAACAAAATGGGGTAGCAGAAAGAAGAAATAGACTTATAGTAGAAACAGCTAGGTCTATGCTCAATGAAAAAAGGTTACCAAATTACCTATGGGCAGAGAGTGTATCCACTGCCACTTATCTCATCAATAGGTTGCCATCCAAATCACTTGATGGCATGACACCATATGAAGCATGGCATGGTAAGAGACCCTCTCTGGATCATTGCAAAATCTTTGGTTGTGTAGCATATGTGCATATTCCCTCACAGGTAAGAGGAAAGCTAGACCCCAAGGCTGAGAAATGTATCTTCATTGGTTATGATTTGAACCAAAAAGGATATAGATTCTACAACCCCACAAACAAAGGGTTCAAGGTAAGCAGAGATGTCATATTTGATGAGAATGACTCATGGTATGAGAATGAATGCAGGAAGGTGAGTCTACCCTATGACATGGAAGAAGATTTTCCAAAGCTTACCAAGGAAGAGCCAACTCAGCAAGAAGATTCAAGCTCAGATGATGATACAATAAACCTTGAAGAATTCAAAGCTTGGAAATCCAAAGGAAAGATGAAGATGAAGCAATTAGAGGATAAGCCAGAAACTTCTACTCAAGCAATGAGGAGATCTCAGAGAGAGAAGAAGAAGCCTATTAGATTTGGGTATGACACATCACTTGTAACTAAACATTCTGTATATCTTGCAAAAGACTTGTTGAATGAAGAACCAGGTACCTATGAAGAAGCAATTACAAAGCCAGAATGGAGAGAAGCCATGGATGAAGAGATAGAAGCTCTCAAAGAAAGTGATACTTGGGACTTGGTACCCAAGAAGGATTCTATGAAGGTAATAGGATCCAGATGGATCTACAAACTAAAGAAGAATTCAGATGGAACAATAAACAGGTATAAAGCTAGGTTGGTAGCCAAGGGTTTTGCACAAACCCAAGGCATTGATTATGAGGAGACATTTTCTCCTGTGGCCAAGATGCCAACTATCAGAGTTTTAGTGAGTGTAGCTGCATCCAAGAATTGGAACATGTACCAATTGGATGTGAAGAATGCATTCTTGAATGGATGGATACCTGAAGAAGTCTACATGTCACAACCACCTGGCTATGAAGATCCAAGAAAGGTACATTATGTTTGTAAATTGAAGAAGGCTCTGTATGGTTTGAAGCAGGCACCTAGAGCATGGAATTACAGATTGACTACCTACCTCCTAGATCAAGGATTTGTGATGAGCAAAGCAGACACTTCTCTATTCATAAAAAGAAGTAGTACAGAGGTAATCTACTTATGTGTTTATGTTGATGACATCATCATTACAGGCAATGATGTCAATGGGATTAGACACATCAAAGGACAGATGATGAAGGAATTCAAGATCAGTGATCTTGGACTATTAAAGTATTTCTTAGGTCTTGAATTGGTCTATACAAACTCAGGTATATACATCACTCAAAAGAAGTATGTACAGGATATGGTCAAGAAGTTTGGTTTGCAGGATGCTAAGGTATCTACTACTCCAATGGAGGTTAACCAAAAGCTAAGTGCTCATGAAGGAGAAGAAATCAAAGACATTACAGGATACCAAAGTATGGTGGGTAGTTTGAACTATGCTACCTTGACAAGAATTGACATAGCATATGGTGTAAGTGTGCTTAGTCAATTCATGCACAAACCAAGGATACCTCACCTAGAGGCAGCTAAGAAGATCTTGAAGTACCTCAAGGGAACTCAAAGTCATGGTTTGTATTTTCCTTATACATCAGATATTGACATAAAGGTTTACTCAGATGCACATTGGGCAGGATGCAAGGATGATAGGAGAAGCACCTCAGGATATATTTGTTTTGCAGGGGATAAGCCTATCTCCTGGTCAGCTAAGAAGCAACCTACAGTGGCATTGTCATCCACTGAAGCAGAATATAGAGGGCTTGCCAATGCCACTCAAGAAGCTATCTGGTTGAAGCTTCTTTATACAGAGTTAGGTCTACTCACAAGACCACCTATTATCTTTGGAGACAACACTAGTTCTCTTCACCTTGCAGCAAATCCAATTTATCATGCCATAACCAAACACATAGAGGTTCATTACCACTATGTAAGAGAGAAGCTACTTAGTAAAGAAATTCAATTGACATATGTATCTACTAATATGCAATGCGCAGACTTACTTACAAAGGCATTGGATGGAAATAAGTTATGCAGATTCAAAACTATGATTGGATTACAGGAAGTGATTGAAGAATGAAAGAGAAGACTTAAGCCAAAGTGTTTGGCTTGAGGGGGAGCTGTTGGTACAATACAAGCCTACACACATTGGCTTGGAATCTTGGACTCATTGAAGATTAGCATGGACAAAGGATTATCTAGGCTTCACTTAAAGGAAGGCTCATGTGAACATATGCTTATATGTTCTTACCTCTTTACCCCCTGTAAAAGTCTAAGTGACTTATCATTTGTTTGTAATCACTTTAAGTTATCCACCTACCTCATTAGTCGTGAAAATTTGAATGTTGAGATGGAGAGAATATCTCCCTACTTTTAGAGGAGAGATTCAAGGGAGCCTAAGTTTGAATTTCAAATTCAAATGATCTCAAAAACTCCTATAAAAGATGAAGTGAAAGTCGCGGGACACACACTCACTCTAGCTCACTCCCCGAGGCAAAAATTTCATTGTAACTCATTGTGTGTGAAGGTTACTCTATAGCCAACACCACAATACCTCATTTAGCTGTGCTTGGCAAGCTAATGAGAATGTACAAACACATTTATCAATAGAAGTATACATTCATCATCTCTGTTTTGTCTGTGTTATCTTCTCCAAGTCTGTCAACTTCAAAGGAGCATATCTCAGGATCTACTGAACCAAATCAAGTGATCTATAGCTCATTGGAACCAGCTCAAAGTCTACTACAAGCAGACAAAATCTTAAAGGATTTCATTCAGCCATTTGGGAGAAATCCAACTCGAAGTGCACACTGGTCTGTGTCTGCAGAGTTCCTAAAAAGTCGGGGGTAACTAGAAGTTTGCTAAACTTATTTCTCAGTGCATAGTTTATCAATTGAAGTGATTCCACTTGTGATTGGTAGCTTACTAAGGTAAATTAATACTCCCAAAAGGAATTGTTCCAATTTTAAGTGTGCTGGACACACTGAGTAAAAGTCTGAGCAGGTATCACTACAGGAATAGAAAGTTTTTTCTTGATTTTTGAAGTACCAAGTTATCTGTTTTGGTTTGATCATTACCCAAACCATTTCCAAAGTACATATATGGTTTCTTTGTGTCATTTGGAAGCTAAGCAAGTGTACTAAGCATATCTGAAGAGAAAAGAGGGCAGGTGTGAAGCAGGTTTTGCAGCACCAACTGATTTCCTGAGTGCATCCATCCATCACTCTCAACAAGATCAAGAGAGCTTTGTATGGTTTGAAGGAGGCTCCAAGAGCATGGAATTACAGGCTTGTTAAGTTCTTGAATGAATGTGGATATCAAGCTTCAAAAGCAAATAGTAGCTTGCTAGTGAAGGCAAGTGAAGATGGGTATATACACATGTGTATTTATGTTGATGATATTATTGTCAGAGGTACAAATGCTCAACGAATCAAGGAGCTTAAGAAACAAATAGAGAAGGAGTTTACGATAAGTGATTTGGGAAACTTATCTTACTTCTTAGGAATGCAGATTGTGTATACTCAACATCGAGTATATGTTACACAAGAGAGATACTTGAAGAATCTTCTGGTCAAGTTCAACATGGAAGATTGCAAGCCTTCAAACACACCATTGGAGGTAAATTCTTCATGCATTGTCTAAAGAAGACTCATTGGATTATAGCTCAAAGGGTACTCAGATATATCAAGGGAACTCTGAGTGAAGGTTTGTATTATGGTTTTACTTCTGACACAAGAA
>CM035442.1:54148416-54355916 GCA_020310875.1 Ceratopteris richardii
ATTAGGAAAGTCAAAGAATAAAGTTGAAGCTGCAACCTTATCCAAAAGGAGGCATTGGACCACCAAAATCCACTCCAATGAAGAGACAAAGTCACAAGGCAAGTGAAGAGACAAGGAGGGCATGTGAAGAGACATGGAGGACATATGAAGAGTCATAGAAGGCTCCTAAGGCTATATAAGGACCATCCAAGCTCATTCAAGGAGTGTGTGGATGCTAGGAAGTTGGGGTGATGCATATATATGTGCCATTGAGCCATAGGCTCTCATAGATGCTCTTATTCTCTTGTATATCTCTCCTACCCTTTCCAAAGGGTGCTCCATTTTTATAGTAGCCTGTTAGGACTTCAATTTCTCTTTGTAGGAAGCTCTGTTCTAAGAGTTCTTGTACTTATTGGAAAGCTTATAAAGCAAGGATTCTATTCCAAAAAGAATTTTGGCAAAACTCTTCTTGTACTATGAGATATTGCTATTTCTTTGTCTATTGTTCTATCCCCAAACCTGCTAGGAAAACTAGGCTGTCTTTTGTGACTCAATTGACAGGTCTACATGTGTCCAAGTCCAGTGCTTGATAGCAACATGAGAAGGATGATACTTGGTACATAGATAGTGGTTGTAGCAATCATATGTCTTGTAGGGAGGACATGTTTTGCAATTTACAGGCTCCAAAGCAAAGACGATGTGTAGAGACAGGTGACAACACCGAGAATGAGATCAAACACATTGGAGATGTCAAATTTCAGGATGGCAAGAAGAGCAAGACACTATCCGAGGTATTATATGTCCCTACTATTACAAAGAATCTCATTTCTGTTGGTCGAATGGTAGATAAAGGATACCAAGTGAAGTTCAATAGCAAAGGTTGCTTCATAGAGGATCCAAAGAATGGATTTCAGCTTGTGGCAAAAGGAGAGAAGCATGGAAGGATGTTTACTCTCAATATCAAGCAGAACCCCAATAAGGTAATGTTCATCACTTCAGGAAACAGGAGAATTGCAGATTTGGATTTGTGGCATAAAAGGATAGGAAATGTAAACATTGAAAAGCTAAAGAACATGGAGAAAAGTGCATTGGTCAAAGGGCTTCCAAACTTCTCAACATCACATCTTCATGAGGTATGTGAAGCTTTTCAATTTGGGAAGCAAAGTAGGTTGCCTTTCAAGTCAAGCAAGTATGTTTCTCCAAGAGTTTTGGATTTAGTGCATACAGATGTATGGGGACCTTCAAGAGAACCTTCACATGCAGGTAATAGGTACTTTGTTACCTTTATTGATGATTGTTCAAGGAAAATTTGGTTGTATATAATCAAGCAAAAATCATATGTGTTTGAAGTATTCAAAAAGTACAAAGAACTTGTTGAGATTGAAACAGGTCATAGGATTAAAACCCTAAGGTCAGATGGAGGGGGAGAATATTTCTCCAATGAGTTCACAAGGTTCTTAGAAGATGAAGGCATAAGGAGCCAATACACATGCAAGTATACCCCTCAACAAAATGGTATTTTAGAAAGAAAGAATAGACAAATTGCAAAGGTAGCTAGATGCATGTTGAATAAGGTGAATGTACCTTTCTCATATTGGGCTGATGCAGCAACCACACCAGCATATATTATGAACAGGATACCAACTTTAGGAGTTCATGATCTTACTCCAGATGAGGTATACTATCAAAGGAAACCAGATTTCATTTAAGGATTTTTGGTTGCATATGCTATGTTCATGTCCCACAGGAAGTAAGAGAAGGTAAGCTTGATGCTAGGGCTGAAAAATGAATTTTTGTTGGCTACTCAAATGAGCAAAAGGGGTACAGGTGTTATAATCTGGTCACTAAAAATCTTAGAGTGTCATTGTGTTTGATGAGTTAAAACCTTGGTATGGAGGTGTGAATGATTTACAGGAAGAAGACTTTGTACATGCAGATCAGGTACATGAAGAGCAAGTGCAAGTTAGCACTACATTGAGTGGACCAAGTATGCCAAGTCCTTCACAAGGCTCATCATCATGGAAGGGAAAGCAAAAGGAGTTAGAGCATGCATCAGAATGTAGCCACAATAGAGGTAATGGAAGTAACTTGGTAAGAGATTTTCATTCAAGTGAAGATGAAGATGAATTTGAAGAAGTTGTAACTCCTAAAGTGCAAAAGAAACGGACATTGAAGAAATATCCAATAACAGGTAGTGAAAGGAGGTCAAAAAGGGTAAAACATCCTATTCAAAAGCTCACTTATGATAGCTTTATTGCAAAGCATTATGCTTATATGACACAGGTTATCAAAGATAAGGAACCTTCAAGCTACGAGGAAGCTAACCAACACAAGGAATGGAGAGATGCTATGGATGAGGAGATTCAAGCTCTCAAGGAAAACCAAACTTGGGAATTGGTACCTAGAGAAGAAGGCATGAAGGTAGTCACAAACTATCTTGCAAACAATCCTATGTTTCATGCAAGGAACAAACACATCGAAGTCCACTATCATTTCATAAGGGAGAAGACAAGGAGGGCATGTGAAGAGACATGGAGGACATATGAAGAGTCATAGAAGGCTCCCAAGGCTATATAAAGACCATCCAAGCTCATTCAAGGAGTGTGTGGATGCTAGGAAGTCGAGGTGTTGCATATATATGTGCCATTGAGCCATAGGCTCTCATAGATGCTCTTATTCTCTTGTATATCTCTCCTACCCTTTCCAAAGGGTGCTCCATTTCTATAGCAGCCTGTTAGGACTTCAATCTCTTTGTAGGAAGCTCCATTCTAAGAGTTCTTGTACTTGTTGGAAAGCGTATAAAGCAAGGATTCTATTCCAAAAATAATTTTGGCAAAAATCTTCTTGTACTGTGAGATTTTGTTATTTCTTTATTTGTTGTTCTATCCCAAAACCTGCTAGGAAAATTGGGCTATCTTGTGTGACTCAGTTGACATGTCTACATGTGTCCAAATCTAGTGGATGATAGCTCATTGGAAAGCGCTTACTGTCTTGTTTCTGTGGCTAAAAGGGTTTTTTGATTGAGTTTGGGAGATTTCTGTGGCAAAAGTTTTAGTGAGTGCTGGTTTGAGGGCAGATAGGTCTTAGGAAGGGTCCAAGCTTCTTGTTATGCATTTGGTGGAGAAATGTTCCAACAACCCATAGCAGCAATTTTTGCCATTAAAGTGGTTGAGGAGGCCTCATCAATGATCTGCAACACCTCTTAATTGAACTTTGCATCCATATTTATTAGCTCAAAAATATTAACCTCCTCTTTGACAGATTTGAATAATCTTGAAGCCTTAGTTACTTTAAGAGCATGGGCTCTATTTAACTGTTCAGACTCCTCTCGAGCCTTGTTCAATGCATGTCCAATGACATCACTAGTACCTGTAAGCTCTTCTTTTTGTCTTGTATCTTCACATGTAGTGGCCTTGTCCTCGGGTGTCCCTTTGCTTTTGTTCAGTCCAATAGTACTTGACTCTTGGTCTATGTCTATTTTAGCTTTTCCTTTGCTTCTTGTCTGCATAACCAAAGATTCTATTTCTTCTAACTACACTACCCTATTAGATGGTGAAGGTACACTGACTTCTTCTGCAAATTTTTCTTTGTGCACAGAGATCATTTGTATGTGAGGCCCAGATGTAGATGCCTTGTTCTTTGGATAACAATTGGTATAATGATCTCTAGCTTATGGGTAGTTTCTTCCGGGAGGGGCATTTTCTAGTAGAGGGAACTTGCTTTGATAATGCCCATATTCCCCACACCTCAAAAAAATGATTGGCCTCCTAGGCCCATTTCCAAAGTTATGCCCAGGTCGTGGGTTATAAGTGTTACCTTGATTGGGTGCAGCTACCATCACATTAGTTGGTGGTTGGGTTCCTCCTTGTCCCCAATATGTTTGTGCAAGTATCCTTCTTAAGTGACACTCATGAGCTTCATGTCGAGCTTTCCTGCATAACTCGCAAGTAATTCTTAGAAGAGGGCAATCACTTACCACATTTCCTTGTTTGCTGCACATGATGCACCACATCTTTGATGCCCTTCCACAAAGTTCTCGTAGTCCTTGTTGTAGTTGTGTTAACTCCTCTATTGGGGCCTCTTCTTCTTTTGATAACTTTAAAGCTTCAATTTCCCACCTCATTGAGTTATTGCATTCTCTTCTTCTTTTTGGGGCTTGTTCCTCCTTAAACTCTCAAGTTTTTTTCTCAACTGTGTCAATAAGTCCCCAGGTTCGATATGATATGGTAGATTAGAAGAATCTATTTCATATTGGGATCTGATTTTCTCTATCCTTGTTGCTATAGAAATAGATTCCTGAATTTTTGTTGTAGGTAGTGCCAACTCCTTAATTTTGCATTGTTGGTCAGCCACTTCTTGACAAAGAAGTCATGAGGGGGGTCTGGTAATTTAACCATGAGGGCTTTTGCTCTAATGAAAAATTTGGGAACTGTTTTCCCAGTACCTAATCTTAAGTTCTCTAATTCTTCAATAATATTCTCTGTTGCATTCTCTTTTTGGAATTGTGTCTTAAAAGCATCCTTCATTAAGTCCATGTAGTAAAATGATTATCATCAAATTGACTAAACCATTTATCTACTAACCCTTCCAATGTTGTTGGGAAAAGAATTCAAAATGCATCTCTCCCTCCCATTAGTCCCCTTGTCTTGCATAAAACCAAAAATCTTCTAATATGTTCATCGAGGTCTTCTTGCGCTAATCCTCTAAAAGAGGAAAATTTGATATTTAACCTTAAAAGTAAAGTTTCTAGGTCTACTTGAGCTTCCATATTTCTTACTAAGGATGTTGATGATAGAGAGTTGGTTGACCTTCAAATATCTTTTCTTCTTGTTGCTTTGCAAGGGACCCGCAAAGTTTGAGACCAGGTTGCAGTCATGAGCTCTCATTCTCCTTCTTAGGCTGAGAGAGTTCCAGGTAAAAGAAAAATTACCTCTCATTCAAGCACTGTCGATACTTTTGCACTTCTCCGCTTTGCAAATATTGTTTCTCCTATGCTCAAGGCTCCTTGTGGTCCCACCGGGCATGCCAAATTTTTTGGGGGACTCTTTAGCAAAAAGGGACTTGAGTATTTGTAGGAGAAGAAAAAGAGGAAGAAGAAGTAAAACACTATCACCAAAAGCTTTTGTATTTTGATTACAATAAAAATTACAATGGTTGTGTCTAGAATAAGACAAAGTGTTCTTTGCACAAAGTACATGAACCCAAAAGCGCACACACACACAAGCATACAAGATACCAAAATTCCTTGTGTAGTCAACCTTCTCTGTACCGGACCTTCACCCTCTCCAGCAGCTTGCTCTTGTGCACACCTTGCACTCAAGCTTCCATAGGTAGCTTCCCCACCTATCTCCATCGAATACGCATCCACTTCCCTCCCACACCACCACTCCCCTCCTCCACCTTCCCCACACCGCTCACTTGTCCACGTGCCACTCCCTCCACATCATCCTGCCCCTCCATCCCACATCTCCGACAGCCCATCCAATGGTCCTTCTTTCAATGGTCTACTTCAGGATACTAGCCTCATTGTGATTGATGGGACAAATGTTGCACATCTTTCTCTAGATTCTATCTCTACGACAATTGCCCTCCACGAGTAGTTTGCCTCCACGATGGATTGTATCCATTCATCAGCTACCGCCTAGTGGTAGGTACTACATTCTTCATTGCCCGTGGTGCAATAGGAGCACGATTGCTTTAGGGATGAGGCTGATTCGATGATTGGGTCCCTTTTGGAGCTTTAACAAAGCTCTTCACTTAGTCTCTATGATAGCCTTAGTTGTCGCCTCTTCCGCATGAGAAGAACCATCTTTGATGCTCTATGAGCAAGTTCACGGTTCTGCTTGAGGAGGCATGAGTCATCCCTCCATCTTCCCTAGATCACCCTCCACCAATGGCCAGAGAGGCCCCTCCTGATGCTTCTTCCCCATCCCCTGCTTCACATCCACCTCCCCTGCTTTAGATGCCCTTAGATTCATTCATATACTAGCATGCTAGAGATCATTTTCGGTGTTGATTGTTTATCTAACATCTTTCGCTACTTCCATTTTAGTAGTGCAATCCCTGGTGTTCCTTTGTAGTTGGCTTTTTGTATTGGCATCTCCTTTCATTGCTCTCTTCTAGTAGTTGGATTGTTCTTATGGGCATCTACTTTTCTTTGTAAGATTATTCATATTATGGGACTCTTTTTGGTTGTGTCTGTTACACTTATGTGTTCCTCGAGTAGCTTTGATGTGAACCTTTTCCCTATACATGGGCACTTTTTACTCTAGTGTTGGCTAGAGGTTTTTTCCCCATGTTAACACATACTTGATACTCTAATATGTGGTGGTACTTTGTACTTAGGGATATTATTCAGCTCTTACTTCAGTTTTAGTTCAGTTCACCATCAATAGAGAGAGCTATTCTGTCATATTATGGATGTATATCCTCTTGGATGAGGTGGCACTTGTGCCACATGGCATCACACGGGTAGTTATACCACTTGGTAGAAGATATAAGGGAGATCTCATTTATGATATAGGATTAAGTGAGACTTCAGGAGTTCGGGCGCGGCTGGGAGGAGAACCGAAGCGATGTCTCTGTGTGTGTGTGTGCTCGCGAATGGAGATCGAAGCAAAAGAGCAATATGATATTGGTATCAGAGCTAAGGGGACGATGACCACGCAGGTGCGCCAGATGGGGATCGAACTCAGATGAGGCGATAGAGAGGCGGGTGGCTTAGCCGACATGCCTCTTGGGGGCTTATGAAGTTATTCTCTTCCCTCTTAGTACAAGCTTGCTTCAGCAGCCACCCGACGATCGGCCACGCATGTACATGTAATGGAGAAGCCAACAGCGCACGTTACCCATGAGGGCTCACGGACGCTGAGGAAGCGACGTCCGCCACTCTTCAATCATGCCCGACTTAGGCACAGATGTCACAGACGACTTCTCTACAGTCGGTGACCCAGATATCATGGGCGGTGAGAGTGACTACAAAGCGCTCCCCGCAGCATAACACAAGAACCGGTTACCCTCCCATCACAGATGACCAGTTCCCTTCATAAAGGACATGGACAGTGTGGAGAAGCAGTACTATGGATTCTATACAAGTCATTGAAGATACATCTGTATGCTCCTGATCAAAATTGGATTGCTCATGAGAAGGTTGGGCTACGATTCCCACCTTGCTTTATTGGAGGTCTACATATTAGCTGCCCCATGCATGGATGAAAGAGGGATGAGATGATTAACAAGACAACAAGAAGTTATGGCTTCAAGTTCCAGGTTTGGGTATTTTTGCATTCCTGTAAGAAATTTTCATTTTTGAGAATGATAATGAAGCATTAGGAGGGCCGAGTTTTTGGAGGGAAATCACATATATGGAGAGTATGAGATATGTACTCTCACCTAGAGTCAAGGATTCCCTCAATATAGAACAAAGGGTAAGTTTTAGGCACCTCCAAAATAGCCTATTTCTATGATTTTTATATAAATTTCAGGAGCTATTTTGGATAAATAGCCATTTTGGGAAGGCAAAAAGAGGAGGTATTTTTCATAGATTTATGGAAAAAACCATGCACACTTATATTCTAGTGTATTGACTTCCATATACAATCAAGAAATCCATAAGATACCTCAGTTTGATGGGAGTTTGAAGCTCCACAAAACCCCCTTCCATCACAGTTTGACAAAAAATTTCAGCACCTAAATCTGAAAAATTCCCATTTTGGAAGAGGGAAAAAGAGGTGCGATAAATATGGATGGATGGGAAAAAGTATATATACTGAGAGTATGGTGCATGGACTTCTTAGGCGAATCATTAGATTCATCAAAATGATAAGTGAAGGAGGAATTTTACTTCCTCAAAGACCCCCTTCCCGCACTTTTTGGAAAATTTCAAAAATTTATCTTTTGCCAAACTCCACTTCTTGGAGTAAGAAAAAAGATCATTTAGAGGCTTCCCATGGATTATTGTATATAATCCAAGAGAAATCCACATTTAGAGTGGATTAGAAAAGTGCTAAGAGCTCCCATTTAAGTTTTTGCATAAAAGCAAAATCTTGATTTAGGCCTCTTTTGGGGAGCAAATTAGCATGCATGAAGGGAGGATTTGGAAAGGTAAAAAATGGCTCAAGCATCTTCATATACCACTCTCTGAGGTTATGGAGAGAATTTTAGGATTTCAATGATGGAAGAATGCTTTTGGGCACCCCAAAAATCACATTTTTACACTTTTTCCAGCCCCTCCATCAGTCCACTAGTTTTTCATGTCCCACTTGGAATGGCCATATCTTGGGCTAGAAAACTCCAAATTGGACGTGCTACGGCTCGTTTCGAAGAGCACAAAGTCTACTTTCAGTTCATGAAAGAAATTTTGGAAAATAAGTATTTTTGCAGGTCTGAACAGCTCTGCAAAGTCTGAACAGTTTTGGCGACTACCTTCCGGGAGCTATATCTTTCAAACCGGGAAGGCAATTTGAGTAATTTCACTTCGACCTATTTGCACATGGTTTATATTTCAGTTTATGAAAATTTGCAGGTCCTAAAGTGGTTTTTGCAGGTCTAAAGAAGGATTACTAAGGCATTTTTTGACTAATTTGCATTATTTTTGTAATCACCTGACCATGCTTTATGCTTGAGGAGTGTTCCGATATTTTCGGACACTTCAAAGTGTATGTTAGGACCTGAGGAGGAAGGTGCAGAGGTCTCGAAGATTGTCGAGAGCGATTGGATGCATACAATTCCAAAATCAGACTACTCAGGGACGTATATTTTATGCTTTCTGGCATTTTATCTATGTTATGGCATGTCTGTATCTACATGCATGAATGGGATTGCATACATCAAGCGTTGATCATTGTTTAAGCTCTTAAAAGTATGGATCAACATGCAGGAAGTATACTTTTGATTGTTTGCAGGAAAGAAGATTACAGAAACCATATGGCTATGCAACACCGGGAATGGTTGCTAGCAAATACTTTTGTTTTTTTGCAGGTCATGGAATCCATACATAAGTTTATGGCGTGCATGCCATGGGCCTGTCAAGCCCTATGTTTTTGGGTGGCCTGAGTGCCACTGAGCTATGGTTTAATTTTTTTGGGATTCCATTTCCTGGGGAAATGCTGTCGAAATTTTTCTTACCGCATGGCGTTATATACGCACTTGCTTTTAGGTAAGAGTGTTATGGCATCCTAGCATGCCCTTTCTGCAAACATCAATAAGTTTTAGGCATGCTTATAAGCATGTATTTGATGGACTTAGGACCATCAGAGTATTATATATAAGGCAACTTCGGTAGTAGCAGGATCCCTATATATAATCCTTATGGATTTAGACCATAGGATTGCTAACGGAAGGAGCTACACCTTCACCACTAGTAATGTGCACAAGCAATCCTATAGGTTCAGGAAGTTGCATTCAGGCTTGGGAGATACATTTAGGATAATCTCCAAGATAGTGAAGATTTATTTATCTTCACAAAAGTCTCACAGTAGAATTAGGAGACTATGGGGTATCATGATGAATACCCAAAGAGTGACTAGTTTCACTCATGCACATCACTTGACCAAGTAGTGAAGCATTTTTGCTACACTACTAAGGAAACCAAATGGATGGGATCATAAAGATGGGTTTCATGAGATAGCATTGACGGATGCTTATGTGATTCGAGTGATGGTTAGGAAGGCCATAGGCATGGCACTAGCTCTATGGTATAGAGCATAGATCCCTTAGTCAGGAATAGTTGGGGTACCCAATACATACATATGTATCTTGGGATCTACAGAGAGGTACCTAGGCTTAGTCTTGGTACCTAGGAACAAGTTGGTTTGGAACAAAAGGGATATCCATTGTCACATTGTTGACTAGAACCAAACTAACTAGTTCAAGAACATGGGACTCATTTCAGTCCACTGATATGATTTTAGTATATGGGATTCATTGGAGTCCACCTATATATATATTCCATTATATGGAATAGATATTTGGTTTAGTGTAGGTATGACACCCTGAATTGGAAGAAGTTTTCACTGGTATGGGACGGTGGAAACGACTTCCCTTTGAGCACTCTTCTTCTATGGCCAGGAAGAAAAGGACTCATCATTCATGGCATCATGTCTCACTAGATCAGAGGAGAGCTCTTAGTAGACATCTCCTTAGGATTGGGAGTTATCCTTCATAGTTAAGGGAAGATTTATTCTTCCAGTAGAGAATGTGATAGGTGATTTTATCACCATTGGTATCACATACTCATTTTTTTAGTTTTCAGGAAGGATAATTCCATCAGTTTGATTGGATCGTATAGATCCATGCACAGAGTATGGTTGGCAGAGATAATTCTTTATTATGGATACACATGTGTTTACGGTATCATGCTATATCATTGCTGACCATTTAGTAGAGGGCTTTGACCCTTATTAGGAATTTATTTTCTCCACTCTTCACTACATACACCTTCATCAGTTAGCGGAGATCTGTTCTCCACCTTCATAGGAATATGTAATGAGGGATTATGCATTAGTTATGGAAGAGAGGACTAAATAAATTCATGAATCTCTCTTTTAAGGAAAGGAGAAAGTGGGAATCAGCTTAGAGATCCATGAGAGATCATACTTTAGCTCAGAATGGTCTCACTTTAGCTCCTGCTCTTTGAGAGAGAAAGAAGAAAAGGAAAACATGATTTCTTCATAGGGGAAGAACAGAGTATGTTTTCATTTAGATAGAAGAGGTGTTTTGAAAACATCTCTTAATCTATTTTTCAGAAGGAATTCATTTCCTCTACTTTTCAATGTAATTTTCCTTCATATGGAGTATGATTCTCCACTATTTTGGAAGGAAAAGTATGGAGAACTTATGTGCATGTTCTCAGCTATGGATGAGTAGAGAAAATGGAGTCAAGAAAATCTCTTTCAAAGAGAAAGGGAAAGTGGAATAGATTCCACTACCAGAGCTCTTTTCCTTAGAAGAGATTACAGAGAGAGATAGAGAGAGAGAGAGTTTCACTTTCTCATTTAGATTGTCTAGATAGAAGTGGCACTCTTCTATCAAAGACAAGAGAGAGATCAGTTAGTCATGATGGTTAGATTGAGTCTCACTTGTAGACTCTAGAGAGAAGTAGTTATGTTTATTTCCAGTGAGGATCTTTGACTAGATGAGATGATCTAGTTATTGACATTAGTTAGACTGGGAGTAGAGTTATAACTCTTCTCTTTAGGGTTTATAGGAGATAGAGATATATCTAACCTATTAGGGTACCAAACTCTTAGTTGATGTTACATCATGACTATGATGAGTAAACATCAGTTACGAGGATGGGTACTTAGGGATTATCTGAATCTCAAAGGGAATGCTTTCTGCATTCATACGGCAAACTACAGGGAAGAGAAATATTACAGTTTGCACAAGTGCATATAGATGCTCTTCCAATAGAACTTAGTCCAAAATGTAAAGGATGACAAACCACGGACTTCTTGGTTGGTGAAATGTAGAGATTGCATTTTACCACCGTGAGTTAGATGATGGATTTGCATAGTTCACAAGGTAGTTTAGACAAAACTACTACTTGTGATTACACTCAAGGTTAAGAAGACCTAGAGTGGTATGAGGGCAATCTATCATATGGTTTACTATCTCCATAATAGTATGGTCAAACTTATGAGCTTGGCACTTTGCAGTTACTTTTCAAATTATTACTCCATTGAGGATACGTCATATGGACTAAGGTCATTTGGATGATGTTGTATGTTATGGGAGTGATAGTTTGGAGAGTGAGTGTACATGGGAGATAATAGGCACCACTCAGATGGTTTCCCACCTTTAAGATGATCTCATATGAGACTTCTTAAGAGGAAGGATATGGGGAAACAACACACAGAGATGACCATGTACATAGAGTACATGGGGTTCAGGGGAGTCCGAGCACTTTCTTCTACCATTACGGACATTTCATTTACATTTTCGAGGACGAAAATGCTTTCAAGAGGAAGGAAATGTCATATTATGGATGTATATCCTCTTGGATGAGGTGGCACTTGTGCCACATGGCATCACACGGGTAGTTATACCACTTGGTAGAAGATATAAGGGAGATCTCATTTATGATATAGGATTAAGTGAGACTTCAGGAGTTCGGGCGCGGCTGGGAGGAGAACCGAAGCGATGTCTCTGTGTGTGTGTGCTCGCGAATGGAGATCGAAGCAAAAGAGCAATATGATATATTCCAACCATTGTCTTCTCCGTGTGTCTTGCTGCGTTTGACATACCTCCCTTCCCCATTATCCTGCTCCCTTTCCCAAATCCCCCTCACATACTTCCTTCTCATCCTCCAACAAGGTTCTACTAGTTCAACTTGCTCTTGTGCACATCTTGCACTCAAGCTTCCAATAGGGTAGGAGAAAAGAGCCGCCTTGTGTCAATGTGCAACACCTCCTCAATGGTACCTTGTTACACCTTGATTGCCTTCCTCAATGGTTCTCTGCACTCTCTCTCTCTACACTTGATCACCTTCCTTGCACACTTGTCTCTCACTTTCTTCTGTATGTCACACTAGTGCAATGTGTCTCTTGTTCTTCTCTCCTAGTGTAGACTATGCTCTCTCTTGCTTAGTCTAACTCCAAGAATGCTAACGCCTTTGGTGAGTGTCGATTCCCTTACGTACATTGCTTCTAACTGATAGAGTATCTTGGTGCTCACTTTGATGTCCCAAGAATCGCTTAATGTGTAAAGCCAATGACTCCCTATTTTGTCCTGTAGTGACTTTAGGAGAAAAACAAAATTTTAAATGGAGGGGATCCATACATATACTTTTATGTACCACTTCTCTTCATATGACTTCACTTTTGACCTTCAATTCATCCAAATGTGTGGATAAGGGAAATGATAGCAACTTCCCTCTACTTGACCCATCTTCCCTAACAAGTTATCTCCCCATTATATAATTGAACATAGCTTGGCACAAGCTTAAAATACGGAGATTTATGTTCTGTATGGCCAATTTTCAAGCTAGTTATTCCCTCATTGCTAAGCCCAACTTTTGCATAGATGCACTTTAATCTTGCATTATGTTGGATGAATCTTTCAAGATTTTTTTTAACCAATATTCCATTTTGTAAACTCTTAAGCATTACTTCCACAGTAAAAGCTCATTATACTCATTCACCACTAGATTCCATAATACAATAAAGTACATGCTTTGCAACGCAATCATCTTATTGGTGCTATCACTTTCGTTTTCAAATTAATAGACATATTCTACAGCAAACATGATATCTCTGATGAATATTAACTGGAAGTGCCCTCCATAAGACAGAATAACTCAAATATTTTCTTCAATGAACCAACAAGGATATATTCCTTCAGGGATCTCCCATTGTATGGACTGGCAGGAGGCAAGAGAGATGATGGGAATTCAATTGGTCGTTTGTAGATGGACAATGCTAGAGCTATGATTGCATCAAAAGTCTTCATACAGTTTCAATGATCTTTAAACTTCAAGATTGATGCAATTGATTGTTAGCTTGTTAAATGGATCTAGAACAATTATTCCATCAAAAGTCCTGATAAAATTAGTTGCACACAACCAGCTTACATCATCCATTAAAAACCGTAATAAATCAGTAGTAATCATATTAGTTGCACACAACCAGCTTACATCATCCATTAAAAGTCTTAATAACCTTCACTTACAGTTTCCACAATCCTTAACACTCTTCCCATTCCCTGTCATCCCCTCGATAGGTGAACATAACACAGAACAAGACAAAGCTGGATGCGTTCCGATTTGCACATGGATAACTTCTTGTTTTGGACTTCAGGAAAAAGCTGTGTATTAGGATTTTACAGAAGTGGTTACACATTACATGTGGTATACAAGAAACCTAGTTTATCATCCACTTCAGCTTGGAAAGATCTTTCAGCACAAATTTTCATGAAGCTTTCTATCATCTCCTTACCACTGCATCTCATTCTTTGGCTTCATATCAACTTGAATAATAGATGTCCTTAAAAGAACAATTGGTACATAAGATCCCTAACCAAGCAGCAGTGATGTCCACTCCAACCCTTCGCCATGGCTCAATGGACACCAACAGAAATTTCTTCCCTCAAGTGCAAATGGAAGTGCATCCACTTATACATTTTGTTTATTATCCAACCAAGTTACATGTGGCAAACTGTATGTCAGAACAAACACATCATTTTTAGTGAGAATATCCCAGGTAAAGATGCTAAATCAAAAAAGCAGTTTAAACCAGTTCTTATTACAACCAAAAAAAAAACAGGAGGGTATCGGTGTTATAAATCTGTAATAAATACAACTCACAAACTTATAAGAACAATAAGAATTATTTTACATCAAATATCTTGATATGTAAATCAGCTACAGCTCTTCATGTTCATGAGTTGCATGTAGCCACAACTACTAGTACAAACAAGCTTGGCTTCTCAGAGGCTGTGAATGCACGCCATCTATGGTACAGAAAGCTCTTCTGCGAAGACTTAAGATCACTTCATTCTTTTGATCAAAGCTGCACAAGATTATTCTCCATCGACAATTCAAATCACATTTGTGAAGAGCAAGAAGTTCTTCAAAATTATGAAGATCACGAAGTCAGCTTTGTTGCATCGTCCGGACTAATACCTAAATTTTTCCTACTGCATCATCAGGAGTTAGTTTAACTGTACACTCAAAAACTTGACTACTCTTATGCATATCAAAAGCAAAGAACATGGTCTTCTTGAATCCAGTTTGCAAATTTCTCCAGAAACAGTTTCTCAGAATCAAGATCCGCTGCAGACGTTGCAGCTCCATCAAGGCTCCCTGTATCATTTCCAGAATTGGAACCCACATTTTCCTTACTTTGTCCTTTAAAGAACAAATTATCATTTGATCTGAATGCTCCTGTCTCCATTAATAGAGCAGTCAAATCCTGCAGGTAAAGTTGATCCAAACAGCAGAGAAAAAAGACAATTAGGAACTAAAAAACATGAAACATCCCAGATATGAATGAACATCTTTAACAATGAAAAGAAGGAACTTCAATCTCACACTTCAAAAACAGAGCATGAAACTCAGCGTTGAGGACCATACACATACATGAAAGTTGTCGTTTGGATCATCCCTCTCTTCAGACTTTTTGAACATATCAGTGAGAATGCCACTACCCTGCCAGTTATCACTCCCTAATGTGGTCACTGTAAACCTGAAAGAGCCGACCTGAATGAGATTTCCAACTTTCTATTCTTAGATCCTGCACATTGCATTAGCATTGGATACGCATACAAGAAGCACCACACTCCTTACTGTACTGTGAATACAATCTGTATCATCTTTGTGGGGAGTGAACTTCGCGAAAACTATGCCCTCAATAGCTCTTAACAAGGTAGTTAAAAAACATCACCATTGAGAATATGCAAACACACAAGAAATTGTCACCAGAATCTCTACTTATTCCGGGTGAAAAAATCAACTGAGAATGCCTGGATGTTTTTCAGGTAGATTGCACCACAGGCATCATTCATTACTTGCGTGTTTTCATACATACGCATCCACATGCTTAGACAAGAAAGTTCACACATGGTATTCATACAAGCTTGGTCAATCAAAAGTTGCATGATATGCATTACATTTTTTCCCTTATGGATAAAAGAATGTTAAAAATCTGGTGATCACCTTTCCTGTGCATCTTCTTCACATGAATTGCCAGACGAGGACAACCATTCAGCATCTGCACAATCACCAAGGCATTTAACAACATCCACACTTCTGTGAAGGGAGTTCGACAATTTGGATAAGGGCGTTACTGCTCTGTTTTGCCTGGATAGAAAAGTTTTGTGAATTTCCTTTACATTCTAACCTTGATCTGAAGAGAGAAGAGCTACGGCAAAACAACATGCCACAGGTAAAATAATATATCGACAGAATGGTGAGAATATACCTCACATCAGAAAAGCTAACAAAGCCATCTTCATTTGCAAGACACTGCTGCAATTCAGCCTCACTTATTGTGATACCTCTCTTATCCAGGTTTATCAGCTGTCTTCTGAGAGATGCTGTTTCACTAGGGTTGAAGTCGTGTGATGCAGCTTCCGCAAGCAACTTCACAGTCTCGTCTTTATCCAGCATATCCTCTACTGAAAAGGATCGTTTAATTGACAATCTAATCAATGGAATGAAGATGAAAATGGCTCAGTTATTTTGGTTGCCCCATTTTAATACATAATATCTCATGAAAACTAGTTTTCCAAGTGCTACCTAAGATCATTGAGAGGATCATCTCCAGCTCGTCTAAACTGTCGATGATGATCAGAATCAAACCGCCATAGTGCCACCTTATGATTTTCAGGACGAAAATGTCCTAAAAAACTGGAAAAAAAAAAATCTTACTTTCGTGTGTACACTGAAATGAGAAAAGAGTACCATAAAAGAATAATGAACAATTGAATACATTTTTTTCAGGATCCAACAACACAGAAAGCTTGCTGTCAAGCTCCAAAACCTGAGAGCTGAATTACATGAGCAGCCAAACTTCAAGGACTTGTGTGATTCATGTAAGGTAACAGGTTCATCTATTAATATAGAAGCTCATCACATTATGTACGTGAATTACAATATTAATTCAGCTGCCTTAAACTAAATGGAAACAAGGATGTTAAGATGGAACTGTTGTGCTTTGGTTCCATAGACGAAAATGATGTTTTTGCTATGGCAACAGCAAGGGCTATACATAGAAGGAAGGCATAGACTTCCAGAAGGTCTTTACGCCAGTGGTGAAGATGACAATGCTCCGTGTTTTGTTTGTTCTCATTGCATCCTTGGATTTAGAGTTGGATCAGATGGATGTGCAGACTCCTTTTCTACATGGTGACTTGGATAAAGAGTTGTACATGAAGCAGCCAGAAGAATTTGTTATTCCAGGAAAACAGCATTTGGTTTGTAAGCTGAAGCACAGCTTAAATGGGCTGAAACAAGCCCCCAGACAATGGTACAAAAAGTTTGATACGTTTATACTCAACCATGGATTTAAATGTTGTTAAGGATGAAGGCCTCAAGGACTCTCCTTTTGTATACTTGACTCTTCCATGTGAAAGCTCTCTTCGAGAGCTTTCCAAACATATTTTTGTTATATTTTTTGGACCCCAAATTGGGGAGTTATAAGCATTTACATTATTTTTATGACTTTTGATCATTGGCCATGTGTGAACATTCCCAAATGATCTAAAGTCACTTATCAATAAGACTTGGTCTCAAATCTCTCATAGCTTGATTCGGACTTCTTCAACTTCAGCTTCTCCTTCTTCTTCTCCAAATTTCTACAAAGGTTTCTCTCTCTACTTTCCCTCTCCTCACGCAACAGCCCACGACCTTGGCATTTGGAGCAACTGAGCACAATAGACGTAGCTCTCCGCAACCTCTTTCAACTGGTATCAGAGCTTTGAGATGTTCCATCGCGCAAAAGTTGCTCCAAGTGTTTTCCTACTTCAGACTATGTTAAACTAAAAGCTTTTTCTTGCATATGGGAGAATTTCATCGCGAAAAGCTTTTTTTTTCGCGATAAAAGTGCTGTTTTTGGAGGATTACTTCAAGCTGCAGCAAAGCTGAAGCAAATTTTGGGTTTTTTAGAGAGTTTCATCGCGAACAATCTCTTCTATTGTTCTTTTTGTATCCCCACAAGTCATTTTCAGCATCCACATTGCTGATTTTTTCATCTACAGATCCTTTGTTGCAGAGATTCTCTCTCATTTCAAGTGGAAGAACATGTACAAAGATTGAAGAAGTGCATACTTGCTAAAAAATTATTATAGCATGTCATTTCTCTGATTTTACAAGTCATATTGCTACAAAAATTGAGGCTTTTGTGAAAACAAGCACCCATTGACCCGGTTTTGCATCTATATATGTTTTTTGTGGTCGAAAAACAACAAATTTGTTGTTTTTTATTCAATTATAGCTTGTTGGAATTCTCTGAAATTTTTTGCAAAAAATTTCAAAAATTGATTTAATGCAAGTTTTGAACAGTTTTTTAGCTTGATTTCTGGGCTATACTCTCGTCATATGATTGCACACATAACAACGGGTGAATTTTACCTTTTTTTGGATGAAATTTTGAAGCTCTCAGTATGCAAACCTGGCTTCTACCTCCTCTGATGTCAAAAGCTTGTTTGACATCAAGAGATTTGAAGGTAGCAATTTTGATTTGTGGAAAGAGAGAATGTTGGGCATCCTCTTTCTTAAAGATTATGAAGAGGCTCTTGAGGAAGCCAAGCCCGAAGATATGACAGATGGAACATGGATGAACCTAAACAAGAAGGCCATCACTTACATCAAGATGACTGTATCGGATGCAATCTTAGTGGATTTGAAAGGCCATACAATTGCTTTTGAGGTATGCGAGAAGTTGAAAGCCCCTTATGAAAATAGCACGCCTATAAATCAAGTGCATCTTGTGCGTAAGCCATTGTGTATGAAGCTTGATGAGTCAAAAAGTGAGGCTGAGCACTTATCTTCTTTTACAGGTACTCTCTCACAATTGCAAGACTCCGGATTACATGCATTTGATGATAAGCTTAAGGCCATTTTCTTGTTCATGACCTTACCTAATTCATGGAAAACATTGGTTGTTTCACTTTCGAATAGCCTCAATCTTACCTTTGATGACGTAAGGGGTTCTATTTTGAATGAGGAAATAAGGAGGAAAGCTAGTGGAGAGGGAAGTGGTTCAGCCAATGTGGCTAGAGGAAGAACAGAAAAGAAAAGTGGAAATGTAGAGAGGAAGAGGAGCAAAAGCAAAGGCAAGGCTTAAGTGACTTGTTACCAATGTGGGAGGAAAGGTCACAAGAAGCCTGATTGCAGACACTATAAAGCTGAACTAGAAAGAAAGAAAAACACAAGTGACAGGAAAAAAAAAGGACACCAAGAATGAAGCACATGACAACTCAAAGAGGACAAAGAGAAAGCCAATGTGGCCTCTAGTATCATCGTTGAGGAGCTATCAGATGTAAAAGATATACTTTGTACTACTACGGCAGCAAATCACGTCAAAGTTATTGATTAATATTCATGCACAAGATATGCAAATCACAAAGAGGGATCTAATTAATGCCTTGCTTACTGTGAATGATGCTTTGTCACAAACATGGAGTGTGAATTCACGTGCATCGTTCCACGTTACTCATATTAAGGAGTGTTTTACTACCTTTCATGTAGGCAGCCATGGACATGTATATCTTGGAAATAACCATACTTGTTCTATTGAAGGTTTCGGCACAGTGCATCTCACTGTGGATGGTAATATGAACTAGTTTTGCAGGATGTACGGTATGTACCAAGCGTCAAGAAAAGCTTGTTGTCAATTGGGTAAATGGAAATGCATGGATATAGTACCCTCTTTGAGAAAGGGTCATGGAAGCTTATCAAAGGCTCTGGGCAGATTGTTAAAGGTACAAAGAAAGGAACTCTTTATTGCTTGCATGGTAAAGCCTTGCTGGGCAAGTTTATTGCTTTGGCTGAAATCCATTCACATATGGAATTATGGCATAAAAGGCTTGGCCACATGAGCCAAAAAGGCCTTGATAAACTATGTAATTTGGACAAGTTTGATGCTAAAGGCTCAAAACTTGATTTTTGTAATGAATGCCAATATGGTAAGCAAGTAAAGAATTCCTAGTACTCTGGTGTCTCTCGTAAGTCTAATGTGCTTGATCTTGTTCATTCTAATGTTTCCAGCATGCCCACAAAATCGATGGGGGGTGCTCTTTACTTTGTTTCTTTTGTTGATGACTACTCTAGGAAGCTTTGGGTATATTTGTTAAAATCTAAAGATGAAGCCTTTGCTGCATTTAGGAAATTCCATGCATTTGTGACCACCCAAACAGGGAGAAAGCTGAAATGCGTACATACACATAATAAAGGTGAGTTTACAAGTGCTGATTTCAATAGATTTTGTGAAAATCTTGGTATTAAGAGGGGGTTGACAGCCCCATACAGCCCCTCTTCCAACGTTGTGGCTGAGAGATATAATAGGACTTTATGTGAGAGGGTAAGATGCATGCTGTCCACAACTAATCTCTCATGGATTTTGGGGAGAGGCTTTGAGAACTGCAGTTCATGTTTGCAATCAATCCCCTCATATGTCCTTAAAAGGTGGCATTCCAGAAAAGGTTTCGTCTGGCAAACCAACTTCATATGACCACCTACGCATCTTTGGTTGTGATGCTTTTGTGCATATAAGGCCTGAGTTAAGAAGCAAGTTAGCTGCAAAGTCCATGAAAGGAATCTTCATAGGTTATGGAGATGAAGGTGAAATGGGCTACATAATTTGGCTACCTCTACTCAAGAAAGTAATACGCAGCCAAGATGTTGTATTTAATGAGGCACGACTGCTCAAAAACAATTGTGCCTCTAAAGATGACCATAAAAGAGTCGAATTTCAGCACGTACAGCCACCAATTAAATCTGATACGAACCCTCGAGATGCACAACATATGGCTGGAGATGACAATGAGCCCGTGGTTATTGAGCCAGATGATGCTGGACAGCAAAATGACACTCCTGATGGGCATATGCAGACACCTATTCATGCTGAAAACACGGCTGCAAACGATGTACAGCAGCCCATGAACAATAAAGAAGTTAATGTACCTCTTGATGTAGATCCATTGCCGGATAATGTGGATCATTGGGTAAGAAGATCTAAACGTCCTAGGAGGCCAGTGAATAGAAAGGTGAGCCTCTCACTTATGAAGAGGCAAAGCTACGTGAGCACAAGAAGAAGTGGGAGTTAGCCATGCACGAAGAAATAAAGGCCTTACATGCAAATGATACTTGGGATTTGGTTGAGTTGCCCAAAGGTAGGAAGGCCATTCCCAACAAGTGGGTGTACAAAATCAAAACTATTGATGGCAAACCCAATTATAAGGCAAGGCTGGTTGCTAAGGGATATGCCCAAAAAGAGGGCATTGATTACCAAGAGGTGTTCTCTCTGGTGGTTAAAATGACCACATTACGTGTGTTGTTTGCTCTCACAACTCCCTTGGATTTGCAGTTATTCCAAATGGATGTTAAAATAGCCTTTTGGATGGTGATTTAAACGAAGAGCTCTACATGAAACAGCCAGAAGGATATGCCATTCCTGGAAAAGAGCATCTGGAATGCAAGCTGAAAACGAGCTTACATGGGCTGAAATAGGCCCCTAGACAATGGTATAAGAAGTTTGATGCAGACCACTGTTTGTACACTAAAAAGGATGAAGATTGCAGCCCAATCATTCTTGTGCTGTATGTAGATGATATGCAGCCGGCTGGGAAGAAAAAGAGCACTCTAAATGCTCTAAAACAGCAGCTGAACTCTGCATTCTCAATGAAAGACCTTGGGGAAGCTGAGAATATTCTTGGTATGCGAATAGAAAGGGATAGGCAGCAACATACTTTGCATTTATCCCAAGAAAAGTACATCGAAAAAGTGCTGGACAGATTTAATGTGGCTGATGCTAAGCCTCTTAAGAGTGCCATTGCAGCCACATGTTAAGCTTTCCAAGTATGACTGTCCCAAAGATGATGATGCAGCCAATTACATGAAGAGTGTTCCATATGCATCAGCTTGTGGTTCACTTATGTATGCTATGGTTGCCACTCGGCCAGACATTGACATTGCTCATGCACTGGGGGTTGTTAGCAGGTTCATGGCTAATCTCGGTAGAGCTCATTGGGAGGCAGTCAAATTTATCTTCAGATATTTGAAAGGAACCAAAGGTAAATGCCTATGTTATGGAAAGTGTCCATTGGAGTTCAAAGGATTTTGTGATTCACACATGGCAGGTGATGTGGACACATGCAAGTCCACAAGTGGTTATGTATACACCCTTGTAGGTGGAGCTATTTCATGGTGCTCTAGACTTTAGAGGATAGTTGCACTATCTACTACAGAGGCTGAATATATTTCAGCCACAGAGGCCTCCAAAGAAGCCATTTGGTTTAGCCCACTTGTGCAGTGAGTTTGGGATGCCTGAAAAGGCACTTGTTCTTGGATGTGATAGCCTGAGTGCCATATGTTTGGCAAAGAATGCCATGTTTCATGCTCACACAAAGCATATTGATGTGAGATACCACTTCATCAGAGAAGTGTTAGGAGATGGCCTAATCACTCTGATCAAGGTCAATACTTCACAGAATCTTGCAGATGCTCTCACGAAGTGTCTACCCAAGGCACAACATCAGCTATGTATACAGATGGTGGGAGATACTTAACTTAAAGGAGCCTCCTTCATCCTTTAAGTGGGAGACTGTAGGGGATAAAGGCCCCAAGGACTCTCCTTTTGTATATTTTGACCCTTCCATGTGAAAGCTCTCTTCGATAGCTTTCCAAACATATTTCTGTTATATTTTTTGGACCCCAAATTGGGGAGTTATAGGCATTTACATTATTTTTATGACTTTTCGTCATTGGCCATGTGTGAACATTCCGAAATGACCTAAAAGTCACTTATCAATAAGACTCGGTCCCAAATCTCTCACAACTTGAATGGGACTTCTTCAACTTCAGCTTCTCCATCTTCTTCTCCAAATTTCTGCACACGTTTCTCTCTCTACTTTCTCTCTCCTCACGCAATAGCCCACTCCCTTGGCATTTGGAGCAACCGAGAAGACCACGACATAGCTCTCTGCGACCTCTTTCAAATGCAACCATGAAAATCACTTATTATACACTAAAAAGACGGATGATGGAAGGTTATTTTACTGGTTTTATATGTGGATGACAGCTGATTGCAAGAAAGCATAAGAGTACTTTGAGAGCTCTTAAAAGGCAGCTGAGTTCAGCCTTCTCAATGAAAGACTTGAAGGCAGCTCAACACATTTTAGGCATGCACATTAAAAGAGATAAGAGGGCAGCACTTGTTGTTTCTCTCACAAGACAAGTACATTAGTAAAGTACTTGACAGGTTTAATATGGCTGGTGTGCCTTTACAGCCACATACAAAGCTTAGCAAAGTTGATTGCCCTTAGGATGACAGCTGCTAGTGCCATGAAGGGCATACCTTATGCATCAGCTTGTGGATCTTTGATGTATGCCATGGTTGCAACTCGGCCTGACATTGCTCATGCAGTGGGAGTTGTTAATAGATTCATGTCTAACCCTGACAAGTCACATTGGGAAGCAATGAAATGTATCTTCAGATACTTGAAAGGTACCCTATATCTTCAGATACTTGAAAGGTACACAAGAAAACTATATATGCTATGGAAAGGGTACACGAGAGTTGCAGGGATTCTATGATTTGGACATGGCAGGAGATCTTGACACTGGGAAATCTACCAGTGGGTATGCCTTTACTTTTGGTAGGGCTATCTCTTGGCATTGAAGATTGCAGAAAATTGCGGCACTGCATACTAACAAAGCTGAATATATTTCAGCAACAGAAGCTTTTAAGGAAGCTATTTGGTTTGGCCATCTGATCAAGGATTTTTGTCTTTCTTCTCACACCCCAGTGCTTGGTTGTGATAACCAGAGTATAGTATGTCTCGCTAAGAATGTCATGTTATGCCTGACTAAGAATGCCATGTTATGCCTGGCTAAGAATGCCATGTTATGTCTAGCTAAAAACATATAGATGTTCAATACCAAACACATAGATGTTCAGACCACTTCATTCGACAAATCTTGGAAGATGGTCTTGTCACACTGACTAAGCTCAAAACCCAAGATAACCCTCCAGATGTTCTTACTAAGACTCTTGCTAAGGCTCAACATGAGCATTGCATCAGTTTAGTGGGAGTTGGTTAGCTTAAAGGTACCACTTCCAGCCTTTAAGTGGGAGGTTGTTGGATGTAGAGTGTAATAAAGTGATAGGTTGGAGATGGTTGAACCACACACTTGATAGGTAGGAGATGGTTGAACTACACCCTAAGAGGGAGGATTAGGAAGTAATCCTCAACCATGGCTTTTGGGGCAAGTGGTTAGCCCATCACATTCCTAACCAAGAGGTTGTGAGTTCAATTCCTTACATTGGTATCAAAGCATAGGAAGTAGGCTTGGGAAAGATGGATTGACCCAATGGCCTCTAAAAAAGGCGCTTGGGCATCCTCTATATGAAAGGGCACAAAGTAGCGCACGTCGCTTACACAAGCTAGCCTTACAAAGATTGAGGTGTATCTCTCAATCCGTAGGTCAGATTGAGACATATAAGATACCGTTGGAAAGCTCTCGGAACGAACTTTCCAAATCTACTGAGATAGATAGAAAGTGTAAAGCCCTTGGGAAACCTTGGGTGGCACTTGATTAAGGGCTCAAGACACTAAAGGTTGCGAACAAGAAGGTTCAAGACACCAAGGTTGAGAGCAAGGGTTCAAGAAACCAAGGTTGTGAATAAAGTTCAAGAAACTGTGCGAGGTTGAGAACATCAATTCAAGGGTACCTAGGGAGTTCAAGGGACTAATCATCGAGACTAGAGGGATACAAGAGTAGCTCATTGAGGACAATGATTGACCAAAGGGGGGAAGAATGTAATAAAGTGATAGGTTGGAGATGGTTGAACCACACACTTGATAGGTAGGAGATGGTTGAACTACACCCTACGAGGGAGGATTAGGAAGTAATCCTCAACCATGGCTTTTGGGGCAAGTGGTTAGCCCATCACATTCCTAGCCAAGAGGTTGTGAGTTCAATTCCTTACATTAAGAATGTAATAAAGTAAGTCTATGATCCAAGGGTCTGGCCGATTCAGACAGATCTGAACGGACACCGTCTAGTCATCCGTGTGTATGACCAAAGATCTTGAGTTTAGACTTACTAGGAGGTCTTGTACTCTTCTAAAAAAGTGATCCACTTAGCTTAGTGGTTAAGTCTCAAGGATGTGGAGGAGGAGGTCTTGGGTTCAATCCCCGTGGGGAACATGGAGAGAGTATTTTGCCCAAAGAGATCTAGAGCCTTCTAGAAGATCCACTTGAGTTAACTCGAGTTAACTGGGACACTTGGCGCACATGTTGTTACATGGCCGACACATGGATGATTAGTATCCACCTGCCCAAGAAGGCAGTCCCCTGGAGAGAGCTATATATAGAGGCATTTGATTGGGAGGAGAATCATCTCTCTAGCACATGGTGGTCATAATTTCTAGTTTGTTGCATAGAGGCCCTTTGTCACCGTGTATATAATCATGCGGGTGGGAATACACCCTCATTGTACCCTAACATATAAATACATTCTTTATTCTTTGTGTACCATCACAATCTGGTACACCTATCTCAGGATTCACTCCACTTTGCTGCTTGTGCCTCTCACTCGTACTTCCATTGCACACTCTCTCCTCCCCTTCACAAACAGACCATGATCAGTAAAAGCATACACCACGTCTTGATTGTGTAACACACACTCACACAACAAAGTACGCGAATACTTGACATTGTGCATCATTGATCATTTCTAAAGGTGAAGGCTTATCTTACATGTTTATTGCATCCTGTTTCTCTCCATCAAGAAGAGCGTTGTTGTAATGCCTCACAAGAGACCTGAAAAATTCTTGTGATTGGATAGTTGCATCCCATTTCCCTTGCCACTTAGAGAAAACCTGTTCGCATCCAATTCAGTCGAAGCTGCTTTAGAAGAACTGTAACAGGAAGTACTTAAATTCTGAAGAATCTCATTGTATTTTACTTACTTTATTGTGTGCTGTTGAGCCACCATATTGCAAAGCAAGAGCATCTCCCATATCCTCATAAAGTTCCATCATTTCAATTGCCATGTTGCTATTCCAATACGGTTGAGACGAGCTGCCTAAACCAAGCATCTGCATCTGACGACCCAAAGCTGCCAAGCCAAAGGTGTATTGTGCTACATTGGTCCTATCCAGACAATCGATGCAGTTTGTCCTGAGAATTCCATGCTGGAACATCCTCTTCACTGGCTGCAGATCTTTGTTAAGATCTTTATCTCCACTGCACCACAGAATATGGCGGGAAACACAGACACTTCAATATCATGTCCAGAGGGAAAGGATGAATGTCATACAAAATCAATAAATCAACATCCTTGTGTGCATATCACTCATCTCTGAATGACATGTTACATTGATAGATGATTAAAACTTAAAGTGGATATGCAATCGTAAATTTGATTTGGTAGACACATTTGCATGCTTAAAAAGACAAGAAACTGAGCTTAAATTTATTATTATAAAAATTTATAAAAAAAAAACACCTCTGGACAACAGCCAAAAGTGCCCAGGGGCACTTACTTTGAAGTATCCCCCAGGGTGGAATTGTTTGTGCTCGACTTCCCATTGATATAGAAACCAACAAGATCCAATACATCTGAAGCTAAGGATTCCAATACTTCCAACACATTATGAGACTTCCTGGATATCAACAAATTAGCCATTTATAGTCACGTAGATTAGACAATGCAGGCAAGTGTATTATATAATGTTTAGACAAACCTTTTCAAAAAGAGGTGAAAATCAAGTTGAATGAACTTGATACGATCACCTTTGGGTAGATGGCGATTCAAACGATTAACTGCACTGGCATACTCCTTGCACAAGATGGTTTCCCTGGGCCTTTTCTCCACTGTCTATAGATCAAGAAGCCAGAATTAAAAACAAAGACTCCACATTCGAGGTATGCTATGATCCAAATAATACAATAAGTATAGATAGTTATCATAAAGAGACTGATTTGTGCATGTCATGTTTATGTGCATCCATGTTCATGATGATTTGAATAGACAGAGACTGCATATAATAAAGAAATATTCCACATTCCAGGCATGCTTTGATCCAAAAAATACAATTAAGTATAAATACTTATCTTAAAGTCTCGCTCCATGTTTATGTCCATCCCATGTTTATGAATGATCTTAATGGACAGAAACTGAATATTTTTGCACCTCTTCATGCTCCATGATTCAAAATCATGGATGATAGGTTTACTACTCATGAGTGCATCAGGCAAATTCCTTATTATACATCAGAACATGAAGTTGATGGATTGGAAGCAGTGTGAAAATCAGAACTAAGTTTTGGGAATTTTCGACAGAAGGAAACAAAAAACATTTACACTTCAAATAGTTCAAATGTACACTCATGATTCCTTTCAGAAATGTAAGGTTCCAATGACCTATTATATATTCCCCTCCAAACAATATAGCCTAAAATCACGAGGATCAGATTATTGGTTCTACAAGATAGTATTACTCCCCCCCGGGGGGGGGGGGGGGGGGGGGGGGGGGGACTGAAATTAGATGTCAAGTTTCCATTTTATCCTGGAAAAGAGCAGCAGCATTTAGTTGCAGAGAGAAGCCGCATCTTTAATTCCCTCACCCCAAAAATACATAAATATACATACGAAAAATAATAAACAAAGAAAACCAATACATATAACAGCTATGTTGGCAGAAAATTCAGTTTTCAGCAGTCTCACTCACTAACTTTCAGTCTCCTTCTCAACTTCAGTGAGGGATTGGAAATATGAAGGTCAGAAGACAGAATCCAGAAACCTTCACCATGGGAAACAGAAGCCAAGAAAAATATTTGTCATTGGATGCTGGATAGAGGAACAATACAAGCACAGTGCCCACAATAAGCCTCTTTATCACTTAACCTATGATAACAAGAGCCAATTCTTTTGACCACCTATTGCATTTTTTTATGTTCACTTATTTGCAAAGTATTTCAATTTCTTCCATTTTCTCTCCCCACTTCCAGAATCCAGCCATTCTAAGCCATCCATAGAGATGGATGTTGAGTCTTGGCGTTGGCTTATTGAGGAACAGTGGTATTGATGATATCCAATATCCCTGGTATATGTAGAGAAAAAAACATTGAGCTGTACAAGAAGCATCCCTGGAGATGATAAATGCAGCACTTGTAGAGAATCGAGATAACAGCAGTAGACACAGATGAAAGGCAATGGTGTCAAGCCAACCTGAGACAGACAGCTAATGCTACATCCTAAAACTCCTCGATCGCTCATCTCCATCGGAGATGTGTTAGGCTGCACCAAACCTCACTAACGACAAAGAAACTTCATAATAAGTGAAGGTGTACATGCTATGAAAGCTGGTCAATGAGCTTGAAAATGCTGAAGCACCCAATTAAAACACTCCACTAAGACCGGACAAAAATCCCCCAAAATTTTGAGTGAGTTCCATGTAACCCCAGTACTCCTAAAAAACATGGGAAGATACATGGATAAAAATCCAAGAGATGTTCTAACACCGACATTCCCACTCAACTAGTGGATGCAAGACAATGTACTAAAGAGCTATGAATTCAAAGTGATTTAGATCAGCACCCCTCTTAGCTTCTACACAAAGAACAGAGATCTAAAGATTTGTGATTATTTAAGCTGCAAGCAGCATGTGCTACATGCATTGGGCAAGCCACAATTCCCAAAATGAATTCAACTGGTTCCGGAGGCTACTTCAAGAGTGGCCACTTGGAAACATGCCCTTTCACAACATAGAGGGCCTAGAACCTTGAAACTAAGAGAAACAAAATATACCATCCTCTACACCTGATCTCCTAGCTGCAAAGGACACACAATGCACCTACATGGCTATTTAGTGTGGAAAAATCAATGCTATAACCCATGACTTCCACAACACTAGGAAATTTGAATCAAAAGATTTGTATTTTTGGAAGAGAGGTAAGCCCCTATAAATCACAGGATCTTTCCAACACTTAAAAACTTGCACACATACACACCTTGAACAAAATAAGATCGATGAATGACTATAAAATAGGCAAGGGACAAGACATAGGAACGCTATAATAGGCTACTCTAAAATAATAATATCTGATGATAAAATAACTATACAATGTGTGTGTAATATACAAAATTTGGATAATAGGCTGAATTAGATAGATCTAGGTACAACAATTGGAGAGAAGTGGGCCTAAAAGTTAAAGAATGTGAATGTAAGCTACAATGGGGAGAGGTAATAGATTGTTTGTAGGTAAAACAGCCTATGTGCTGAGATATGAGGTAAGATTCTGCAACCCTAACAGAATACAGGATCTTCCTTGATGTAAGCAACCACAGTTGACTTCTTTGAGGGAGTAGATTGGAAAATCTGGTACAGCAGCAATAGAAGAAAAAATACCAACAATAGCAGCAGTACTAAGATCAGTGGGTACATACACTCATGTGTCACGTGTGTAAAGAAGAAGCGGGCAGCAGTATTGACTCCAAATCAGCTACAACCCCTCCAAGAAGTAGCACCCTCCACTCTTAAGCACTATTGTATTGTGCTCCCATAAGTACCTTTATATTGACTTTTTAAGTGCCCAAGCTGCCTATTGCAATTTTTTTCGGCAGAAACGCAAAAATTGACTAACAGATTCACGAAAAACTCTTAAGAGTGCTTTTTGATTAGCAATTGCAGCTTCTAACTGTTTTAATATAGCTGCCTAATGTTAACCATTAGATTCAAGTGCGTTTTAGAGAGCTGATCTCATCCCTTCATTCATTATGATGAAAAGGAGCACTTAGCTAAGGATTAGGGTTTGACTTTTGAGGGTCTTTTAGGATTGTGATGGATACATGTTATATATCATTAGATAGCTCTTGATTAGCACTTTCCGAGTATGCAATAATATTTTTCTATGTTTTGACCATATTAACCATTTTCGTTTCCTAGAAATGGTGAACTCTAAAATGTAGGGTTTGTTGGAAATTAAGATTTTATGCCACATTTGAAATTGTTTCCAACAATCCTCCCCTCAATGTCATATTGAGGTAAGATTAATGATTTGCATAACTTTTGGTGTTTGTATCTAGATAATGCTTTGGACTGCCCTTAGTAAGAATTCCTTCCATATTCTCACTTGTAGGAATATAGATAAGCTCAATGTGCTTCTTAGATACCTATTCACCAATAAAATGATAATGGACTTCAATACGCTTTGTCCTTACTTGATGTCAAATGAACAATATTCTTCACAATAGCAATAGCACTTTGAGTATCTAAAAATATTTGCATAAGTGAACTTCATATATAAACATCAAGATAACTTAAAACTTTTTGCAACCATACAACCTGAAGATGGAGCTATAAAGAAAACCCTAGGGCCTATACTTTGCTTCACTTCAAGATGTAGCCATTGTAGATTGTTTCTTAAAATGCCAAGAAATTAGACATTTTCCAACAAAGAGAAAATAGTCACTTGTAGATCTTTTGGAGTCTTTGTCACCTTCCCAATTAGAATCTACAAAACTTTGAAGTGTAAAAAGTGGTGACTTAGAAAAAACCATAGCATAATTTTTTTGTTTCTTTCAAATATCTAAAAATATTCTTAGCTTCTTTCCAACAAATTTTAAAAGATATTCTACATGAACCTTGATGCTTGACAAATAGCAAACTGAATGTCAGGATGTGTATTACAAAGATAAATCAAGCAACCAACTGCTTGAATACAAATAATAGCATCAAAAGGATCTAACGCTTCTTTTGCTTGTAAAGACACATTAACATCCATAAGAGGTAGCAAAGCTTTAAAATCTTGCATTTCAAACCTTTTTAGAAGTTTCTCAATGTACTTCTCATGTGTCATATAAGTACATATATCCTTGTGAATGAATTCAAAGCCAAAATAATAATGTAAAGGACAAAGTTCATTGACATCAAATACTTCCTTAGGTTCAGACTTACAAACTTGTAACTCTAATTCTCACAAACCTATCATGATCATATCATCCACATAAATGATGAAGATAATCAAAACATCTATCTCTGACTTACCATAGAGAGTAGGAAAAGCTTATGAGTTTTTAAAACCAATGGAAATAAGATATAAATGAATCTTTTCATAGCAACCTCTTTGTGCTTGTTTCAAATCATAAAGAGCTTTCACTAGCTTGCAAAGTTCAAACAAGTTGTTCTTTACATTTCTCTTCAAAATCCTCTGATGTTGAATGTAGACATCCTCATGTAGATCACCACTAAGAGATGTTGTTTTCATATCTAGCTGATATACTTTCTAACCAATGTATGCAACTAAAGAAAGTATAATCCAAACTATGGTCTTCTAGAAGTAGGAGAAAAAGTTTCATCATAGTAAATACCTTTCTTTTGTGCATAACCTTTGACAATTAGTCCTCATTTATAACTCTCATTAATACCATAAACTTTTCTTTTGATCTTGAATATCCACTTCACACCAATAGCTTTCTTTCCCTTAGGTAACTCATAAAGCATCCATGTTTGATACTTAATAATAGAATCAATCTCCTCTTGTATTGGTTTTTTCCACACATATCATGTAATGCTTCTTAAACACTAGAAACTTCATTCTCAATTGAAGTAAAAGCAAGACTTTTACAAATCTCAAAAAAATCTACATAATTTATATGATCTAGTTGAAATTTTTGACTTCTTATTCTTCCTTTGAAGTCTGAATGCCACTTTCTTACAAAGTTGCAAGTACCACCTTGAATCTTTCTTAAAAATTGATGCTCTCTCTCTTTCTTCTTGACTTCTAGAAGACTCACACTTCTTAAATTAGTTCTTCTTCTATAGTTTGAGAAGGAATCGAAGATGGTGAAGGATGTGATGGGGGCATAAAAAATCCAGTACAACTTTCTTCTTGCCTTTATCTTTATAAATTTGAGTAGGGATTTGAGAAGGATGATCACCCCCCATATGGATGAATACAAGGATCTAAATTCCTTTCAAACAATGCATAATTGTTTGCCTTGATAAGCTTAGAAACTTTTGAATTTTTTATCATAAATCTGATTTCCTTCAATATAAGCATTGTGTACAAGTAAGACTTCACCTGTTGTTGGAACATAGAATTTATAACCTTTGCTCTGAACACCATAACCAACAAAAACAGCTTTGATAGCTTTTCCCTCGAGCTTATTATGATCCTTTCTTTCAATGTGCTTATAAGAGAGAGAACCAAAAAACTTTCAAGTAATTCACATTGGGTTTCTTAGCATTATATGCTATATAAAGTGTAATCATCTTTCAAGCTTTTATTGAAGCCCGATTAAGAATACGATTAGTTGTAGTGATTCGGAAGGGAATCGAACTTCGGACTCAGATGGATTGGAAAGAGTGAATCGAGATGAAAAGACATTTCGAACGTTATCGAACATGACTTTTTTTTCCTCCAAAACAATTTACAAAAATTATTGCACATAATCTAAATGAGATTAGAAACATAAATCAAAGACATGTAAGCATAATTTCAATAAACACAAAGAGTATGAAGCTGAAAATAGATAATAGACTCGTATAGATATTGCGAAAAACCAAAAGACTATAAATATGGGTGCAAAGTCATCTCAAAATATGCACATAATCATGTATGATCAGCCATCATCTTCCTCCACATACTCCTCCTCCTCAGCAGTATCATCATCACATCATCATCATCATCATCATCATTATCATGTGTAGGGTTCTCTATTGCAATACTAGAACCCTCTTCTGTATGTATGCATGAAGTGGAAGGCATCATTGTTTCTCTTAAAGATCCTTGTTCCTCAATGGTGTCTTGCAATTAAAGAGTCGATCACCATCTTTCTCGTTTTCAATCATATCCAATGTAACCTCCATTTTTACAAGTCCTCTTTCTTTAATTTTGGATGCAAGCCTTAGATTTGTATGTATGTAAGCCAATTTTTCCATATTTTTTGGAAGAAGCCTATTTCTTCTTTTTGTGTGAATCAATGAAAATGTACTCCAATTTCTCTCACAAGGAAAAGCACATGTTCCGTGTGAGAGCACACATATGGCAAGCTTTTGCAAATTGGGTGTGATTGCCTCAAACGTTTCCCGCCACTTGATGCATTCGATCAAGATCCATTGTAATTGGACGAGAAAATGTATTTGAGCATGATTTATATATATCCAACTCATCAAAAATAGCACCTTGCTTCGTAAGATCCCCTTTTGTATACCTTTCTAGAACATCTACCACCCATTATTAACCTCTCCATCATTATCGAGGCGTTTCTCCCTCCAAATAGGATGTACATATGCAACAAGATGGAGTGGGGAGTGCACCATATTCCATCTAGGTATGCATGAATCTTTTATCTCATCAAGCCTTTCAAGAATACTTATATTCAGCTTTGATACCTCTTCCACCATTCTATATGTGAGCTCATAAATGAGGCCCATGGTGGCACCTTCTTTATCTACCAGATGCAAGACTTTCAATATCGGAGCACAAATTGCTACTATTTCTTTCACATTTCTCCAAAAGAAAGCACTTAAAATAACATTGGACACACATTCTGCTTTTTGAGTACGAACCACTTTTTCTCTACTGTATTCCGAACTTACCATTAATGACCGCAAGATATTATACACCCTCTCATCAAGCATATTAGAGAGCATGATAAACATATATGCAAAGCGTGTAGGTGCAGGCTTTACCAAATCCTTGCTGCTGAATTTTCAAAATAAAGCAAGGATAGTAGGCTTAGAAGTCACAAACACGACAACTTTTTGTGCATCTTCCGACACTCACTTCATCCATGCAATGTTTCCAATGCCTTCAAAAAGCAAATCAAGACAATGGCATGTGCAACGAGTAAAAAATATATGAGGCCATTCAGCCTCCACCAAACCACCAGCTTTTATGCAATTTGTGGCATTATCCATGCACACTTGCACAATATTTTTAAGACCCACATCTAAATTCTAATATAGCATCTTTCAATATGCTAAATATGCATTCTCCTTATTTGTACTCAAAAGAAGTATCTACAGATTTCAAGAACATTGCACCATAAATGCAACAAACCATGACATTGATGATTGGCCTATTTCTAGTGTCAGACCAACCATCACATACAATGGTACATCCATAAACTTTCAATTTTTCTCGTAATCTTGCACAAATGATCATATGAAGGAGCTTTGAAAGAAGGACCTTCCCTTCCAATTGCATTAACCATCTCCAAAAAATATGGACTCGTCTCTTTCCAAAAGGGGATGTCCTCCGCACAAAAGCATCTACGTAATGCTTCATAGCTTCATCTCTCTTGCTTGAGACTCCCATGCTCTATGCAATACCCCTTTGCCTTCTCTTTTTCTTTTAGGGGTTGATCCATGCTCCATACTCTCCTCAAATTCTCCTCATATTGACAATGTGATGCACGGGATACCACATTTTGTTCTACATTACACTCTCTTGTCATTGAAACAAACATGTCATGCTCATCTGAAGAAGGCACACTACTACTTTCTCCACTCACTTTGGCATGTAATTTTCTGCTTGCATCCTTTGCGTCAGTTGGTGCACATGAGCACTTGTCAACACCAAACCCTTTACAAGATTTGCCACTTACCTTTTTGTGGAAAGCTACTTGTGTTGAAGCCTTAAGGCTTGGTAGGTTCAGCCTAGGTAGTGTAGGCTGCTTCAGCCTTAACCCTACTCACCAAGACTGCCAAATAGTGATGGCACCCAGCTCACCTCTCCCTCTCAACTCACGAATCGCGGCCAAGCTCTCCCTCTCAACTCCTCTCGCGAACAGATTCGTATGCCAGAAGTGACCCGAAATCGGGTTTTTTTGCGCCAGCCCTCTTTTCTTGCAATGGTCACCTCTAAAACAGGTTCCAAACACCAATGTCCAATATGAAGTCCAAAACGTCCGACAAAAAGTTTTCGGATGCGTCTGAATGCAATTATGGTTGTATGAATAGTATCAGACCAAAAGTTAGGTGAAAGTTTCTTTGAAAATAACATACTACGTGCCCTTTCAGCAAGTGTATGATTCTTACTCGATGCAACACCATTCAGTTCTCGAGTATAAGCAATAATAAGTTTATGAGAAATACCTTTGTCTTCTAAATATGACCTAAAATCATTAGATATGCATTCTCCATCTCTACCTACTTCTTAAAATCTGAATTTTAAACAATTATTGTTTTCAACCATAGCTGCAAATTTCTTGAAGTCGTAAAGACTTCAGACTTTGCCTTTAAACCAAAAACCCACAATTATCTTGAAAAATCGTCAATAAAGATGACAAAATATGTATGACGGCACAAAAGTTTGCTCTCATAGATCAATTCCCATCAAAATGAATAATTTGCAACTTTCTAGTATCTATAATGATTCATGCTTCTTAAAAAGTAGTTTATGTAACTTCACTTTGTCATTCATATGCTTGAGAGTTATACACCTAATATGACCAAATCTTGCATGCCAGTTTCCTTTGGAGATGAAGATGACCTAGCAAGATTAGGATGGCTGATTTTTCACACAACAAATATGCCACTTCTATTTCACCTTGTAATAGAAATGCTCTTCATTAGGCGTAAGGATTTGACATATATCTTTCTTAAAAATCATTTTATAACCATCAATTATGAATGATGACTAGAGAGCAAGTTCTCCTTGATCTTAGTTACGTAGAAAACATTGGAAATAGTGAAATTACCACATGCTCTTGATTTAAGTGTGGCTTGTTTCACACCAACAATATCCAAATCATGACCATCTGCAATGGTAACTCTTGTACCTCTAGAATAAATGATGAAAAAACCTTCTCACAACCTATCATATGTTTCGTAGCTCCAAAATTAAAAATCCAAGGATTCTTTAATATTGCATTCAATGTTACTTGATCAAAAGACACTTCTTCAATACTAATACATGCAAAAGTATCTTCTTCAGGAGAAGATTCACCTTTCGATACATTTTCAGCATTGTTACCGGAAGCTCTCTTCTTTTCATTAAAAATTCTCTTTCTACATTCTATAATATGATGACCTGGTTTCTTACAATAATGGCATATTCCCTTCTTAGGTGTAGATGTGGATGAAGTAGATTTATCCTTAGGTGTAGACTTAGTAGTTAAAAACGGTTGAAGAAGACTTGGAAGAAGATGAATTACTTTTCTTCTTTGCCTGCTGAGTTTCTGTCCTTTTAATCTCCTTCTTCTTCTTCTTCGCACTTGCCTTTGGACAATGGCACCATAATCTCATCATTCTCTTCCAAACTCTTCTGTTGATCTTTATCTTGAAGTAAGAGGAATTGCAACTCTTCAAATGTGGTTTCTTTATCTCTTGTAGAGAGAGAGAATTAACAAAAGAATGATATGTAGATGGAAGTAAATTGATAAGAGTATTTACCATCTCTTCATCAAAATGTTGACTCCAATATTGAGAAGTTGATCACGAAAATCCTTAAGGTTATATATTGCAATCTAGAATTCAAGTTTTACATATACATGATACAACATATGTGTACATAGTATCATTCTATGTTTTTATATGATATATACATGATCGTACATATTGCAACTCATAATTTTCATAACAATTAAGACAATGTACCTTCAGTAGACCATGTACCATTTTCATACCTTCATCTATTGAGTATCTAGTCTCTCGATTTTCCCTCCTCTAATCAATAGATACTTGATTCCTTCCATGGTCACTACAAAACTTGCATCTATTTTCTACTCCCTGCTTATGTTCTCTTCATAATCAAGAAGAAATATGGTATGCATGTATTAACTTTTGTGGGGAAGATTGGGTCTCCAATCTTCATGATTTGATGACATCAACCTAAGGTCAATCATATCACTTGAAGCCTTGACCTAATTATCGACTCTGACATGTCTCAATAAAAAGGAGGCCATGCGCCCCATCCAATCAAGGTATTTAACAAGGTTGTACAATGCATGCATGCTTATGTGTGTTTGATCACTACATGTGTAGGTGAAATGATGCCTTGTATTTCCGCTCCAGCTTTCAAGTGCAATGCACCAATGTAGCAGTTTTGGTTGCTTTCTTGCAGATTCAGCTTGGATTATTTTACATGCCTACAAAATGCAATCAAACTTTTGAACTAGTCCTACAAAACTAAAGACATAAATGCCACTTAGAAGGACAAAACATTAATCAAGCAAAAAAGTTCGACCGGTACTCGGTAAAATTAATTCCATGGATCCCAATACATTGAAAGAGCCCCCCTTCTCAACAGTGAAAAGCTGTTCACTTAAACTGCAAATAAAAACAACTCTATGAAGACAGTTGGAACCAATATATGCTGCAAAAGCAGTGCAATGACTATGCAAATGTCTTGCTGATTGAATTAAGCTGAGTCTGCTGGGGTTGAATTCCAGTAAGAAACAATCATCTTAAACGAAAATATAGAAAGGGGAAAATCGAATTTCCTCAAGGCTGTGAACTCAGGATTGAAATGGGAGAAAATAAAGAAAAGTAGCACTTTCTTGCATGAAGAAAGAAAATAAAATTGCAAACAAACACTTGCCAAAAATGACCAGCAACTAGCATGGAACAATTGAAACAGAAAAGCAGTGATTGAGGTACATGCTTGTAGACACTTGTAACTTATTAAGCATGCTTGTAAGTTTTATGTTGTCTGCTTAGTAATATCATAGACACATTTCTTAAGTAAATAGGATTATCTCTTTTTTTAATTGTGAATACAATGCACATTAAAAACCCTTTATCCCAATTTCTTATCTATGTGAGCACATTGAATGCTAAACATGCTTTCTAGGCCTTAAAGAAACAAGGTCCAAAAGGAAATAGAACCCAAATGGAGCACCAACTTCTAAAATGCAAGAATGGATGGATCATTGTCATTCCCCTATTGTTTGCAATAGGTAAATGCGGTTATTCGAAATGTCAAACTTCAGCATTTCATCCCTCTCAGATGCTTTTAAAAAATTGAACTACTTGAACCCCCAAACTCAAGCTACAGAAAATAGAATAGTTAATAAATGGACAAATGGCACCTTTCAGCCAATGTGTGATAACCTCATCCCTCCCCCATTTTCCCTACATATCCCTCCTTGCCCCTCCCCACTTATACCCACCTGTATGCTTTCCACTTGTGCCCTATTCACCCCCCCTCTCTCGCACATGTCTCCCCAACCTCTCTGCTCAGCTCCCCTCCTCACTCTATTCCAACAACCTCATGTGATAACCTCATCCCTCCCCCATTTTCCCTACATATCCCTCCTTGCCCCTCCCCACTTGTACCCCCTCTATGCTTCACACTTGTGCCCCATTCACCCCCTCCCTCTCTTGCACACATCTCCCCAACCTCTCTGCTCAGCTCCCCTCCTCCCTCTATTCCAACAACCCTTATCCCCTCTCCCAGCCCTCCCTCCCTCCCTCTCTCTCTCACATACATGTCTCCCCAGCCTAACCCTCATCCCATCTCCCAGCATGGTGAGCCTTGACTTGTTCCTACATGGGGACCTATATAAAAAAGGGACGAGAGAGAGAGGCAGAAAGAGAGGAGAAACTACCTTAACAAGGTTCAAAACTACAATTGGATTGCCATATCTTGCAGCAAGGTTCTGAAAATGCAGACCAGTTGCCTCATATGAAGGATCATTTCTATGCACTGCAAAGGTGAAAAGAGTCATTACACTCGAGCAGCAAGCAACTGAAATTTCGACACTGAACCTTACGCATACATTTTATATCGGGTTTTAGACTGAGCATTGATGTATCCTGAGACCAATAAAGTGGTATAGATCCACGATGTTGGACAATAGAAGCTATTTGACCAGTTGCTTGTTCAACAACAAGCTGCTCTGTCTCCACATCATTTGCTACTCTACCATTAGCATTGACACCCCTCTTCAGGTATCTGACATGCAAAGGAATGTTGTAAAAACATATGGTTTACTTGCACAGAGAACCATTCAAGATCATCGAGATTTCTACCTCGTTCCTGCATAATGTCTTGACCGCCTTGCAACCAGTGTCACGGCAAATTTTCTTCTCTCGCACTCTATATCAATCTGTTTGAGTTCAACTTAGTGGATTGAGAAAACAACCTTTATATATATATATATATATATATATATATATATATATATATATATATATATATATATATATATATATATATATATATATATATATATATATATATATATATATATATATATATATATATATATATACACACACACACACACACACACACACACACACACACACATACAGACAGTAACAAAAAAAATCTGCATGCAAGTTACTTTGTGCCTCAATTAAGTGATGCCACATCTGGAGATTGATACGGTCTAAGATAGTTGCAGAATATCAATAATAGAATGATGCTTTACACATTGCTATGTCAGTTGTTCCACCAGGATATTTGAAATGCAAGTGTTTCTATATCAAACTAATCAAGCATAACCAATGTGCATCCAATCAGCTTGCGACATGTTTTGCCAGTAATCTGAAAAAACTCAACAATAGGACAGCTTTAAAAGTCCTAGAAAGCACTGAATGGACAAGAAAAGAATACTCAAACGTAGATGTCTTAACAGAAGCTTGATTCACCAGATTATAGTCTTATCATTTAACTATCTACAGGAAAGAAAACAATCAAAACATTGCCTGTTTGTAATATCCATGCACCACAGCCACTGTCCAAAGATCACAAGTGACCTGAGCCCTTAGCTTACGACTAAGAAAAGAGTTCCACACAAACATATCATCATATGGAACTTTCTCCGAGTTGTTTGCAAGTTCATTCCGTTGCATGCTCCACATGATTCTATAAGTATAACTGTAGAAGAAGTTCCTGGATAAATCAATGGAGTTGAAGAGCCTCTTGTACCTGCCATTAGACATTGTTTCATGGCATTTCAGTACAGTTAACAAATCAAGACGCCTATGAATGAAGTACAACAATACACAATAATGCATTTCAAGAAGTTTATTCTGCATAACCTGTTCTCAGATTTCGAGATACTGGTACTTGTTAATACAGAAGAATGAGGCACTGTAATAAGCTGGGTTTCACTTATCCCATAGATTGCATGCCCACAGATATTCCCAAGCAGATTACGCTTCGTAATTATGATCATGTAGTATGGCTCCAAGAACTTTATAAAACCTATTAGCAAACATAAAATTTTCATATTACTTACTATCCAAAGAGAGGAAAACCACACAAATATTGACTAACCCTTCTAACTGACCAACTATTCCATAAGCTTTTGTTACGAACTTCAATCCACCACATGCACGATTTCCTTCAGCTAGCCTATGCAGGAACTCGTTGCAATCCTTCTGTGTGTAAATGGATGGGTCTTCCTCTACATGGAGCTCACATGGCTCAGACCTGTCAATCTTCAACACTCTCCATTTCGACCGGATTTTGTCCCTTCCTATTAGATAATATTTCTACTTCAAGAAAAACGAAAAGAGTTAGAGTACACAAAATCTTTCAAGTTCAGAATCACATGCATATTGACATGAAAAGCTGCAAAAGATAAGCTTCAAAGAGGATGTTTGATAGCTAAAAGTATAGGAACCTAATCATTCTCAATGCCTAGTGTAAACAGCCACCCTAAAATCCACATTCATTTGATGAGCACTCAGCTTTCTCATCAGCTCCCAAAACTAATCTCATTTTTCTGATCCAGTTCTATTAGCGATGCGTGTCATAACAGCATTAAAAACACATACATATTTTGCATGTATATGTCTCACAGAACCTGAAATAAAATGAGATGAATACTGCCAATAGGTATTAGAAACACGTTACACCAGACAATGTCCCTCAGTAGGCTGGCCTGATTGGCTCTAAGGCTCTCCATCCAAGCAGAATCCCCATAATGGACAGCTTGAAATTCACAGTTAATGCAAGCACACACATATACACAGAAATTAAATATAGATGAAGAGTTTAAAAATGACTGAAATTAGGTTGCTAAATCAGGATTCACAACACATGTAAAATCAAGCAAAACATTATAAGAAGGTACGAAAGTTGACTAATAAAAGTCCACTGAGGACAAAGAATGAAAAAACTTAAAAACATAAAAACGACATCTGAATGCACTGGCAGTACTTTGAATATAGATCCCAAAAAAAGGGTAAAAAGGAAGAGAATTCGCCTCACAACAAAATGAGGCAAAGGATCATGCAAGTCAAGGGCCAAGGTTACCATGCTGTCTACCATCCAATCCTAATGGTCAATCGTTCGAGTGATAGTAAGGCTTTTCTTTTGACTGACTAATATAAGCTTTTAATTCAAAGATGGATTGATTTAAATAAAGACGCTGTGATTTAATGCTCTTCCTATATAGCAAACCGATGCGATTCAGAACCCACAATAGCAACTGACACAAAACAGACACTTCAACCTGTATACACTTGTGCACCTTGCAAGTAAACATATGCATGGGGTTGTTATCACTGACAGAATGAACAAAATATATTTTCATGTTTACATGCTGATAAACTATTGAAGGTCATGCGAATCTCTTCACGGTGATTAACTTTATGCATACGCTCAGGTCTTTGTCAATTCTAAGAAGCATTCTTTTAAGCTGCTACTCTTTCAAAAAAATAGTGAAACATTTCATATGATCCTCGAATCGCTCTTCTGAAGGTCCTTTGGTGACCCTCCGACGATTAATCATATTGCTACATCCTGTATGCTAGTTTAAGGAATCGGTAGTTAAGGAGCATTTTGCAGGCCAGATTAAAGAGTAAAAGAACAATACATTACAAACACTGCTTGCAAATAGAAGATCATGTTCTAACAATCTCCCAGACAACTCCACTTCTTCCTCCTTACAAACAACTGCAAAACTGTCTGCCATTGATACAAAATCCTCATTTCAAATAATGAAATAATCATCAAACTAGCAATAACCTGTGTGCAATACCCTGCCAATATCTGATCAGTGCCTCGTTTGCTTCCAATGAACATTAACTAACGTTTCTACTTATGACAGGACATTATCTACCCTAACATAAATAAAGCCTATGTACATCATAACTCTGAGCAGCAAGATCTAGATATATGATGCACTGAAAAATGCAACTATATATCACACTTGACTTGATCCTCCCAAAAAAATCCATCGAGAGTTGCCACACAAAAATGTACTGCAGTTAGACCTTGCCACGATATACATAATGTCCATCATCTCTCTATAACAATATAATAGCACCAGAGTTTCAGGCCACGGGAATATCCATAGCATTTCTTTCTGAGTGCACTGTAAAAAGTTGTTCAAAAAGTCATATTGTGTTTGCTGGATATTATTCGTTGAATAGAGTTGATTCAACAAAAATTCCACATCTGAACGTCCAAAGAACATATTGCGAACGTTAAAATGGTTTTCAGAAACAGATAGAGAACCAGCCTTCTACGTGCATAAGGAAGAGCGAAGCCAGTAATATCATGGTAGAGTTAATTGTCATGTAAAACAGATAAAACAAGCAAGATGGGAATAGAAGACGGGAATCAAAGAGCATAATTATCGCACCATTTTCGTTTCGTAAAGAGAAAACTTTTGCAGTGAATAATTTGTTGGCACCATCTCTGCATTACTCTCGATTGGAGGATCTTGATCCCGGGATTCCATTGTCTGCATAACTGGCTTCTACTGTACAAATTTTATGACTTGATTATGTACAATTTCCGGATCTTCTTAAGCCAAAACACTTGACGTTGGTCAAACAACATCAATGCTATCAGCATAAGAAGATCCGCAAGCCTGCTTGTAGGCTAAGGGATTTGACTGAAGGAAGGAATTAAATTAATTCCCGGAAAATGCCCGTAGAATTTGTCTCCGTACAACTAAAGATCGGAATCAAAATAAATTGAACTGAAATGGTCCTGTGAAGGAACAGGACAGAGGATACCCCAATCGCTTCCAGAATTGAACTTCCGAACAGTCGGAGCCCGACCCAAGTCGGACTACGTCCCTCAGCTACGTCTTCCGTACTCCTTCCTTTGACACAAAGTCACATCAATGTATCTTCTACTGAAGATCCGCGAGCCTTTTCCTCCTCCTCCTCTTTCGTCCTCCCCCCTTTCCCTTTTTCACTTCCTGCTCCACCTTTTGCTTTGCGCTTCGAACATGTAGCTTAGATAACATAACTCAGCGAAGACAATTGACGCATCTGCCTGCGACGAAGAGCCATCATGAGCACGAGAACATGTCTATAACACGCCCATCACCTCCCTATTCGCATTGCGCACTGGGCAAACGCTGATACAAATGAAAGAAAGAGGACAGCTTGCGGAGTCGGCGAAGCGCAACGCGGCCACGCGACCTCCCTCTCTCTTTCTTTCCCCCTCTCTCTCTCGTCACTCGTGCATCTGTGTCTGGATGCCGTCGATAATCAAACGCCTCTCATTAGATACTATGTACATAGCCATTAGCAGAGCACGCGTACTGTCTCGTATCGCCCACGACCAGGAAGCTCAACTCTTCCTAGTTCATATCACTTGGCTATCTCGTCGCGAGGACCTCTCTCTCTGAAAGCACGAGCAGAAAGCGGAATCGCGTCTAAAAGTGGGGGGGATAGCCATTACCACCTCCATCGAAACACATCAATATCGTATCTCACAATTCCTCCGTCGCAGGAAATCGGGGAAAAAAATCAGCTTAATGCCATCTTTTATGAGGTCCTAAAGTAAAGACGATGCTTGAAAGTTTGGAAACCTTGAATTATTGAGCGGACAGTATTTCGTACTTTTAAATGGAAGAATGCAACACGCAAATAAAGGAAGGACAATTCAAAGGGTCCATCATCAAGGATCTAATGACTTGGATGCTCCTCTTATTCTCCGAGGGAGCCTTTGGATGATATTATGTAGAAATCTTTTATTCTCATTAGGATAATCTTAGAGAGCGAACAATGGAGATAGAGAAAAATTGTACATGAATATCATAATTGGAAGGCAAAAAATAAATAAACTATTAATTTTTTGAATGATTTGGCCCTAGATATGCATGTACAATTCCTTGAATTTTTTTTCTGGCACTCGATTTCGATTATTTGAATAAAATACGATTCGGAATGTGGGGAGGAGGTGACACCGAAACGAATTTCTTTTTTGTTTCGAAGAATACAATGAATTGAAAATACACTCACACACCTTGCCTCATAAGGTAGAAGCACCCATCTTATGTCCAACCAAGACTTGAACTCAAGACTTCCTCCCAAAGACTCAAGGAGTCAAACCACTAAGTTACGTGGGCACAGACACTGAAATGAATTTATTATTTGTGTTCGTGATGCAGAACCAAAACTCACTAGTGCCTTCTCTTGTTGTGAATAAGATGTGACAAATGTGGGTATGTTATTGGATCATAAAGGTGGCGAGACTTTGTCGCCACCATTGTGAATGCACTCTTATGAATTCAAAACTCTATGGTGATTGTCGTCAATGTAGAATCTTCCCTTTTTAAAAAGACATCCAAGTACTACTCTAATGCAAGTTTTCACTCGGTTGTTGTCATGGATTGCAAGGCCAAGTTGCTCTTTCAAGGGTATCTATTAGGTTAAAGTCTCTTACCTTGTGGCATATGGAGGTCCCATGTGTAGGATGCTCATTCCTTGTACAATTATTAATTTCAAAGCTCTATTGGCCAAAGAAGCAAAATCTTAATATGATCAACACTGGGGCTATTATGTATCAACATGTTAGACATTAGGTCGAGTACGTCATTTCATGTGTGTGTGTGTGTGTGTGGGATAAGGGCTACCTTAGCCAAGGTCCCTAGCTTGGGGGTTATTGTTATATGTGAAGGGGTGGGAAACACCTCTTAGCTTTGAGTAACACATGAATGCCACTGGGCATACATGTGGGCTGCAACTTGGGTAGTTGCATGGAGAAAGGTGTTAGACATTAGTCTATAGAGACCATTCCATGCGTGTGTGGAACAAAGGTCAAGCATAGCCAAGGTCCCTAGCTCGGGGGATATCCTAAGGTATTCAATCATAATGGGGATGAGTGTTGCATGGTGGCCACATGTCAGCTCTAGATCATTCCGAGCATTATTATTTTGAATGCAAGGGAATATAATGGATGGGAGGAGAGTGGCACACACGTCATTCATGAGTTTAGAATTTCAAGTCTTCAAGAGAGTTTTTAGGAGAATTCTTACAATTGGTATCATAGCTTTTTAGAAGATCAAAAGATAGATTTTTCATGGAATTTGGGGGAATTTTGCCGCTTCAAATCAGGTAAGTCATCAGCATTTGTAGGATTCTCTGTGTGTGGCCATCTTCATGAGGAGGACTACATGACAGTCGAGGAAGCAAAGCTTTAGTGCTCAATCAAAAAAGGTGGTTGGGAGCCTCCCTCAGACGACCATTGAGGCCCCAAAGGGAGCCCACGTGCATATAGCACCTGCCAAACGACCGCGTTGCCTCGAATGTCCATGAAGAAGACCATGCCCACCCATGCGCACATGTTTGTGTGAAGAGGAAGCATCTCTCTTCATCCTCTTTAACTAAGATCCTCGACTCACAAAGCTTTATATATACTCAGATTTGGTGCTTATGCCTCTCCATATAGGATCATGGAGCCTCTGTGTGTGCATTTGTTATTAACGGAGTTCAACAAAGGCCAAAATCGAAGTGCTTCTTCTAATTTCATCCTCAAGGCTCTCTACAAGACCTTACTTGGACTACCCTCTTCTACCAAAATGGTCATAGCTCTCTCAATGCTCAACCAAATTGAGTGATTCCACTCCCTATAGAATCCTCACTCAAAGAGCTATCTTTTTAGAAGCATTTGGATTCATCCGCACACATGTGTGGAGCTTTGAAGTTGGTTGTTTAACATCAACTATCCTTGTACAAACACTTTTTCGACACAAGGACAATCGAGGTCCACTTAGAGACGCAAGAGGAGTATATATCAACCATTTCCAGCACCTACACATACCTATGTGTGGAAATTTTTAAACTCTAAGATAAATTTTCTCATGATTTTCATGCATTTCTACTCTCTTTATGCATTGTTTTGCATCCAGAACAAGCATATCGAATCACATATGCATCATATGTTTGCTTAGCTCTGTGTTATGTATGCAAATAGGATGGTAGCACTACAACATATGAGGGGCTCATTGGCGATGTCCATACTGACGTTCACCTCCCGGCTTCAGTATGATCGTTGAAAATATCTCTAAAGATCTCATTATGCATACCGACGGTCATCTGATCGTCGGTATGACCGTTTAAAACGGATCGTCGATATGCGTTGTTGTCACCGATATAGGTGTCGATATAGGCATCAGTATAAGCGTCGGTATAAGCATCGGTAATCTACTCGAATTACTAACACTTATACCTGCGTCGTCTTTTAAACATACAGGGATCCAACAACAAAAATTCGACATTTTTCATGTCATTTGAACTGAGCACTGCTTCTGTCAAACTTGAGCGTGCGAACTGAATTGTGACCTGCATTGTCTTTTGCACACACACATAGAGATCTATCTCTCTACACAGACACAATCTCTCTCTCTTTAGATATGGCATCATGGTAAGTGGTGCGCATACACTTACCCTTTCTCTTTCTCTGTGCTTTGTGTTTTATAATTTCTCTTATCTTTGGTTTTGCAGGAGTTTTTTGGCACTGCTTCTTGGGAATTCGACGAGAGACAATGTTCATTAGGTTTTGATGACATCGATCCAAAGGGACATACCTGTAAGTGACTGTTTTATTCTCTATTGATATAAAGTGAGAGAGAGAGAGAGATGAAAGAGAGAGAAAAAGAGAAAGAGAGAGAGATCTAGAGAGAGACCTAGAGAGAGATAGAAAGAGAGAGAGAGAGATTAAAGAGAGAGAGAGAGAGAGATAAAGAGAGAGAACGAGGGAGAGAGAGAGGTAGAGATACACACACACATGCATACATACACACATGCATACATACACACACACATATACACACATGCATATATACACACACACATACACACATGCATACACATACATATGCATACATACATTCGCATGCATATGTACACACACTTGCATACACATATACATACACAAACATACGCATACATACACATATACATACACAAAACATATGCATACATACATTCACACTCAATATTACATACACACATGCATATTACATACTCACATATATATTACATACTCACATACACATATTCATGCATATGCATGCATGCATATACATACACACTCACATACATATACACACACTCACATATATACATACACAAACATATGCATGCATACATTCACACACATACATATTACATACTCACATACACATATTCATGCATATGCATGCATGCATATGCATACACACACATATGCATATACATACACACACATGCATATACATACACATGCATATGCATATACACACATATGCATATACATACACACACATATGCATATATATATAAAAAATAGGATTTTAGTATAGATAAGTAAATATGAAAATAGCTAGTGTTTTAATTAATTATATAGGATCAAGGTTTTAGGTTTTTTACATACATATAATAAAAATAAATATATATAATTAAATATATAAAAAATAGGTCTTTAGTATATATATATATATATATATATATATATATATATATATATATATATATATATATATATATATATATATATATATATATATATATATATATATATATATATATATATATATATGTATGTATACATATATATATATATATATATACATACACACACACACACACACACACACACACACACATATATATATATATATATATATATATATATATATATATATATATATATATATATATATATATATATATATATATATATATATATATAGAGAGAGAGAGAGAGAGAGAGAGAGAGAGATAGATAGATAGATAGATATATATGATATATATACATATAAATAGGCCTTTAGTATAGATAAATAGATAAATATATATATATATATATAATGAAATATATATAATTAAATATATATAATCAAATATATAAAAAATAGGGATTCATAATTTTTATATTAAATATATATAAGAAAAAAAAGAAAAAAATTAGAATATATAATTAAATATATATAAAAAATAGGATTTGGGTATTGATAAATATATGAAAATAGCTAGTGTTTTAATTAAATATATATAATTAAATATATAAAAATAGGATTTTAGGGTTAGTTTATCAAATTAAATTTATAAAAATAGGATTAGGGTTTTTAGGTTGTTTACACATCCATACACACATATACACACATAATATATATACACGTACACATATATATACACATGCATACACACATATACATGTTTTAAGTCTAGGTCGTTACGATTAGGGTTTAGGGTTGTTACACATGCATAACATATGTACACATATACATATATACATGTAAATGCACATGCATACACACATATACATGTTTTAGGTATAGGTCTTTAGGATTAGGGTTTTAAGTTTTTAACATACATATAATAAAATATATATATAATTAAATATATAAAACATAGGTCTTTAGTATATATATAAATAGTATTTATAAAAATAGATCTTTAGTATAGATAGATAAATATAGATATATAATTAAATATATATAATCAAATATATAAAAAATAGGAGTTTTTAGTTTTTTTAATAAATTAAATATATGTAAGGGAAAGAAAAGAAAAAATTAGAATATATAATTAAATATATATAAAAAATAGAATTTTAGTATAGATAAATAAATATGAAAATAGCTAGTGTTTTATTAAATATATATAATTAAATATATAAAAATAAGATTTTAGGGTTTTTTATTAAATTAAATATATAAAAATAGGATTAGGGTTTTGAGGTTGTTTACACATGCATACACACATAATATATATACACATACACACACACACACACACACACACACACACATATATATATATATATATATATATATATATATATATATATATATATATATATATATATATATATATATATATATATATATATATATATACATGCATACACACATATACATGTTTTACGTCTAAGTCGTTACTATTAGGGTTTAGGGTTTTTACACATGCATAACATGTATACACATATACACATATAATACATATGCATATATACATGTATATACACATGCATACACACATATACATGTTTTAGGTTTAGATCTTTAAGATTAGGGTTTTAGGTTTTTTACATGCATATAATAAAAATAAATATATATAATTAAATATAAAAAATATAGCTCTTTAGGATTTTTAGGTTTTTTACATATATATAATCAAATATATAAAAAATAGGATTTTAGGGTCAAGTAAGTGGATTTGAAATAAACTTTCATTGCTTTATCAAAATAACTTTATTTACTAATATCGTTCTAGTTGCTTATTGCAGGCTTCTTAAAGATCAGTTTTTGCTAGATGACAATGACATGCCTCCAACACATGAAGATGCAAAAAAACTTTTACAATCCATTGGAATGGACTACACTAAGATTCATGCTTGTCTGAATGATTGCATCCTCTTTCGGAACGAGTATAAGCATCTCCACTTATGTCCAAAGTGTGGAGCAAATAGATTTAGAGAAGACCTTGTGGGCAAAGCACACCCCACAAAGGTTCTTCGCCACTTTCCTATCATTCCAAAAATTAAGAGCATGTTTAGATGCGAATCCATCATTGAGTTTATGTCATTGCATGTAAAGAGCAAGTCTACAGATGGTGTAATGCAAATGTCTGCTGACTCTAATGCTTGGAAACACATAGATTGTAAGTGGCTAGAGTTTGCTAGTGAGCCTTGGAACGATCATCTAGGCTTAGCTATGGATGGAGTAAATCCATTTGATTTACGCAGCTCTTCATGGAGCACATGGCCTGTATGTTTGGTCAATTATAACATCCCACCATGGTTGCCCACAAAGAAAGGCCATTTGTTATTAGCTCTTATTGTGCCAAGTAAGTATAAGGTAAAAAACATGGATGTATACCTTGCTCCACTTGTGGAAGAGCTGCGCAATTTACGTGATGGGATTATTGTGTATGACAAGTCTCAACCTATAAGAAGACGACACGTGTGAGTGCAAGGCATACTTATGTGGACGATGCATGATTGGCCTAGTTATGATGAATGTTCAGGTTTATCTATTTCGGGTTACCATGCTTGTCCCCTATGCAGACCATGACTCGAAACATGCTCTCTCAAAGCACTTTGGAAAACTGTCTATGAAGGACATCATAGATATTTGCCTAATGGAGATGTTTTACATGAAGCGCAAATTGGTCGACAAGCGCAATGCCAAATGAAAGCTAGCGATTAGGAACAGTTGTGGGATTCAAAAAGACTAAAATCTGGCATGAAAAGGTTGTTGATATTTCACTCACTCCCTTATTGGAGTGAGTTACTGATAAATCATTTGGTAGACCCGATGCATATTTTCAAGAATGTGGGAGAGATTCTCTACAAGAATTTGATCGGAAAGAAAGAAAGCAAAGCACAAAGGGAGGATTAGGAAGAACGCGGTCGTATGCAAGAGTTGTGGGCAATTACTAAGCCCAATGAAATGGTGTCGTTACCAAGAGCTTCTTGGGTGCTTCGCAGGATGGAAGAGCAACAAGTGAAGAAGATGATTTCAGAGTTTCGGACACTTACTAGGTGCATGAGGTGTCTAAAGACTTCCTTTACATAAAAGGAGGATCTTAGAGGGCGAGACAAATTTTTACAGTTTGTGCTTCTTATAGCTTTAAAAGATTATCTTTTGGAGGATGTGCGAACAACCATTTATAAAATCAGTTCCCTGGTACGATGGATGCAACAACGCAGCCACAAGAATAGCTCATGAATGAATGACTCTCCTCCCAACCATATACCTCTATATATAGCTCTCTCCAAGGGTCTGCCTTCTTGGGCAGGTGGATTCTAATCATCCAAGTGTCAGCCACGTAATTACATGTGTGCCAAGTGTCCCAGTTAGCCAGAGTTAACTCAAGTGGATGCTTCTAGAAGGTTCTAGAGATCTTTGGGCAAAGCATTCTCCCCATGTACCCCATGGGGTTTGAACCCAAGACCTCCTCCTTCACATCCTTGAGTCTTAACCACTAGGCTAAGTGGATTACTTGGTTACAAGAGTAAATGACCTTCTAGTAAGTTTAGACTCGAGATCTTTGATAACACATACGGATGGCCAAACGATGTCCGATTTCATATCTGTCTGAACCAATCAAACCCTTAGATCATAGACTTACTTTATTACATTCTTCCCCCTTGGAAATTATTTTCATCCTTGAAAATTAGAGCTATATATATTGTAGGCAACCCCCGAGCCTCATATTCTAAAACTTGAAGAACATGCATTCATTCAATCAGATTATTTAATTAGAACTTGAAAGTAAAAAACCTTATCATGTTCTAAAACTTGAAGAACATGATTGTTTTATCCACTTAAAACTTGAAAGTAGAAAACGTTCTTTATTTGGGACCAACTTAAATTGGAAATTTGGAAAACGTCATTGGATTGTGGAAACCTTTTCCCATGTTGAATTTTCTTCAGCTCCATCCTTCCATTTTACTAAGCACTCTTCATACAAGTGACTTCTTGTACGTTTATCTCAGGTGTGAAGTATCCTTTCAGGTTCATGAGGAACTATTTCATTTACTCGAAGGGGAAGTATAACCTAATGTCCAACCAGATTATCTAAATCTGTCAAATTTTCCCTAAGTAGACTAACATGGAACACTGGATGAATCCAACTATCGTCTGGAAGTTGCAATTCATAAGCCCACAAACCAACTTTCTTGGTGATTGGAAACTTGGCGCATTGACTAGTCTTGAGCTTTTTCGATCTTTCAGGAATACGAAGATAAACTTGATCGCCAACCTGAAAAGTAACATCTCTTCGCTTCAGATTGGCATAAGCCTTTGCACGATCTTGAGCTTTCTTTAAGTTTTTTTTAGCTAACTTAAGTTTAAAATTCATATCTTGAAGGAATTCTTGAGCTGCTTGAACTCGTTCATTTTGGAGTCCTATAGCATATAGAGACCTAGGCTAGAACCCATACATCAACATGAATGGACTAAATTTAGTTGATGAATTCTTGGCACTGTTATAGGCAAACTCAGCTAAAGGAAGATAGTCTTCCCAATCAGTCTATTTGGAAGTAACATAAGCTCTGAGTATGTCTTCCAAAATCTGATTGACTTTCTCTGTCTGTCCATCCGTCTGGGGATGTTCATTTGTACTTAAACTTAGTTTAGTTTCAAGTCTACTAAAGACTACTCACCAAAAATGACTTATAAATCGAGCATCTCTATCAAAAACTATGTCTATTGGAAGACCATAGAGTCTATAAAGTTGATTTACAAATATTTTTGCAAGTCTGGAGTCTTATAAGTAGTCTTGGCTGGAATAAACTAAGCAAGTTTAGTCAATCAATCAAATACAACCCAGAATGAATCAAAGCCTTTCTAAGTACAGGGTAATCCAGAAATGAAATCCATGGAAATACTTTCCCATTTTCCTTTGGGAATCTCCAAAGGATGCAGCAATCCTCCAACTTTAAGTCATTCAAACTTATTGACTTGACATTTATGGCACTTGAATACATAGTTTTGTACATCTCGATGTAAACTAGGCCAATAAAAATATCTTTTAACTAACCCATAGGTTCGGTTAATACCAGGATGTCCAACACTTGGAGCATCATGGCATTCGAAAAGTACTTGATTTGGTATGTCCGACATACTTGGACACAAACCTTACCTTTATAAAGCAAATATTCATCTTGGAGAGAATAGTGTTTAAAATTTCTCTCAGAAGTACTTTCTTCATTCTGTTGAGCTTGTTCAGTTGCTTTCCATGCTTGACTGTAGCTTGGATCTTCTTTGCAGCTTCCTTTCAAAGTTGAAATAAGTTCACTTTGAATTTGTACAAAACTTAGGTTGTTCAACATAGGCATCCGAATTAAGGCGTCTGCCACTGCATTGAACTTTCCTTTTCTGTACCTTAGTTCATAACTGAACTCTTGTAATTATTCGGCCCATCTTGCTTTTCTACCTCTCAAATTTGGTTGGTTTGCAAACCACTTAATGCTCTCTTAATCAAAGACTATGGTTAACTTTGATCCATACAGGTAATGTCACCATCTCTTCAGAGCATTTATAATAGCGAACATCTCTCACTCATAGGTAGAGTAGTTTTGTTGAGCAGGACTTAGCTTTCTACTTTCAAAAGCTATTGGTTGACCATCTTGGCTTAGTACTGCTCCTACCGCAGATGAACTTGCATCTGTTTCTAATTGGAAAGGCTTGTTTGAATCTATGATTTGTAGAGCCGGGGCCAAAGCTAAAGCAAGCTTAAGTTCTTGAAAACTCTTTGCTTGTTCCTCTCTCCAATTTATCTTCTGATGCTTCCCTTTGAGTTGGTCCGTCAAAGGTATTGCTAATTTGGCATACCCAACCACAAAGTTTTGATAATATCCAGCCAATCCGAGAAAACTTTGTAATTCTCGAACAGTCTTGGGCTCAGTCTAGATAAGAATTGCTTGGACTTTATCTGGGTCAAATTTGATTCCTTCCATGGAAATTATACGGCCTAGGTACTTTACTTCTAGGGTAAAGAATTCACATTTTGACTCTTTACCGTAAAGTTGATTAACGTGAAGTAACTCAAAGAATTTCTTCAAGTTCTCTAGATGATTTTCATGATCAATATTATAGATCAGTGTATCATTGAGAAAATGAACTACAACTTTTCCCAAGTACGGCTTAAGCACTTGATTCATGAAAGTCATAAATGTTGGGGGTGCATTTGTCAACCCGAACGGCATTACTAAAAACTCGTAGTGACCATATTTAGTTCAAAAGGCTGTCTTAGAAATATCATCATCTTTGATTCTAACCTGATGATAACCTTGGCGTAAATCAATCTTTGAAAAGACTTTAGCTCCCTTTAGGTTGTCGAGAAGATCTTCAACTAGCGACAAGGGATACTTATTCTTTATAGTAAGATTGTTTAATGCCCTATAGTCCACACACAGCCTTAAAGTTCCATCTTTCTTTTGTACAAGAGGGATCGGTGCAGCCCAAGGAGACTGGCTTGGCCAAATAAATCCTTTATCTAGATAGTCTTTAATATGTTTCTTGACTTCTAGATTTTGGACATAGGGGAGACGGTAAGCGTTTTGAGATTTTGGCTTGGTTCCCAGAAACAGATCGATTGCATGATCAATGTCTCCAAGAGAGGGGGGCAAGTCGTGGGGAATTCCTTAGTGAATGCATCTTTAAATTCCTTCATTAATTCATTGACTTTAACATACACTTCATGAGGAATAAAAGATGAGATATAAGAAACTTGATTTGTATTATCAGAATCGATTACATCAGTGCTAAGGACCAAAAAAGCTTGGGTCCTAGCTTCATTGCTTACATGTTTCTTTAATTCTGTGTGTGAAATCAAAGGGGTGCTTGGAACCTTGTGCTCACCCTTGATCTTATACAACACCCCGTCATGCTGGAATTCCAAAGTGTTTGTATAGTAGCATCTGGACAATGAAGGTCCAAGACAAAGCCACTTTCTCCCTATAACCAAATCTACCTACTCCATGTTCATAATTTGGAAGTCCAATTTATTTTTATAATATTGGATTTCTAGTTCCAAATTTGAAAGCATGGTATCCCAAATGTGGGTATCCTGCGCATGCATCATAGAGACAACATATCTATGAGGAGAGGGACTCTGAGGAAGAGATAATATCTTAACAAGTGCATAATTTATAAAATTATGCGTGGCCAAATCGTCCACCATAATCTGTATAGTGTGGCCTTTGACTGACCCGTGCAGCTTGACCAAATCATCTGGACCAAATTCTTGAGGTTGCCACATGTGTTTGGAGACTTGGCACTTATGGGTACTATCACAGTGCATGATCTGAACCTTCTTTGCGCTTGAATTTTCATCGAAGTTCAAAGTTTGGATCAGATGAATCTGTTGTTTCCCCTTACTTTTGTCAGTCAAAGAGGCCTTATTATCTCTTCCAACTAGACATGCCCTACTACGATGTCTTGGCATGAGTCATGTAAAACACAAATTTTTCTTTTGGGCTCTAACATGATCTTCTTGAGAAAGTGCATGTCTAAAAATATGAGGTTTTTTAGACATACGTTCAGATGAGCTTGGCCCTTTATCCTTGCGTTTAGTGTTACTCTTTTGGGAATAAGCACTATCTTGCTGGACATCTAAACGTGAATTATCCTCATAAATCTGCATAACCTTAATCGCTTCATCAAGCGGTTTAGGTGTGTGTCTCTTCACCTCATTACAGATTCGCTGATTAAGTTCTCTGATAAAACCACGAATCCGATGGAAATCATCCAAGTTTTTCAGTTTCATAATAACATCTCGGTACTCTGAAATGTAAACCGATAATGGTCTTCCTTTCTGTTGAATTCTATCCCATGCCTCCCAGTTACATTCCTCCTCATTCTCGGGAAGAAACTCTTTCTTAAAGAGACGCATGAACTCAACCCAGATTGAAGGTTTTTTATGAGTCTTAGAGAGACATCCACCACATATAAGCCTTAAGGCCCAACAATAAATTGGCCTCTACCACTCTCACATGCTCAGGGGTATTCTTAAGCTGGTGGACATCATGCCACTTCTCTAAGAACATCAAAACATCGTCCTTATTCCTATCCTTATCTTCGCTGGAGAAATAAGGTGGACGCAGATCTTTTCCTAAGGAAAGATCTCCGGGACGACTTTGACCTACTACTTGCCCCGACATATTAGCAAAAAGTGGAGCAGTAGGAGTCATCAAACTAAGACAACTCATGCTACCAGTTAGGGAAAATAAGTCTGCTTGGGAAATGGATACAGCTGGATCCTTTTCCATCAAAACAGACATCGACAAGATTGCTATCGTGTTGGTATGGCAACCAAGAATAGCCCTACCTAGCTCTTTTGGCTTCTGGAGTAAGTCCAGAATAGTCCTAAGGTGACTTTGAATTCCATCAAAAGATTGACAAAGTTCTGCAACGTCTGTCGGGACATTGGACAAATATCCAAGGTCCTGCTCTACTCTCAACATCCTACCTTCATGATCTTTCCTCTCGTTTAAGGTGGTGTTGATGTCCCCTTGCATCGTGGTTCCCTCAACGTCCAAATTTAATGCCATCTTATCTATGCTCGATGCATCAGATACATGACTAGGAATTGAAAATTGTTTGTGCAGATATATGCAATGCATGTGATACTATTGGTGGTCTAATAATGAGTGAAGATGTTACTAAAATAGGAACTCAAACATACATCGACGTGCTAGTATTACTCGTCAAAGCGCCGTGGCCCGAAGTCCCTTCCATCACACACAGTCCATATACAAACTTACTTAGATTCCCTAATGTAAGTGGTGTGTGTGATAAAATTAAAGGTATGATGCACAAAATTTACAAGAAGACTTCCCTGTTTAATTTTGTGCTTTGGAGTGGACTCGATTCTAGCAAAGAGTGCTAGAATAATAATATAACTTGATCCTCAAGGTCTTCGCTTGTCCTTCCTTCGATCTTCTCCAAAGACTTTAGCTATCTTCGGCTTTGATCACCGAGGATATGCAATCGGATTTGGTTGGAGATAATAGCAGGCTCAAGAAGAACCAATAATCCAAGTAGACTTGGCTCAGGATTAGCAGACCAGAGATAAAACCAGAACAGAAAATAAACTTATATCACTAAAAGCCTTTATTGTAGCGAAAAAGATGATTCGGTTTGCTCCACAAGATTCAAGGTTCGAAATCCAGTTGCCATCAATCGCGACCTTCGATTTTACCTGTGATAGTAGCTAAAGGGTGCAGAATTAATGCAAGAGAAGCAAACACGTTCAGCAAGATTAACGAAGTGGTGTGCAACAGTGTATGCATGTACAAAGGTTTAGAGATCAACTCCAATAAGACGTATTCTTTGGATGTCCTTTTATTTGTGCTCTGGTTCTACAAGCGCAAAGATTTCAGGCTCAAATATAAAGCAAATGAGAACATCTCACCAGCGTGCTTCATTCTTGTGGATAGATGTGGTTGACTGCATTTGCCACGTTGCAGGATCAATCCCCGACTACCACCATGTATTGATAGATGGTTTTGCTTCTATGCTATGCGTCTGCAGTGCGCAAACAAGCCTTTAAAGTTTTCTTGCAAGTAGTAATCATGCAACGGACTTGAGTTCTTGGATATGCGTTAACCTTCTACTCGAACAGGTAGCGGGATCAATTCTAGAGAGTGTCGGTCTGCAAACTATCTTTTGCTATGTTGTTAGAAGTTATGGACTTCTACAGTCCACAAAAATAATTGTAAAATTGGAGATAACAATCACGCGAGATCCTTTCTTAAGTGGATAAGAGAGCGCATTCTCCAGAAACGTCTTGAGTTCGAATCCTCCATACGGTCATAACAAGATTAAGCTTTTTGATAATCTCTTCCTTCAAAAATTCCAATGGTGCTGCCAAGGATAAACGATGGACCTCGAAACACTCGCAAGAAGAAGCATGAAGCATGAGAAAAAACACCTAGCATGCAATGAAGAAGATGGAGAAAATGCCAAGCTCTGATACCAATGCAACAACTTAGTCACAAGAATAGCTCATGAATGAATGACTCTCCTCCCAACCATATGCCTCTATATATAGCTCTCTCCAAGGGTCTGCCTTCTTGGGTAGGTGGATTCTAATCATCCAAGTGTCAGCCATGTAACTATATGTGCACCAAGTGTCCCAGTTAGCCAGAGTTAACTCAAGTGGATGCTTCTAGAAGGTTATAGAGCTCTTTGGGCAAAACACTCTCCCCATGTAACCCATGGGGGTTGAGCCCAAGACCTCCTCCTTCACATCCTTGAGTCTTAACCACTAGGCTAAGTGGATTACTTGGTTAGAGGAGTAAATGACCTTCTAGTACGTCTAGACTCGAGATCTTTGGTTACACATACAGATGACCAAATGGTATCGGATTTCAGATCCGTCTGAACCAGTCGGAACCTTACTGTTTCTCTCTCTCTCTCTCTCTCTCTCTCTCCCTCTCCTATGTTCTTATCCTCTACAAACTTCTGCAACATCTCCCTCTCTCTCTCATAAGATTTGCAGTGGCCGCCCAACTTTATTGAAGTTGAAGCATCAACCTCTTCTCATATCTATGCCGACATGTGCCCCCCCCTCTCTCTCTCTCTCTCTCTCTCTCTCTCTTCGAAACCATCTACCACCTCTCAATGCTTCCTACAGTAGCCCCCATGTACTACAACAAAGGGCCAGGTGCATATAGCAGCCCACCACATGCATAGGAGCTCACGAGTTCTTTCCTTCTACTTTCTCTCTCTCTCTCTCTCTCTCTCTCTCTCTCTCTCTCTCTCCATCTCCTGGATCTATTCTATCGCGTTTGATCTACATAGATGTTGTCAAATCTCTCTCTCAGCTTTATTGCCTGTGCTCATCTCCATTTTTTGTCGTGCCCAAATCTGCTTCCGTATATCCTTCTCTCTTTCTCTCTCTCTCTCTCTCTCTCTCTCTCTCTCTCTCTCTCTCTCTCTCTCTCTCTCTTTCCTATGCGCTATCAATTTCACCTCTCTGTTCGACCTTAGCAATCAACCAATCCGCACTTCAGCATCTCCCTCTATCAGAACTCTCTCTCGAATTCTCCCAACCGCCCCTCTCTCTCTCTCAGTGATGCTCCACTGCCATTTCTTTGTCCTGCATCTCTCTCTGTAACCTACTGAGCAATGCCCCTATGACTTCCTGTTTGAATCTCTCTCCCTCTCTCAACTCCATCGCCGACTGTGCACAATTGCCAGATCTTGGATACCTCTCTCTGTCTCTCTCTCTCTCTCTTTCATCACCTCCCTTGACGGCCATCTTCCTATGTATCTCTCTCTCTCTCTCTCTCGTTTGTGAGTCTGCGCACCCCAAGCTCCCTCTCAGTCGGCCTGAAGAAGGACAAACAAATACTCTCTCTCTCTTTGAAAGTTTCACATGCTTCATCCCATGTAGAGCTTATCTTATCGCAATCTCCTGCAAGAACTTGTTACATCTTGGCATCATAGGCACACACATCGTAGCCTTCTAAGCCTGCAATGATTTTTGTATCGAGGAAAAGGAGGGAAGACTACAAAATTGTAGGAGTAGAGGTTATTCCGAAAATACAGAGCTAGAACCTAAAACTCTCTCTCTAACGTGTTGCTTCTTCATTTTGTGCCACATAGGGAATCACTTGTGATTACGTTATTTGCCAACTCTGTGCTAGCGATGCATGTGACTTCATTATATTTTCGGCCTACGTCTCGTCGTGCTTCACTTTCGTCTCCTTCAAACAAGCCACTTTTTGCAATTGTACCATGCATCTTTTCTTTAACATAATCACCATTATCTTCTCTCTCTGCAAATAATTGCCGAGATAATTGCTGAAAGGGAAGTTTCCATCTGCTAATGATTCCACTTGTGTGGATGTGACACCATTAAGGATATGCCTTTCTACTGATTCTTCTTCCCTGAAAAACATCGGAGAATGTTCAAGTACTGGTGCATCCAAAACCCCTAGATGTCCATAATCATCATCAAGGGCAAGACAGGCATCTCTCTTCATGTTAGTGGGAAGGTCAAAACCCACTAATCCACACATTTCTATTCTCACCATTGTTACTTGCATTTGTAACTATTGATTTTGATGTAGCATTCTCTAAATGAGCATCTCCCATATCCCTCTCTCTCTCTCAGCATCGTTACTTGCATTTGTAACTATTGATTTTGATGTAGCATTCTCTAAATGAGCATCTCTCCATTCGGATGAGAGAGAGAGAGGGAGAGAGATATTAGAGTGAATCCACCCGCCTACTGACCCATGCAGGTGCATGACACATAGATCAGGCCTACACTGAAACTAGCATAAGCTCACAGCCTTGATTACCCAACCAAGGTTGTTCCACCTGTCTACTAGCCCATCGTCGTGCACTAACAACATGCACACACATATACTGCTAGCTTGAGTATGAAGGTTTTTCATTGCATCATGATCTATCTGGAGGTAGGATCTCGCAAGAAATAAATAATAGGATCCAAAGAATCCCACTCACTAAGCGTTCAAATCTATCAGCATATACACACACTCAGTTTAAATATGCCATCATATTTCCAAGCTTTCACTCCCAGAAGTCTTTAGTCCGCTAACTAATTCTATTCATATCATTTCTAGTCATTCATGCTTCATGCAAAACCATAATAGATGTTTGCTATCTTTATCCTACTTGATTTTCCTAAATTTGTATAGATCTTTCATATACACAAAAAATGCAATGCATATTTTCTTTCATAACGAAACAAAATTTAAATTGGAAACATTTCATCTGATTAATTTTGGTTGATCTTCATCATTGTTTGATCTAGCTTTTCTTCAATTTCTTGATTTATTGTTCTATATCAGCATCATCCTCAGTGTCATCAACATCCTTCATCATCGTCTTCATCGTCAATTATCATCAATCATCATCATCATCATCATCGATCATCATCATCCACCATGATCAATCATCATCAATCATCATCATCTTCATCCAATAACTCTTGATCATTCTCATACATTTTCATTATGAGTCTTCTTCAATCATCCTTCAATATTTGCAAATATATCTTGCAAAGACAATTGTTTAATTCTCTTGTTCTTTTTCAATGTCTTAAGAGGCTTTGTAGTTGTCCTTACATTTCCCTCGATTTGCTTGATAATATCACCAAGCAATTGTTTCTATGCCTTATTAACTCATTTATCATATTTAATATCTTCTCGAGTTTCTTCTTTACTCTTTTCTAGTTCAACCTGTTTATCAAAGTTTAATTGAGACTGTAATTTTGTAACTTTCTCTTGATCAAATAGATCCTTATCACTCAAAAGTTTTGGATCAAATGAAATATATACATCCTGGTCCTTCTTTGATTTCTCTCGAGTTTCTCTATCAAATTCTCTTTTATCGATTTCCATTTGTTCTCTTAATATTTGCTCAATATTTTGTTTTTCAAACTTTATCTGTCTACTTTTGGTTTCTTCAGTAGGTTTCTCTTGACTTTGAATAGATAGCATACTCGTTTGTTCATAAGATCTATTATCTTCATGAGTTTTTGGTTGCCATATCTTTTGAAATGACTTTGATCTAGTTTTGGTCTCTTCAAAATATTCCTTCATTCCACCTCTTCCTACATTTTAATGCAAAGGTGATCTATCTTGGTATTTACAAATTTTATTTTCATTTTTCACTTACTAGCCTATGCCTGCATGCACTTTCATATGCTATGCAATCTCAGAACATATGTACATATTGATCGCACCAAAAACATCATATGGGTCTCTTCTCAGTCCAGCTTGATTTCTTAGGTATCACTCTAGGCATGGATCTTCTAAGACCTAATGACTGTTTATGTGTAGATATGCTTTGATCTTTTACATCATGTTCATTATCACATTTCAATACTTGTAGATCCTTAACTTGTTTGCTCAACAACTCAACCTTATGTTTCAATTATGAAATCCCATAATTGATTTCCTTTCTTACGTCTTTAATACTTATACCCATTAGCTGAATAGTGTCAAATATTGCATTTATAGTTTGCATTAGGGCCATAACAATACCAAACTTTGATTTTATAGATTCATTTGTGTTAATTTCCATTTCCTTAAATCGCTCTTCATATTTCCTAAATTGTTCCTCAATCATTTTGTTCATTTTAATTTTCTTCTTGTTATGATGTAAGCTATGAATGAAGCAGACTCTTAATCTAAGCGACAATAGAAAAGTGCACACCCGTATGATCTAAACTAATGCAAAAAGTGGATGATCAAAGTCAAGAAGTCAAAAGCAATCTTTCTCTTTAAGTGCGTGGAACGATGCAATAATTCAAAGAACTTAAAATGCTAGTACCTGAAATATGTGATCTGATGCCGAGGTTCTTGTTTCTCTTCTGAAGGAGTGGGTGGTGTTTTGAGGATCACTCGGGCAACCGCCTCCCTTTACGTCGGGTTCTGGTGTCAAGGAGCAAAGGAGGTATAGAGGGGAAGAGAAGCGTGGGATTGGATCAGGCTCCCTTGGGTGTGTGCATTGTCCCCCTATTTGGCAAGCAACATCTGCATGTTGGGCGCCTCGCCCTGGTAGGGTGATCGTACGTCATAGGCCCGCACCCTCGAAAGAGAAAGAAAAATGCACTCAATTGCATCTCGTGCAACGAAGTTATAGGGCATATGCGTCGCGAACGTGGAAGGATAAATACAATGCTAAAAAATAGAAATCACTGGATCAATGCGCCAAATAAACAAACTATGCTCAATGATGGAAATGAATATCAAGTAATGTCACCATGTGACTCTGAATGATACAAGAAAACTCAGCTACAGTGCAGATCGCTCAAATACAAGATAGTCACTCTCTATAGTGCGAAAGGATGCCCTTCAACTTCTCTTCGAGCTTTGCGATATAATCTTCACCTCACTTCGGGTCTTCGGTCTTTGTAGCTCCAAAAGCTTTATTTCAAACACCTCTCTTTACTTCAAAAATCTAGCAGTAACCTGGAGAGAAACTGCGGGGGTAATGCTTCACTTCGGTCTTCAAAAACTTCAACTTTAGTTCATATAATATCTCAAAAAAGATCAATTGGAACCCCGAGAGAATCTGCGGGGATAACCAAATGAGCATGGGACCTCTATTTATAGGTTCCCCCTAGGGCTTCTCTCTAGAATCTTCTAACCTCCTCATTGATTCTTTCTATTTCCATACTTCTCTTTCATGTTCTTTTTTATTTTTGGAGAATCCCATCTTTTATTTCTATTTTTGATTTTTCTCTTTTTAATTTTTCCAATTTCTCTTTTTCGATTTTTATTCCTTTTTCTTTTTCCCTTTTTATCTTTGAACTAAGGTTTGATTTCACACTTTATTACCAATCATGCTTTATACCTTCTTATGCTACCATCAACATTGTGCATTACCTTGTAAACCCACTTGCAGCCTATGGGTTTCTTTCTTCACGACAATGGGACGAGCTTCCATGTTTCATTTCCATAAAGTGTAGCCATTTCTTCATTCATAGCTTTCTCCCAATCTGCATTTCCAATTGCATCTTCAAAACAATAATGTTCATCATGTTGTATTACCTTGGTCATGTAGGCACAATGACAAGCCATGTAACTATTGTACATTAATCGCTGCACTGAATTCCGCATGCTCCCATATCTTCTTGGTCTTGGATCACTTCTTCTTGTTGTATCATCTGCAAATGCCTTTCTTACTCTTGGAGTCTCCATAGAGAGCAATCCAAGTTGCACGCCAAGGCTCTTTTCTAAATCGCTTTGATTCTCTATCAATGTCTTCAAAACTTGTAAATGTTTCAACAAAAACTTTTTCTTTACCTTTTGTGGTCATGCTCAATGAATTTTTGGACTAAAAGTTCAATACAGTCTTCCTCTCACGAGTTTGAGTTGGAAAAATTGCTTGATGGCACATTAGGTCCACTAAGAACTTGAGATTCTCCACTTGCATTTTTGAAAGTTCCTTTGTCATTTGAGTCAAGATTAATTCCTTCTTTGGCATGTGCATAGAATCTTGACACCAAATCTATGCTTACCTTCACTTGTCATGCGAGTGCAAAGTAACATTTATATCTCTTTTGCTCAAGGGAATACCCAATGAAGATACATATTTCTGCTTTGGGAACAAGTTTCATCGTCAACTCATTTGGAACATGTACATATGCAATACACTCGAATACTTTCATGTGTGATAAGTTTGGCCTTTTACTTGTAAACTTCTCTTCAAGCATAACTTTATGTAGAAACAATTGGAGTTCTATTCATGATGTATACGACAATGTGCATAGTTTCTACCCAATAACAATGAGGCATATTTTTATTAGCCATCAAGGCTCTTGCTATTTCTACAATATGTCTATTTTTGCATTCAACAATGCCATTCTATTGTGGTGTGTACCTGCATCAAAACTGTCTTTTAATTCCATTACTTTTTAGAAAACTACTAAACTCATTTGACATGTATTCACCTCCTCCATCAGACCTTAATGTCTAAATATGCTTCCTTGTCTACTTTTCCACCATAGCCTTGAAATTCTAAAAGTGAGTAAACACCTCACTCTTCTCTTTCATGAAGTATACCCATGCCTTTCGTGAATGGTCATCAATGAAAGTGACATAAAACTTGCAACCTCCCATAGATGTGGTCTTTGCATGACCCCAAGCATCTGTATGTACTACCTCTAACACATTCTCACTAACATGCTTGTCATGCAGAAATGATGCCCTTGACTATTTACCGAATTGACATGCTTCACATACCTTTTGCATCTCTAAAACCTTGAAATCTTGTAGTCCATTGAAAAGCTCCTTTGACTTCATCAACTTCAACCTCTACAAATTTGCATGTCCAATTTTCTTATGCCAAATCTCTATGTCAACAGTAAAACCTTCCCTTTTGCAAAAATGGCTACATTCATTTTAGGAATTTTGACATTCAAGGTGAACATCATACCCAGTTTGTTTCCTTTCGTGATCAAACTTCCATTTTGTTTGTACTTTCCTACATATAAACCATCAACATTGAAGCTGACTTGTAATCCTTGTTCAACCATTTGTCCAACAAATACTAGGTTCTTTGTTCTATTCAAAACATGCAGTACATTAGCAAGATGTTTTACCTTCCCATCCTCCATGGATAGTGCTATATTTTCTATATGCTCGATACGATGTGATGTATCATCGCTTGTTTTGACAAATCCAAGAACAATTTTTTTTTGCAAACTACGAAAACATTATGCATGATTGCTCATGTGACTTGAAGCACCTAAATCAACATGCTAGACATTACATTTGATTTTGAAACATCTATAGACATTGTATTCATCATGTGATGTTGGACCATGAACAACTTCTTCTCTACAATTGTGGATGCATGTTTGTTTCATTGCTTTCTGTTATTTTGATTATTCAAGTTGCAATCACATTCAAAGTGACTAGGTTTACCACAATTCTAGCATCCCTTATTGTCATTACATAAATCATTTGTTTGGAAATTTATGTGGCCTCTTTGGCTCCCCTTGCCTCAGAATTATCCTTTACCTCCTACATTACTTTGTTGTTGACCTTGGTCCTGGTTACTATTTCATCTTCCATTTCCAGAGCCTCTTCCTCTACTAGAGTAGAATACCTACTCAGAACCAAATTTTCCTTAGGATTTTGAGTCTTTTCCAAGTTCTTTTCTTCAAATATCAGCATGGACACAAGATCAATAAAATTTTGAATATTCTCCCTAGTATGAATAAAGGTTCTCAATTGCTTGTATGTGTTGGAGTTAGACGTCTGCGAAAGCACGCGAACAGCTCAAGGAAGAAGAAGAAGCTTGGAGCACAACACACAATACTGAATGTATTACTAGAGAATGTACAAAGATAAGTAGCCCATTAGGGCAATAGGCGTATATACAAGCCGGGGGAAAAAACCTCCTAAAGAGGGAAAAAAGTGCCTCGGGGGTCCTAGAGTGTTCACACACATCACTACCTAATTATATCAAAAATCCCCCCTAGGAGTGATGTGGTGAACAAGTAGCTGGCACTCATGTATAAGGAAGTGCCAAGCTATGTGGAAATCACTCCACAAAAGGAATTAAGCCCAAAGCTTTGCGAAAAGCTTCAAACGTCTCCCTAGGTAGAGCCTTTCTGAAAAGGTCTGCAATGTTCTCCTGCATGGGCACATATGCCAAGCTGATCCCCCCAACAGAGAACCTCTCCTTGCCATTATGATAATGCACCTCAATGTGCTTAGTGCGAGCATGGAACGCAGGGTTCCTCGCAACTGCCAATGCACTCTGACTATCAGTGAAGATGGTGGTGGCAGAAGACTGAACAACACCCAAATCAGCCATGAGACGTCTGAGCCACACACACTCAACAGTTGCTGTGAAAGCTGCCCTATACTCAGCCTCACAACTGGAAGCGGCAACAGTAGGCTGCTTCTTGCTCAACCAAGATATATATGAGCTACCAAGCATGAAGCAAAAGCCACTAGTGGACACATGAGTGTCATAGCAACGAGCCCAGTCTGAGTCAGAAAAAGCATGCAAATCTAGCAGTAGTGATCCCCCCTTGGGATAAAACAACCCAAGTAGCCGAGTACCACTCAAGTAGCGAAAGATGCACTTAACCGCCTGCCAATGCTTGACACCTGGGCAATGCGTAAACTTGCTCATCTGTCAGACAACAAACTGAATATCTAGCCGAGTAATGCATAAGTAAATGAGGCATCCAACAGCCTGCTGATAGAGGACAACATCAAATGCATCTCCAACATCATGAAGACTCAATCGTAAACCTGTCTCCATAGGAGTGGCAATAGGCTTACAGTCTTCAAGGCCAAAATGTTGCAATAATGTGTCAATATATTTCGTTTGACACAGAGCCATTCCATCGTGAACTTGCATAAACTGAATGCCCAAATAGCGATGCAAATGCCCCAAATCAGACATCTCAAATGAGGCATGCAAATCAGCCTTAAAATCAACAATATGCTTCTCAATAGGACCAGTGAGCAGAATGCCGTCAACATAGACAACAATGATCAGAAGCACATCATTAGCATGCTTAACATATAAGGTGCTTTCAGTTGGACTGTTCTCAAAACCATGTGCACTTAGATAGGCATGTATCTTCTCATACCAAGCATGTGGTGCTTTCTTTAAACCATATAATGCCTTCTTTAACCTACACACCTGGTTTTCATGCCCTTTCTGCACAAAGCCACGGGGTTGAGAAACATACAATTCTTCATGCAAGTCACCATTCAGAAATGTAGTTTTAATGTCCAACTGATGTACATTCCAACCATGATGAGCGGCAAGTGTACAGATGCTCCAAACAGTAGTCATATGGCATGTAGGTGCAAAGGTCTCATCAAAATCAATGCCTCTTTCCTGTGTGTAACCCTTTGCAACAAGCCTAGCCTTATACATGTCAACTGTTCCATCAGGCTTATGCTTTAGCTTGTAAACCCACTTAGTGCCAATGGCCTTCTTTCCAGGAGCCAAGTCACATAAAGATGAAGTACCATTTTTCATTATAACATCATATTCAGATTGCATAACAACCATCCAATTTTTTGAATTTTGTGCTTCTTCAAATGAAACAGGCTCATTCTCATCACAGAGACTAGATGCAGCCATAGCATAATAACCTGATGCAAAAGAGGCACTATGAGAGCCTGATTGAGTACGATATGAGGGAGGTGCATCTAATTTGTTTTCAAGCAAAGTCTACACTAGCCATTTTGGCATAGTTTTTGCCTCCTCAATGTCAGCTCTCTCATCAACAAGTGCATCATGTAAATCTACATCAGAAATGGGATGATCTACATCATCAGATGAAACCTGCAAAGGTTGAGAAGTTGCCTCATTAGGACCAGCACTAGACTGTCCACTTGTAAAAAGAGGAAGCAAAGTATCATACATGTCTTTGGAGCTAACATGTCTCCTTAGTACATGAAAGCAATGGTTGAATAGCATCTTCCACAAAAACAACATCAGGGCTGACTAGAATGCGTTTAGTCTGTGGATGATATAAATGATAGCCTTTACTTTCAGAACTGTACCAACAAAAATACATTTTACTACTTTCTCATCCAATTTTTTGGGATGTTGTTCAGGCACTAATGCATATGCCAAACAACCAAAAACACACAGATGAGCAACAGATGGCTTGTGATCATGCCAAGCCTCATATGGAGTGATAGACTGCAGCGCTTTAGTGGGACACCTGTTAAGTACATATGCTGCACACATGACAACCTCAAGCCAGAAACTATGTGGTAAAGCCGGACTCTTGACCATACACCTCGGCATCTCCATCAGTGACATGCTCTTTCGTTCAGCAACTCCATTCTGTTGAGGTGTATATGGCACCATACACTGGTGTTTTATCCCATGTTCAGCGAGAAATGCATTAAAATTAGAAGACATATATTCCCCCCCTCGATCTGAACAGAGGGTGCCCATTTTACATGCTAATAGATTTTCAGCCAAAACCAAAAACTGTTTGAAGCACATGAACACTTCGGACTTTGCCTTCAATGGATATACCCATGCATGCTTGAAAAAATCATCAATGAAAGTCATGAAGTAAAGATAATTTCCAAAAGAAGGTGTCTGCATACGACCACAAATATCACTATGTACAAGCTGCAATTTCTGAGTAGCCCGAATTGAACCATCTTTTGGAAATGAGGAACACTCCATTTTGCCCAAAATACAGCCTTCATAAACATTTTTTCTAGGTGCCTCAAGTTTGGGCAAAGAGGAACCATTTCAGATTTCTACATGCGTAGCAAACTAGCAAAATTCAGATGATCAAAGCGTGCATGCCAAAGCTTTGCATCTTACATAGCTTGAGAATCATGTACTGCACATGCCGAATCATTCGTAGATCTTTCATAGTCTATGAGCTTATACAACCCACAACATCAAATGCCAGAAGCAATAATCACATTGCCATTTGACAGATCATGAACTGTACACCTGTCATCAACAAATTTCACAACCAAGCCAATCTTGGCTAATGCAAAAACTGAATAACATGTTCTTCTTGATCCCTAGCACAAATAAAGCATCTGACAAAGTGAAAGAACTACCATCAGCAGTAGTCAAAATGATCTTACCAACTCCCATAATAGGATAAGAGGAGTTATTGGCGCATGTAAGATTATTCCCTATAGGGGCAGGCTCGAGCGAAGAGAAGAAACTACACTGCGAGGTAATATGTTTGGTCGCCCCACTGTCAAAGTACCAAACATCTGAGTCTACTGCAAACATGCACTGCTCATGAGAAGATGGGTCAAAACTACAAACAGTAGTAAATGCCCATTCTTCTTCTTGCACAAGATTAGCAGACTCTGTTTTTGGTGTAGAGGCCTTTGCAACAACCATTCCAACCTCTTTCTTCTTTGCCTCTTTAGCAGCCAGTTTTGGATAGTTCTTTATGATATGATCATTTCCTTTACAATACTTGCAAAACAATTTTTGCTTTTCCGATTTCTTTTCATCTTTGTCTTCCCTCTTTGATTGTGCAAAATTAGTAGATTTTTGCTTACTAGTTGAAGAGCTCCATTTTCCTTTGCCCTTCTGACTAGCCAAGAATGCTTGATCTGCAACTCGCATAATGGATCTGTTCTGCCTGGACTGATCTTCCTGCAATAGAACAGAGACTAACTCCTTGAATGACAAGGCATTTGGATTGCCTTTCATCATCAACTGAAGAGTAGAAGCAAAATTCTGATATGAATAAGGAAGACCATTCAGAACGGTCTGCACAAGTGAGCTATCTGGTATAACCTCATCAACAAAAATCAATTGTTCCTTCAAGTCTTTGATCTTTGTTAGAAAACTTTCCATAGAATCACCTTCATTCATGTGCTCACTCTCCAACTATTTTTGGAGGTAAGCAACACGAGCCTCATTCCTAGCTTGGTACAATGTGATAAGTGTATCCCAAGCATCCTTAGCTATTCTGCAAGAGCAAATGTGAGGAATAATGGCACGTTTGACAGACAAAGCTATCAATGCATGTGCCTGGGCATCTCTGCCATCCCAATAAATTTGATCTTTAGTAGGTGCAACAGAAACCGCAACACGAATAGGAATATACAGAATATCATAATCTTTGACACCTTCTGCATCAGCTTCAGTACATGTAGTTGTAACAGTTGTAGGTGTGATAGGACGTTTTTCAACAGCCTGCACAATGTTCCACAGTCCTTTTGCAACCAGTACATGTCACATCATATAAGCCCACAACGGGTAGTTGGTACCATCCAACTTATCCTCAACAACCAACATACAAAATACATCAATGCTTTCAGCCATGGTCGGTGACTAAAATAACTTGATGCAAAAAATTGATTGTATCTCAAAAATTTGAATGAAACTGCCCAGACGAGTTTTGCTAAACCTGTAGCAGACTTTGAGATGCTTATACTAGTGAACTGAAACAAGTATATACCTTTGGCACAAAAAGACAAAAGAGCCTGCATAAGCACTGTGATAGTGCGTTCGGAGGCCGAAACAAGCTTAGATCATGATTTCAGCACCAAAAAATGAAGCTGTTTTGATCTCGGAAACACGCTTGTATGCTCACCAAAATTTGTGTGATTCTGAGACTGCAACCGAAAGAGGTGTCGACGACGCCCTAGATGAAGTGATGACTTGCTGTGATACCAATTGTTGAAGTTAGATGTCTGCGGAAGCACGTGAACACCTCAAGGAAGAAGAAGAAGCTTGGAGCACGAGACACAATACTGAATGTATTACTAGAGAATGTACAAAGATAAGTAGGCCCATTAGGGCAATAGGCATATATACAAGCTGGGGAAAAAAAACCTCCTAAAGAGGGAAAAAAGTACCTCGGTGGTCCTAGAGTGTTCAGACACATCACTACCTAAATATATCAACAGTATGTAGCTCCTAAACCATGAATGCACACTTCCAAATTATCATCATCATCTACATTGATGCCCATAGATGCAATTTACTCACAAATGCTTTTGATTTTTAGGGTGTATTCACTTATCAACATGCTCTTTTTATCCAATGCATGGAGCTCATTCTTGAGTTGTAATTTTCGTACCTTTGTTTGGTCTCATACAATGTGACCAAACTATTCCAAGCCTCTTCTGGAGTTTTGGCATCCTATATGTGCCCTATCATGCTAACCTATATGCTAACAAATAGCCAATGCATTACCTTCCATGCTCCTTGATGCCACTCTTCATATGTTCTTAACTGGTCCACAATCCAACTCCTCTATGGTAATTGTGGAGCATTTTCATTGTCTCCTTCAATGTACTTCCAATAAACTTTTCCTATTAAGAAACTTTTCATTCTAAATCTCCAAGCATGAAGGTTCTTCTTTTCCAAATTATCACTCATAACTTGACTCATTCCATCAACATTTGCCATTTCTACAACAATTCACAATACTACAAAAACAATAGAAGTAGTACCTCTTCTTGAACACTATCACACTATGACCTGACCATTGGATCTCATAAATACATAGTTTTCATGTATCAACAGTACACAGAATCGCTTGAAATTCCGGATCTAGAATATTTAAGAGATGCCAAACAAAATAAAAGTTAGAACTTTGCAAATTGGCCTGTTTTTTTTCATGGGCCCCACCTTGCGGCTCAAAATGGAGATCGATATGAATCTGAAACTGAAATTTGAGCAAAATAAGTTACCTTAAAGGGATAACTTATGAAAATATTCTGATGCCTTCTACCTTCACACTAAATTTCATAGAAACCTGATACCGTTTGTGAAGCACACGTTCTCCACACCTTCTCATGTACTCTTGACGATTCGACTTCTCCATGAGCTCTCTACAACCACGCTAGCTCTAATACCATGTCAAGAAAAAGGAGATAAAGAAGAGAGCTCTCACATACTCTCATATACAAAGAGAGGAGGACACATAGATTGAGGCAAGCACATGTTAATATATTTTGATAGTGATGTGTTTAAACACACTTAGGACCACCAGGGCACTTGTTTCCCTCCTTAGGAGGTTTTTTCCCTCAACTTTTGTATACATGTATAACCCTAATAGGTTACTTATTCTTGTACATTTACTTGGTAATTCATTCAATGTTGTGTTGTGCTCCAAGCTTCTTCTTCTTCTTCTTCTTCTTCTTCCCTGTGTTGTTTGTGTGCTTCCACAAACCTCAAACTCCAACAATTGGTATCAGAGCAGGTTGCCACTTCATCTAGGGCATTGTTGACACCCCTCTAAACACTGTCTCAGAATCACACAAAAATTGGTGAGCATAGTCGGTGCAATTAGGAGTTCAAAACCAATTCACTATCTGGCATCAACATTTTGATATGAGCTCATTTCGGCCTCCGAATGCACTGGCATAGCACTTGTGTAGGCAATTTGATCCTTTTGTGCCAAACATATATACATGTTTTGGTTTGCCAATATAAGAGTCTCAAAGTCTATTATAGGTTTAGTAGAGCTCAGCAAGGTAGTTCTATTCAACTTTTTGAGATTCAATCATTTTTTTGAATCAAGGTATTTAATCAATGGCCATGGATGAAAGCAATGATCTATATTGTATGTTGGTTGTCGAGGAAAAGTTGGATGGTACTAATTACTCGGTATAGGCATATAGGATGTGTCATGTATTGGTAGCAAAAGGGTTGTGGCCTCCTACACATATGAATATAGTTATTGAAGGTGATGTAGATGGCATTGAAGATGATGATATTTAGATTCATGTTCGTGTTGTGGTTCTTGCTGCAACTATTATAGAGAAACTTTGTTGGGATGGCACAAATGCTCAGGCACATGTATTGATAGCTTTGCTTGTCAAACATGCCATTATCCATCACATTCTCTCTATATAAGATAGTAAAGGATGCTTGGGATACACTTAGAACCTTATACCATGCAAGAAATGAGGCTCCTATTGCTTACCTCTGAGAACAATTAGAGAGTGAGCACATGAATGAAGGAGATTCCATGGACACTTTTTTCACAAAAATCAAAGATTTGAAGGAGCGCTTGATTTTTGCTGATTGAAGTTTTACCAGATAGTTCACTTATGCAAACTATTCTTAATGGTCTTCCAAATTCATATCAAAATTTTGATTCTACTCTTCAATTGATGATGAAAGGCAATCCAAATTCCTTAACATATATTGTAGGAAGATTAGTCTAGGCAGAACAAGTCTATTATGTGTGTCCATATCAAGCTTTCTTAGCTAGTCAGAAGAGCAAAGGTAAATGGAGTTCATCTACTAGTAAGCAAAATTTTGCTAGTGCTACACAGGTGAAGAAGGAAGATAAAGATGAGAAGAAAACATAAAAGTAGGAACAAATTTGTAGATAGTGTAACATAAATGATCATGTCATAAAGAGTTGTCCAAAATTGTTTGCAAAAGAGGCAAAAAGAACGAGGCTAGAATGGTTGTTGCAGAGGCCTCTACACCTAAAATAGAGTCTTCTAATCTTGTTTAGAATGAAGAATAGCATTTACTATTGTATGCATCTATGATCCATCCGTGTATGTTTGCAGTAGACTTAGATGTTTGGTACTCTAATAGTGGGCCAACCAAACATATAACCTCGCAGCATAGTTTCTTTAGTTCACTAGAGCCTACCCCTAAAGGGAATATTGTCACATGCACTGACAAATCCTCTTATTGTAATGGGATTTGGTAATATGATTTTGATTACTACTAATTGTAGTTATTTTGTTGATATATTTAGGTAAGATGTGTGTGAACACACTAGGATCACCGGGGCACTTTTTTCCCTCTTTAAGAGGTTTTTTCCCCCCGATTGTAAATATGCCTATAACCCTAACAATTCACTTATCTTTGTACATTCTCTTGGTAATTCATTTAGTATTGTGTGTTGTGCACTTTCATTCATAGCAATGAATGTCAAAAAGCATATTCTACCACAGATCAGATCTTGCAGAAGTTCTAGACAAGCTTGGTTAAAGCTTGAGAATCTTTTTCAGAGCAGAAATCTTGCTAGGAAAGCTCACTTGAGGAGACAACTAGCAAATACAAGGATGAAGGCTAGTGAGTCAATTCAAACCCACATTATGAGACTCGTTGACTTGACATATCAACTTCTAAATGTAGGAGTTGAGATATCAGATGAAGAAATGGTAAATACGCTGATTAATTCACTTCCTATTTTATATCGATCTTTCATAACTACTCTTACTCTTACCAAAAGAGATAGAGAGGCTACATTTGAAGAGCTAGAGTTCTTGTTACTTTAAGATGAAGAAGTCTTCTAAGAAGAAGGAAATAATATGTTTTTACTGCAAGAAACCTAGACATTTTAAGTCAGCATGTTATAAAAGGATTGCAGCAGAAAAGAAAAAGGCATCAGGGAATGTTGCAGAAGATGATAAAAAAGGGAAATCTCAAGGTGATTCTTATGCCTGTATCACCATTGAGGAAGAACCTTTTGATCAGGCAGCTTTACAAGTTATTTCATCAAGTCCTTGGATATTTGACTCAGGTGCTACAAAGCATATGACAGGTTGCAGAGATGTGTTTTCTTCTCTTTCCTATTCTTCAGGTAGAAGAGTTACTATTGCAGATGGCAATGATTTGGATGTTGTGGGAATAGGTACAGTAACCTTAAAGTCAAGAGAAGGTGGTAATTTTCAGATTTCAAATGTTCTATATGTACTTGAAATGAAGAAGAATCTGCTATCTATACCTGCATTTTTAGGTGATGGTTTTAAAGTTGTATTTGAGAGAGATCTTTGTAAGATCTTATCACACAAAGATGACAAGTGTATTTTACAAGGTGAACATAGAGGAGGGATCTTTGTTTTGTCAAAAATTAGTCAGGCATATGCAGTCAAATCTTCTTCACCGGTGGAAGATATGAAGCTATGGCATGAAAGATTTGGACATATTAGTTTTGGAGCTCTCAAAAGTATCAAAGATAGAGGTATGGTTGAGAGTTTACCCTCATTCAAGCTACCAGATTCAGATATATGTGAAGGTTGTCTTGAAGGTAAGATGCATAAACTACCTTTCAAGAAACATGGTCATATTACAACTACCAAGAAATTGCAGATTATTCATTCAGATGTGAATGGACCTATAAGAGCAGAATCTATTCAGGGCTTCAGATATTTTGTTCTATTTGTTGATGATTTTACAAGATACTCATGGATCTATGGTCTTAAGTTGAAGTTAGAAGTCTGTCCTATGTTCAAGAAATTTGTAGCTATGGTTGAAAATGAAAGTCAAGAAACTATGCAGATTCTTACAAGTGATTGAGGTGAAGTTATTCTTTCACGTAATGCTTATATTGCTGAAAATAAGGTTTATGATAAAGAAGCAAAAATTCTAGAGTTCATTAGTGAAAATGACTATGGATTTTTTAGAAATATTCTGGATGTACATGTTCAACCATATCAGGAGGGAGTTAAAATTCCTAGGATTCAAGAAAAAGTTGAAGAAAGAGGAATTTCACAACCTTTTACAGAGTCAGTCCCATAAGAGACTTTGATTCCAGAAATGGAAGAAGTTAGAGTTCCAGAAAGTCCTAGTACCTCGGTAGGACAAGTTCTAGAACCTGTAGAAGCTGAAAGTTCAGAAAGATTTTCACCACTATTTAAAGATACACCTACTTGGTTATATCAGACTTGGAAAGATAGTGGTATAAAGACTTTTACTGGAAGAACAAGAAGTCAGACCAGACAACAAGAACAAGATCATGTAAGAACAAGAAGTCAGACTAGACATCAACAACAAAAGGATCGTCTAAGTTTTTGCTAAAGACTTTGAGATTCATCATATTTTGGCACTTACAATAGTTGAAGATGAACGTGCATGTATTAAAGATGAACTTAACATTCCTATTTGGAGAAAAGCTATGCAAGAAGAGATTGATTCTATTCATAAGAATCAAACTTGGCAGCTATGTGAGTTACCAGAGGGAAAGAAGGCTATAGGTGTAAAATGGATCTTCAAAATCAAAAGGAAAGCAGATGGTACTATTGACAGATACAAGGCCAGGTTAGTTGTGAAAGGATATGCACAACAAAAAGGTATTGATTATGATGAGACATTTGCTCCTATGTCTAGGATGACTGTTATTAGGTCAATACTTGCTCTAGCAGCACATTTTGGTTGGCATATATATCAACTTGACATAAAGACTGCTTTTCTAAATGGTGATTTACATGAGGATGTGTATATTCAGCAGCCAGAAGGTTTTGAAGAGACAGGTAAAGAACACTTAGTGTGTAAGCTTATAAAAGCTTTGTATGGTTTAAAATAGGCACCTAGAGCATGGTATGAAAAGATACATACATATCTTTTATCCATTGGTTTCCATAACTCAGATGCAACTCCAACTCTTTATGTCAAAGATGAAACATGTATGATGATTATAGCAATCATTTATATGGATGATATTATAGTCATAGGTCCCAGAGATGAAGATTTGCAAATGTTCAAAGAACAATTGAATCAAACATTTGATGTGAATGATTTAGGCATTTTGCATTATTATCTTGGGATTTAGTTTCTGTTTCGAGATGAGTGTATCTATATGACACAGCAGAAGTACATTGAGAAACTTTTGGAGAGGTTTCAGATGAGTGATTCTAAACCTATGCAAACACCTATGGATCAAAACGCATCTTTACAGATGGTAGCAGATGTAGAGTCATTTGATGCTACTTTATATAGTCAATCAGTTGGTTGCTTGATATATCTTTGTAATACACATCCTGATATACAATTTGTAGTTTCTCAAGTATCAAGGTTCATGCAGAATCCGACATTGTTACATTGGAAAGCAGTAAATTGGATCTTTTGATATTTGAAGAGAACTTCAAATTTTGCTATGGTATTTTCGAAATCTACACATTTGTTACTAAAAGGATTTTCAAATTCTGATTGGGTAGGTAATAGAGTCACAAGAAGAAGTACTAGTGGATTTTGTTTTTATCTTGGAGATTGTCTTATCTCATGGCTTTCGAAGAGACAACTGACTATTGCCACTTCATCGCATGAAGCTGAATATCGTGCAACATTTACAGCTACTCTAGAGTCAATATGGTTGCAGAAGATTTTCAGTTATCTTGATGTGAGAATACATGAACGCATTCAAATATTTTCAGATAGCCACAGTGCTATAGCTATAGCTAAGAATCCAATGCATCATGCAAGGACAAAGCATATAGAGGTACACTACCACTATATTTGAGAGCAGATAGCTAAGAAGCACATTGAGCTGGTTTATGTTCCTTCTAGTGAGAATGTTGCAGATATATTTACCAAAGCATTGGCTAGAGATAGTCATGAGAAGATTTGCAGGCTACTAAAGCTTGTACCATTGTGACATTGAAGGAGGGATTGTTGGAAGCAATGTCTTCATTGGTCCAAAAATAATTATAGCAAACTAACTATAGTATATATTCCTTTAGCATCTTCTATATCAAAAGGACTTCGACAACGTGGATAAAGCAAAATGCTTTCAAACAACCCACGTGGGTTCAAGTCTTGATGGCAGCATCGCGATGAGAATAAATCTTTTGTTGGAAAAGCTAAAACGATAACGGATTTTTTGAGTTGATCGTAGTTCGACAATGATCATGCTTTAGTTTTATCGATCGTAGCTTTTAGTAGTGCTTTTGAAGCGATCACAAATACTATAAAACAAGAGGCTTGGATCATTGTTAAAATCACTCAAGGATCACTCAAGATCTCAAGCTAGAAGGAGGCCTTCTTGAAGAGAGAGTGTTCACACACTCTTGAGGAGGTGAAGATTTGGTGAAGGAGAGGCTACTCTCTTGGAGCAAGAAGTCTTCTACAAGGTGGTGGTAACTATCTTTTGTGAGTTAACCTTATATTTTGTTTTTAGGGTTTCTCTACCCTAATCTCAAAGTTAGGGTTGACTGATTTACGATTTTGTTACACTATTTTGTGAGAATAAGGTTAGCTTCGTTGCTCGTTCACTTCACACACACTTAGATTATTTCAACATAATCTAAATTTTGTATCATCATCTTCTTGGATATTCTTCCATTAGTGAGTGCACCACTTTATATGGTTGAGTAGTACTCCCATATTGTAATTTGGACATCTATTTTTTAGTGAGTAAGTATCCAGCTTAGGTTCCCTATCCTTGTCTCAAGATCTCTTTGTTTCTATCTCTCACTTATCATCTTAACTAATTAAGTGTGTATGCTCAAAAGGTTTTACTATTGGAACGATCATGGGGCCCCAAATTCTAACATCCGTGGACCTCAAAATCCAACAATTGGTATTAAAGAAGGATGTCACTTCATCTAGTGTGTGGTCGACACCCCTTCGGTCACAGTCTCCAAATCGCACAAAAATCAGTGAGCATACTTGTTGTATAATTACATGGGTCTAAGGGGTAGAACTCTTGAGTTTCTAGGTGTGAAACCCTTGGGATTTATGGTTTATTTACCCCTTTTCGATGGGTCTTGAACCTTAGGGCTAATTCTCTAAGGTTGAGTACCTTAGGCTTGATTGGAAGCTTCTCATAGCCACTTGGTTTGTACATGAGAGCTTGGAGAGTCTTCTTTTATAAAGCCATGTGATTTCCTAAGCTTGGAAACCATGTGAACACCTTAGGAACCCATGTGATGGAAGGTACACATGTCCTCTTGAGAGGGACTTACCCCCTTGGTCTTGGAGCTATATATCGGAGGGGTTGGTTGGGTGAAAACACATATCTCTTCCTAGTGTGAGTCTATCTAGTTAGTCTTCTTACTTTATATGGAAGCTATGGAGCTCTCACACAACAGTGGCATCAGAGCTAGGCTTTATTTCTTTAAGAATTTTTAGCCTCAACCTTTTGAATTCTTTCGCATGGGCAATTGAATGCCACCGGACATCGATGGGTCTGCATCTTCTTCTCTTTTTAGAGAAGCAAAATATACTACGTGTGAAACCCCTTGTAAGGGGAGGAGAAGCCTTGTCATATCAGCGTAGTGAGATAAGAGGATGGGTGAGTACAAAGGCTGAGGGACATGTATATTTGCCTAGACACACATACAGGCACGTTTGTAGCTCTGTTGGAGTCCCGAATTTCACTTGAAGAGTAATCCTTTTGGAGCGCTATATGAAGCCATCGCCTGTGAATTATCCTTCATATGTGGGATAAACTGCACGCGAGACATCCTTTGAGGTCTATCTCAAACCTCCTCTAGGTGGCGAGCGGAAGCTCCTCTACTTGAGGGGCGGACTTAGATGTGTGGTGCGGTCATACCAGCACTAATACACTAGGTCCCATCAGAACTCTGCAATCAAGCATGCTTGGGCTAGAACAACACCAAGACTTCCCGGGAGGTCACCCATCCTAGTGCAATTTTCATGCTCATGTTAGTCCACGTGTCATTATGGTTTCTCTTGACCTACCACGAGTGGAATTTAAGCTTCATATATTGCTTTGGTAATTCATTCGAGTGTCAATGAAAAAGCAAGAATGGGGTGTCAATGTAGAAAGATGGATCCTTCCAAAGGGCAAAGGAAGGAGAACACTCGAATCAAAGCTAAGTATTTTCTTGTTTTTTTTTTAATATTTGTTTGCCTTAAGTATTTATGCATACATTCATAGTTGAAGTAAAAAATAATACTTCAATTATTGAAGTTCACATATGAAGAAAAGCTATTTTAATAGGCAAACAAGCATGGTTTGAAAAGAAATTAGCACCTTAAGTACTTACATACATTGTTGCAATAAAAAAGAACAGTGTATGTGCATTCTAAGGGTGATTTGAATGCCTAATATTCAAATCTAAACTTTTATTTAGTAAGCAACACACTACGAGGCAAGCATAAAGACATACATGCAATATATTGTTGATATATTTAGGTAGTGATGTGTGTGAACACTCTAGGACCGCCGGGGCACTTTTTTCCCTCTTTAGGAGGTTTTTTTCCCCCGGCTTGTATATACGCCTATTGCCCTAATGGGCTACTTATCTTTGTACATTCTCTAGTAATACATTCAGTCTTGTGTGTTGTGCTCCAAGCTTCTTCTTCTTCCTTGTGCTGTTCGCGTGCTTCCGCAGACGTCTAATTCCAACAATTGGTATCAGAGAAGGTCGTTGCTTCTTCTAGGGCGCCGTCGACACTCCTCCGTTTGCAGTCTCAGATTCGCACAAAATTTGGTGAGCATACTCAGGGTGTTTCTGAGATCAAAACAGCGTCGCTGTGTGGTGCCAAAATCACGATCTGAGCTCGTTTCGACCTCCGAACGCACTATCGCAGTGCTTGTGCAGGCTATTTCGTCCTTTTGTGCCAAAGGTATATACTAGTTTCTGTTCGCCAGTTTAAGCGTCTCGAAGTCTGCTACAGGTCTAGCAGAACTTGTCTGGGCAGTTCTGTTCAACTTTTTGAGATACAGTCAATTTTCTGCATCAAGGTATTTTAGTCACCGGCCATGGCTGAAAGCAGTGATGTATTTCGTATGTTGGCTGTTGAGGATAAGTTGGATGGTACCAACTAGCCATTATGGGCTTATATGATGCGACATGTACTGGTTGCAAAAGGATTGTGGAACATTGTGCAGGGTGTTGAAAGACGTCCTGTTACACCTGTAACGAGAGGTACTGCAAATACAGGTGTTGGAGCTGATGAAGATGGTGTCGAAGATGATATTCCGCAGATTCCTGTTCGTGCTGCTGTTTCTGTTGCACCTACTGCAGAGCAGATTCGTTGGGATGGCAGAGATGCCCAGGCACATGCATTGATAGCTTTGTCTGTCAAACGTGCCATTATTCCTCACATTCGCTCTTGTAGAACAGCAAAGGATGCTTGGGATACACTTACCACTTTGTACCAGGCTAGGAATGAGGCTCGTGTTGCTTACCTCCGAAAACAGTTGGAGAGTGAGCACATGAATGAAGGTGATTCGATGGATAATTTTCTTACAAAGATCAAAGACCTGAAGGAACAATTGATTTCTGCTGATGAGGTTATACCAGATAGCTCACTCGTGCAGACCGTTCTGAATGGCCTTCCTGATTCATATCAGAGTTTTGCCTCTACTCTTCGATTGATGATGAAAGACAATCCGAATGCCTTGTCATTTGAGGAATTAGTCTCTGTTCTGTTGCAGGAAGATCAGTCCAGGCAGAACAGGTCCATTATGCGTGTTGCAGATCAAGCTTTCCTGGCTAGTCAGAAGGGCAAAGGAAAATGGAGCTCTTCTACTAGTAAGCAGAAATCTGCAAATGCTGCACAATCGAAGAACCAGGATAAAGATGAGAAGAAATCAGAAAAGCAGAAATTGTTCTGCAAGTACTGTAAAGGAAATGATCATATTATAAAGAACTGTCCAAAACTGGCTGCTAAAGAGGCAAAGAAGAAAGAGGCTGGAATGGTTGTTGCAGAGGCCTCTACACCAAAAACAGAGTCTGCAAATCTTGTGCAGGAAGAAGAATGGGCGTTTACTACTGTCTGCAGTTTTGACCCATCTTCTCATGATCAGTGCATGTCTGTAGTAGACTCAGATGTTTGGTACTTTGACAGTGGGGCGACCAAACATATTACCTCGCAGCGCAGTTTCTTCTCTTCACTCGAGCCTGCCCCTACAGGGAATACTGTCACATGTGCCAATAACTCCTCTTATCCTGTTATGGGAGTTGGTAAGATCATTCTGACTACTGCTGATGGTAGTTCTTTCACTTTGTCAGATGCTTTATTTGTGCCAGGGATCAAAAAGAACCTGTTATCAGTTTCTGCATTAGCCAAGATTGGCTTGGTTGTGAAATTCGTTGATGACAGGTGTACAGTCCATGATCTCTCAAATGGCGATGTGATTATTGCTTCTGGCATTTTATGTCGTGGGCTGTATAAGCTCATAGACTATGAAAAATCTGTGAATGATTCGGCATGTGCAGTTCATGATTCTCAGGCTATGTCAGATGCAAAGCTTTGGCATGCACGCTTTGGTCATCTGAATTTTGCTAGTTTGTTACGCCTGCAGAAATCAGAAATGGTGTCCTCTTTGCCCAAACTTGAGGCACCTGGAAAACATGTTTGTGAAGGCTGTATTTTGGGCAAAATGCAGCGTTCTTCCTTTCCAAAACATGGTTCAGTTCGGGCTATGCAGAAATTGCAGCTTGTACATAGTGATGTCTGTGGTCCTATGCAGACACCCTCTTTTGGAAATTACCTTTACTTCGTGACTTTCATTGATGATTTTTCCAGGCATGCATGGGTATATCCACTCAAAGCAAAGTCTGAAGTGTTCATGTGCTTCAAACAGTTTTTGGTTTTGGTTGAAAATCTGTCAGCATGTAAAATGGGCACCCTCCGTTCTGATCGAGGGGGGGAATATATGTCTTCAGATTTTAATGCATTTCTGGCTGAACGTGGGATAAAACACCAGTGTACAGTGCCGTATACACCTCAACAGAATGGAGTTGCTGAACGAAAGAACAGGTCACTCATGGAGATGGCGAGGTGCATGGTCAAAAGTCAGGCTTTACCACATAGTTTCTGGCTTGAGGCTGTCATGTGTGCAGCATATGTACTGAACAGGTGTCCCACGAAAGCGTTGCACTCTATCACTCCATATGAGGCTTGGCATGACCGCAAGCCATCTGTTGCTCATCTGCGTGTTTTTGGTTGTTTGGCATATGCATTAGTGCCTGAACAACATCGCAGAAAATTGGATGATAAGGCAGTAAAATGTATTTTTGTTGGGTACAGTTCTGAAAGTAAAGGCTATCGTCTGTATCATCCACAGACTAAACGCATTCTGGTTAGCCGTGATGTTGTCTTTGTGGAAGATGCTATTCAGCCATTGCTTTCATGTACTAAGGAGACATCTGTTAGCTCCAAAGACATGTATGATACTTTGATGCCTCTTTTTACAGGTGGACAGGCTAGCGCTGGTCCTAATGAGGCAACTTCTCAGCCTTTACAGGTTTCATATGATGATGCAGATCATTCCATTTCTGATGCAGATTTACATGATGCACTTGTTGATGAGAGAGCTGATATTGAACAGGCAAAAACTATGCCAAAATGGCTGGTGCAGACTTTGCGTGACAGCAAATTGGATGCACCTTTGTCATATCGTACTCGTTCAGGCTCTCATAGTACCTCCTTTGCATCAGATTGCTATGCTATGGCTGCATCTAGTCTCTGTGATGAGAATGAGCCTGTTTCTTTTGATGAAGCACAAAATTCAGAAAATTGGATGGCTGCTATGCAATCTGAATATGATGCTATAATGAAGAATGGTACATGGTCTTTATGTGACTTGCCTCCTGGCAAGAAGGCCATTGGCACTAAGTGGGTATACAAGCTGAAGCATAAACCTGATGGTACAGTTGACAGGTATAAGGCTAGGCTTGTTGCAAAGGGTTATGCGCAGGAAAGAGGCATTGATTTTGATGAGACCTTTGCACCTACATGCCGTATGACTACTGTTCGGAGCATTTGTGCACTTGCAGCCCATCATGGTTGGAATGTACATCAGTTGGACATTAAAACAGCATTTCTGAATGGTGACTTGCATGAAGAAGTGTATGTTTTTCAGCCCTGTGGCTTTGTGCAGAAAGGGCATGAAAACCAGGTGTGCAGGTTAAAGAAGGCGTTATATGGTTTAAAGCAAGCACCACGTGCTTGGTATGAGAAAATACATGCCTATCTGATTGCACATGGTTTTGAGAACAGTCCAACTGAAAGCACCTTATATGTTAAGCGTGCTAATGATGTGCTTTTGATCATTGTTGTCTATGTAGACGACATGCTGCTCACTGGTCCTCTTGAGAAGCATATTGCTGATTTCAAGGCTGATTTGCATGCCTCATTTGAGATGTCTGATTTGGGGCATTTGCATCACTATTTGGGCATTCAGTTTATGCAAGTTGATGGTGGAATGGCTTTGTGTCAAACGAAATATATTGACACATTATTGCAGCGTTTTGGCCTTGAAGACTGTAAGCCTATTGCCACTCCTATGGAGACAGGTTTACGATTGAGTCTTCATGATGCTGGAGATGCATTTGATGCTGTTCTCTATCAGCAGGCTGTTGGATGCTTGATTTACTTATGCATTACTCGGCCAGATATTCAGTTTGCTGTCTCACAGATGAGCAGGTTTATGCATTGCCCAGGAGTCACGCATTGGAAAGCGGTTAAGCGCATCTTTCGCTACTTGAGTGGTACTCGGCTACTTGGGTTGTTTTATCCCAAGGGGGGATCACTACCGCCAGATTTGCATGCTTTTTCTGACTCAAATTGGGCTGGTTGCTATGACACTCGTGTGTCCACCAGTGGTTTTTGCTTTATGCTTGGTAGCTCATGTATATCTTGGTTGAGCAAGAAGCAGCCTATTGTGGCCACTTCCAGTTGTGAGGCTGAGTATAGGGCAGCTTTCACAGCGACTGTTGAGTGTGTGTGGCTCAGACGCCTTATGGCTGATTTGGGTGTTGGCCAGTCTTCTGCCACCACCATCTTCACTGACAGTCAGAGCGCATTGGCAGTTGCGAGGAACCCTGTGTTCCATGCTCGCACTAAGCACATTGAGGTGCATTATCACTATTTCAGGGAGAGGTTCTCTGCTGGGGAGATCAGCTTGGCATATGTGCCCACGCAGGAGAACATTGCAGACCTTTTCACGAAGGCTCTGCCTAGGGAGAAGTTTGAAGCTTTCCGCAAAGCTTTGGGCTTACTTCCTTTTGTGGAGTGATTTCCACATAGCTCGGCACTTCCTTATACATGAGTGCCAGCTCCTTGTTCACCGCATCACTCCCAGGGGGGATTTGTTGATATATTTAGGTAGTGATGTGTGTGAACACTCTAGGACCGCCGGGGCACTTTTTTCCCTCTTTAGGAGGTTTTTTTCCCCCGGCTTGTATATACGCCTATTGCCCTAATGGGCTACTTATCTTTGTACATTCTCTAGTAATACATTCAGTCTTGTGTGTTGTGCTCCAAGCTTCTTCTTCTTCCTTGTGCTGTTCGCGTGCTTCCGCAGACGTCTAACTCCAACATATATACATTGTTCCTCGTGTAGAAAGGAAAACTTTCTCTTTTCGAAAATTTTCTTTTTCCAAGAGTAAGGAATATGTGTGTGACATCCGTTAGCTATGCAGCGACAGAATGCATACATCAATGCATGAATACTAAGAAGCAATGCACTATGGGGAAGCCATAAGTTAAAAAAAAAAGCTCCTCTCAAAGATCGAAGGAAACAATGAGGTTTGAGTAATATATTTCATTAAAGTTTCTTTTCAGTTCATAATATTCTATGCATATAAACTATATGCATGCATAGATGCATGATTTCAAAGGTAAATGCACACATATGGGCACACGTGTAAGTATTAAAATGCCCAAGGACAACTTCGATGTTGGATGAGATGGGATGGCCCAAGCCTACTTAATCACCATGAGAACACTCAAGTAAAGTCAAGAGGTTGTAAGCCGTCGGAATATTATTCAGTATTATTTAGCCGAATCCTTGTAATTAGAATAGTCGCGCACCGAAAGGGTGTAGCGCAAACATTGTATCGTTTCTTTCTAATCAATAAAGTATGCACAAAAGAGACGATAGAGAGTTGCCAGCCTGTTCAGTCTGGGTGATGATCTGGAGTTGATTCTGTTTTGAAGTTATATTAATTGCAAAATTGCCTGTAAGAGTTTGTATTCGAAGTTGAAGTAATCTGGTACTGTGTTAATCTTTACTGTGCTGAAGTGAAGTGTAGCAGTAAAATTAAAGCAAAAGTGGAAGTGTTGTGTACATAATCGCGGTGATCATTTAAAAAAATGCTATGCGCTAAAGTACACTCGAATCTTCTGTAATTGCTGGAATTAATTACTGAAGTTGATTGTCAGAAGTTAAGTAGTGAATTGGGAAAATATATATAAGGCCTCTGATTTATCAGACCCCTGACCATCCCAAGAACCCACAAGTAAGAATAACTGTAACTTTAACACTGGCATCGGCCATGGGGCATGTGATGGAGAGTGTTAATCTCCAAAAGAACAAGTTAACCTTGAATTTAGATCACCTCTATATCAAGATCAACTTTAGACTCCACCTAATTTAGAGAATCTTCACCAAATTATCAGAAAATTGATTATTCTGAAAATTTCAGTTTCTTCAGAAAAGTTTGCTGCAGATTAGTCACTCATTGACTAATCAATCCTGTAAAGTTTTTGATAAAACTTTGCACAACACTTTGCCTTAAGGTTGCGCAACTTTGCCAAGTTAAATCTCTCAAAAAGATTAAGTACACACTGAGAAATGTGTGAAACACTTTACCTATGTCTGAAAGTGCTTCTCTACAATGGCGACTTTGACACTTGCAACTTCTTAGCACTGGTTCTCCCAACTCTGAACCCGTTTGATCAAGATCTTCTAGCCATAGATAGTTTACCTTCCAACTTAGATTTTGAGCCCTCACTTGTGTAAAACTTTACACTGTGGACTGAGCACTGACCATTTCTTTGAAGATGAAATGTGCGCCAGATTTCTCGACTGTTAGAACATTCTTACATATGAATGTTCCTAATCAAAATTCTTACAGCCTGATTACAATTAACCTCTCAAATTCTAGCCATAGATAGATTAGCTATGGACTTAGATACGTGCAAAAGGATTTCTCAAAAAATTAAACACAGAGGGAGCAGACAGCAAAATATCGGGCGCAAAATTTTTCGATTTCTCAGAAAATTTACATCTAAGTGAGGATGGACAATTCACTCACTCTTCATGTGTCTAATGACACTAATTTCTCTTTCCCTATTCTCAAAATCTCTTCTGCTCTCTTTGCCCGACATTTTCAAACATATTTATAGATGAATATATACAAGTGTATGACTTAAACAAGGATATAAGTCAGCTAATGTACATATGTGTACATGTCTTTGGATTTTCTGAATATGCCCTTCCTTCAACCATCTGAATTTGTTCTCTTCTTGACTCCTTGACTTCATCTCTCCATAATCCTTCAATTGATGATTGTCATGCACCAACAGCTCCCCCTCAATCATTAATTGAGGCTCTTCTCTATCTTCTTTACTCCAGCCATATCCTTGAATCTTTGTAGTTTTGGTCCATCTAGACTTTTAGTCATCATATCTGCAACTTGATCTTTTGTGGGAGTGTGTATGACTTCAATCTCTTTCTCAATGACCTTCTCTCTCAGAAAATGATACTGTATTTCAATATGCTTAGTTCTAGCATGAAATACAGGATTAGCTGCCAAGTATAATGAACTCATATTGTCTCCACAAATAATAGGAGTACTCTGAATCACATCAAAAACTTTCAAAAGTGTCTTTAGCCATATTACCTCTTTTGCAGCTTCCACCATACCTTTATATTCTGCCTCTGTAGATGACAAAGCAACTGTATGTTGCTTCTTGGAACACCATGAAATCAATTTGTCTCCTACATAGCACAAGTATCCATGTGTTGATCTTCTATCATCCACATTACCTGCCCAATCTGCATCACTATATATCTTGATTCTTGTATCTGAAGTAAACCCATAGTACAACCCTTCTTTGAGTGTACCCTTGATGTACCTAAGTACTCTTTGTCCTGCAATCCAATGTTCCTTTCTAGGACAATGCATGAATTGTGAAAGCACACCAACTGCATATGACAAGTCAGGCCTTGTCAATGTAGCATAAATCAAGCTACCAACCAAACTTTGATAGAGTTTCATATCTCTGAACTCTTCTCCTCCAAACCTAGACAATTTATGGTTCACTTCCAAAGGTGTAGGTGCAACCCTGCAATCTTCCATTTTAAATTTGGTTAGCAAATTTTTAAGATACCTTTCTTGGGTCACATATACTCCATGTTGAGTATAAGAGATCTCCATTCCCAAGAAGAATGATAGGTTTCCCAAATCACTGATTTTGAACTCTTTTTCCATCTGCTTCTTGATCATTTGTATCCCCTTATCATCTGTTCCTGTAAGTATTATGTCATCAACATAAATACACACATAAATGAATCCATTTTCACTTGCTTTGACTAGCAAGCTACTATCTGCCTTTGATGCTTGAAAACCAAGATCATTCAAGAATTTTACAAGCCTATAATTCCAAGCCCTTGGGGCTTGCTTCAGCCCATACAAAGCTCTCTTGAGCTTACACACATAATTTGGACTCACTTGATCTTTGAACCCATCTGGTTGCTCCATGTAGACTTCATCTGAAATGTAACCATTCAAGAAAGCATTTTTAACATCTAATTGAGACAACTTCCAACCTTTACAAGCAGCAATTGCAATGAGTGTCCTGATGGTTGTCATCTTTGCCACAGGACTATAAGTCTCATCATAGTCCACTCCATATGTTTGTGCATACCCTTTCACAACAAGTCTAGCTTTGTACCTAGACACACTTCCATCTGCAAACCTTTTAGTTTTGTAAACCCACTTACAACCAATGATTTTCTGACTATTAGGTTTAGGAACCAAATCCCATGTTTGATTCTCTATCAATGCATCATACTCCTCTTGCATAGCATCTTCCCAATTCTTCTTTCCTTTGGCTTCTTCATATGTAGAAGGGTCTTCATCTGCTTTTACCAAATAAGCATAATCTTTAGTAGTCAAAAATGAAGTGTCATAGCTATACCTTGTAGGTTGCCATTTGTGCCTAGATGATCTCCTAACTTCTGCACTTCTTGAGATCTCTGGTTCATCACATTCTGGATCAAACCTTGGCCTCTCTTCAACTTCAATCTGCACTTCATTACTCTCACTTTCATCAAGTAATTGAACCTTTGCTTTACCTTTTCTTTGTTCCACTACTTCTTCATCATCTGCATGTACATTATATTTACTTGCATACCAAGTACCTTGCTCATCAAATGTAACATCCTTGGATACAATAAATTGCTTTGTGGATGGACTCCACAACCTGTATCCCATTTGCTTATCATCATAACCAATGAATACATACTTCTCTGCCTTAGGCTCCAACTTATGCCTCAATTGAGATGGCACATATGCATATGCCAAGCATCCAAATATTTTGCAATGATCCAAGGTAGGTTTCTTACCCCACCAAGCTTCATATGGTGTCATACCCTGCAAAGCTTTACAAGGTAATCTATTAACCAAATATGTAGCTGTATTAACAGCCTCAGCCCACAAATAATTTGGGCAATTCTTCTCTTTCATCATGGACCTTGCAAACTCAACAAGAGTTCTATTTCTTCTTTCTGCTACCCCATTTTGTTGAGGAGAGTACCTGCAAGTAACTTCTCTCTTTATACCTGCATTCCACAAATAATCATTGAACTCATTTGAAAAATACTCTCCCCCTCCATCTGACCTTAGTCTCTTCAATTTTTGACTTGTAATCCTTTCTGCATATGCATGATAGTGTTTAAATGTATTAAACACTTCTGACTTTTCCTTAATCACATAAATTGTGATCCACCTGGTAGCATCATCAACATATATGACATAATATCTTGAACCATTTATACTAAAGTCCTTTGAAGGACCCCACACATCTGTATGCACCAATTCAAGTCTTTCTGAATACATAAACCCATGCTTGGAATAGGATTGCTTATGAGCCTTACCTAATTGACATGCCTCACATCTGTATGTCATGTGTTGACCTGCAATGTTAGGCATTCCAAGCACTGAATCATTGTTAATCATTTCTTTGATACCTCTTTCATTAAAGTGTCCAAGTCTTTTGTGCCAAAGATCCAATTCTGACACCTTCTGCTCTCCATATGTGAACATAGCATGTCCAACATTTCCTTGTACCTTCAATGTGAAAAGTCTTCCTTCTTTCTTTCCTGCAATAACTTGTTTATACCCTTGACTAGGGTCTTCCACATAAACTCCATCATTTGTGAACCTTACCTCATATCCTTTTTCCACAATTTGACCTACACTGATCAAATTCTTTGGAATTGTGGGAACATAAAGTACCTTACTCAGAAGAGTGCTCCCATCCTTAGCCTTGACTGAACCAATTGACTTTACCTTATGCTTTGTATTATCACCTGTCTGAACTGTATGATTAATTGCATTATGATCTAGGTCAGTCATCAAAGCAATATTTCCACTCAAATGATTACTACATCCTGAATCAATATAGAACACTCTCATGTCCTCATGTGAGGTTTCACATGTATTCATAATGAGAGTCGAGTCCTCCTTTTGATCTGATGCATAGTTGTAGTAGGTGTTATTATAGGATTGACTTTGGAAGTTTCTTCCACCACCTCTTCCAAAAGAATTCCTACCCCCTCTACCTCTGAAATTTCCTCTCTGAAATCTACCTCCTCTTCCTCTTTGATTAAAGTTCTGATAATTACCATTGTTTTGATTATTATGCCAACAATCATGAGATAGATGATTGGTCTTACCACATATCCAACAAGCTCTTGCATTCTCTTTGTTGTTTCTGCCTCTTCCTCTACTTCTGCCATTTCCTCTTCCTCTTATGAAGTTTGCTTGGTTTGATGTACTTTCTTCTTCACCTGATTGTTGCTTCCCTTTGTTGACTTTCTTCTTGTCTTTAGAATACATTGCATGACCTGCACTCTTATCAACATCTCCTTTGACATCATTCTCAAAAGTTAGCATATGACCTAACAATTGATTCAAATCAGGAGTAAAGTGATCTAATGAAAGTTCTGTAGATAAAATGAAAGGCTTCCACTTCTCATCTCCTCTTAGCCCTGTGAGTATTTGTCTTACCAATTTGTCTTCTTCAATATCTTCATCAACTGCACCTAAAGAATCTGCAATGTCCTTCATCTTTGTCACATAATCAGAAATTGATTGTGAGGCCTTCTTCTTGAAGGTAGTAAACTCTGCCCATAGTGAAGCCTTCCTTGATTTGGTTGTATTTTGGAAATGCTCTTCCAAAGCATTCCAAATGTCACAAGCACTTTCAAGTCCTCTAATGTGAGGAAGCAAATAGTCATTGACTGCCATGTAGATGATGCTTCTTGCTTGAGCATCCTTCTTCATCCAATTCTTCAAATCTGCAAGCTCCTCCCTAGTTGGAACACTAGGATCTCTGAATTTTGGCTTTTCTTCATCTCCTGTGATGTATCCTATCAGATCTTTGCTCATAAGGTGAGCTTCCATCCTCATAGACCATGCAGGATAGTTCTCTCTATCCAATTTTTCAATTTGGAGACTATCTCCCATCTTTACTTCACCTGTAGCTTCAAATCTTTAACCTTTACAGATAATAAATGTACCTTTACTTCGAATGTTGCTCCTTCTGATCCTTTTGATGCTCTTTGTATGTCTTCCTTTGATCTTTCTTCAACCTTTACCCTTCTGCACCTTCAAAATGTAAAGATTTGTACTTCTGCAATAGTCGGAGTCTTCTTCACTTCAATTTTGACACAACCTGCTCTGATACCACTGATGGAGAATGTTAATCTCCAAAAGAACAAGTTAACCTTGAATTTAGATCACCTCTATATCAAGATCAACTTTAGACTCCACCTAATTTAGAGAATCTTCACCAAATTATCAGAAAATTGATTATTCTGAAAATTTCAGTTTCTTCAGAAAAGTCTGCTGCAGATTAGTCACTCATTGACTAATCAATCCTGTAAAGTTTTTGATAAAACTTTGCACAACACTTCGCCTTAAGGTTGCGCAACTTTGCCAAGTTAAATCTCTCAAAAAGATTAAGTACACACTGAGAAATGTGTGAAACACTTTACCTATGTCTGAAAGTGCTTCTCTGCAATGGCGACTTTGACACCTGCAACTTCTTAGCACTGGTTCTCCCAACTCTGAACCCGTTTGATCAAGATCTTCTAGCCATAGATAGTTTACCTTCCAACTTAGATTTTGAGCCCTCACTTGTGTAAAACTTTACACTGTGGACTGAGCACTGACCATTTCTTTGAAGATGAAATGTGCGCCAGATTTCTCGACTGTTAGAACATTCTTACATATGAATGTTCCTAATCAAAATTCTTACAGCCTGATTACAATTAACCTCTCAAATTCTAGCCATAGATAGATTAGCTATGGACTTAGATACGTGCAAAAGGATTTCTCAAAAAATTAAACACAGAGGGAGCAGACAGCAAAATATCGGGCGCAAAATTTTTCGATTTCTCAGAAAATTTACATCTAAGTGAGGATGGACAATTCACTCACTCTTCATGTGTCTAATGACACTAATTTCTCTTTCCCTATTCTCAAAATCTCTTCTGCTCTCTTTGCCCGACATTTTCAAACATATTTATAGATGAATATATACAAGTGTATGACTTAAACAAGGATATAAGTCAGCTAATGTACATATGTGTACATGTCTTTGGATTTTCTGAATATGCCCTTCCTTCAACCATCTGAATTTGTTCTCTTCTTGACTCCTTGACTTCATCTCTCCATAATCCTTCAATTGATGATTGTCATGCACCAACAGCATGGAGTAGTCAGTTAGTGCATAGACTAAGAGTTGAGAAGAATCCGATGATATATGCCTGTAACACGTTCTGGGGAATCATACCCGAAGTACAGAAGGGATCAACATCCCTGGAAAATTCCTAGCACATTGGTCACACCTCCGAATAGTAGTGGTGACGGACCAATGTTGGAAGGGAAGCGAGAAATCTGGGCCAGTGGAGTACCACCTCAACATTTCCTTGTGCAAGGATTACACGGAATACCAGAAGTGCAACCAACCCCATCTACAGAAAGTAAGGTTGGAGAAGTAAGCACTGGTTCTAGTGACAGTGTGGAAAATTTCGGTAGTAGTTTGTGGAATTCCGATGGAGCCTTGGATAATTTCGGGGCCGGGTTGCTGAATTTTGGTGAAAGTTCCATTCTTGGTTCCGATTTTGAGGGGACTAGTGTGTTGTTGGATGAAAGTTTTGGTCAAAAGCTCATTACAAAAGTCCATTACGACGAAGGGAAATTGGCTGAAAGCGTGAGGGAACGACTACACAATATCCAATTATCGGAGAGCGTACAAGACGATGGGACATCACAACAACAATTAGGGTTAACTGGTTCAAATCATTCGACAACATTTCCCCTTGATTCAAACACCATGAGTGGTTCGCAACAACAACAACATCAACAACAACATGAACAACAGTAGCAGCAGCAGGCCATACCACCACGACCGGTACCCGTTGGAGTTACATATATGCAATTTGGTGGATTTCCCGGTTATGATCCGGATGCACATGTAAGAACTTTTGAAATTAATTATACAGTACTCAACTACCCAGCGGATTCGGCATATAAGGCTATAGTGTTCCAGTCCACATTGGTTAATGAGGCTGCTCGGTGCGTAACTGAATACGACATTAACCATTTTGGCGAGTACAATGATGTTAAGGATGCCTTCTTACAACGATTCCGGTTGAAGAAAAACACGGCCAAGATCTTTGATTATTTGCAAAACAATAGACAAAAACCACACCAGAATGTGGAAGACTATGCCACTTTATTTCGTACTCATCTACGGCAATTGCCGCCGGTGCATGCTAACCTACCGGATGATGTGATCACCCATTGGTTTATTAATGGATTAAACCCTCAACTTAAACAAGTAATGATCATATGATGTGTGGGTGGAATGACTCTGGATGCGGTTATAGCTATGGCATTATAGTTGGAACATAAGGTGGGTGGATTCGCGGAAGATTTGGACTGGTTGAAGGCAACCAAGGGTACGAGTGAAGATTCTTTGAAACAAGTGTATTGCACAAAATGTAAGAACCCGGGACACACTGCTTTTGCATGTGCATTGAAACAAATGTACTGTGCTATTTGTAATACATCGAGTCACTCCACCGAAACATGTCCCTATAATGCCAAAGTATAGGCCAGGCCAACCGCAAACGCTATAATACGAGAGCAAGGACAACCCGCTGCTCACTATGTACCACCGCCATTGAGGAATACTTCCTACCAAAGTTATAGAACCTATCGAGGAACCCGACCAAACAATTTCGGCCAGACGCGGTGGAATTCTGCTCAATCAGGTGAAGGAACATCCCTCCCACCACCTCGATGCCATTTCTGCAGTGAGATTGGGCATATCCGAAGATATTGTAAAGAGGCGACCGAGTATGATAAATGAAGAAAAGAGTGACAGAATCCAATGGTCAACATGGTATATATTTCAGAAGTAGATACTCAAGCGGTAGTAATCCAAACCCATTCCGGCAAGAAATTACAACCAGCTGTGGAGATTTTTGAGCCTGGCATTCGAGAACAATAGAGAGTTTTTACCAAAGCTAGTATGTGGGCCAGTCAAGAACCAATAGTTTTCCCCGACCCAGTACCGGTGGTTCAACAGACAATACCAAATCCACCACCGGAAGTACCGAGCCCGGTGAAAGCACCACCAGAGAGTACACCAAATGTGGTAAGTACTACGTCGAATTTTGACTCTGTGTGGAATATTCTCTCACAAGCCTCCATTACAATACCATTGGGCCAACTGCTAGCCTTGGTGCCGGGAGTACGACAACAATTTCAACATCAAGTTTGTCTGGAATCTTCGTGTACACCTACTACGGCCATTATTAGTCCCGAAATTGATTCTACGGTGGACCATGTTGTTCCTTTCATTACGATATGGTATAAAAATCATGAAATCAACCAAGTATTAATTGATGGAGGCTTTGGTGTGAATATTACGACAGCCACCCTTTGTAAACGGTTAGGATGGACTCAAATTGAACCTGTTCAGTTTTTTGTGAGGATGGCGGATCAGTGCAGGGTCTATCCAGTGGGTTTGGTACAAGATATATCCATTAATCTTCAAGGAGCGGTGTTCAAAATGACTTTTGTTGTTCTAGAATTACCTGATTCAACTCTGGACTACAACTTGTTGTTCGAAAGGCCCTGGCTGAAACAAGCCAAAGTATTGCAGGATTGGTCAGCACATGAGCTTATTTTCAAAAGTAACCACCAAAAGTATGTCGTTTCGTTAGATGAGATGAAACCATGCGATCTCCATGCTCGACCCCACGTAGCTGAACCTGTGCATATGTTGGATGGACTTTCAGATGATAAAGAAGAAGCTTTTCTCAAGGCTAACCAGGATTTGCTTACCTTTGGGTCAGTTGACTTACACGCGGTTGCAGACAATTGGAATCCGGTCGTCTATTCGGTAGTTTCGGTTCTAGAAGAAGTGGACCTAAATATGGATCCAACTTTGAATGCCCAGAGTTTCCAACATTTATTCCCGTCACCGGAGGATATACCCATGCAACAATAGTTTTATGTACCGGAAGATCAACTTGTCACCTGCGATTTGGGAAATGAGGAAATGTTAGTATATGATCAATGTCTACCTCTCATGATTGTATGCACATTTTGTAAGGCCCCCATTATGAGGAGAAGCCAAGCGTGCATTACCCAATTCATGGGAATCCCAACTTGCATGTTGGATGAAGGTCATATTGGACCATATAAGGTATTGTAAGGAAAGGGAGTTACCAGGGTCCCCAATTGTGGGGTCCGGGGCAGCGGTGAGCAGCCCCGGCTGGGGGTCCAAGGGGGCCAGCGAGCCCCCTGGTGGGGGTCTGGGGGTAGCGGCCCCAACATGACGGTAAAGGGAATATTCTATGGAATATTCCCTCTCGAGTAAAAAATCATTTATATTTGTTAGGTCGGTTCAACTGGTCTAAGCTGTGTATGGTAATTACGCGGGTGGTGGCCATCCACACTCTACCACCCATGTATAGCTGTCCATGGAAGGCCACCCATGATCCTATATATACATGACTTCTACACTACTTGAGACATCGAGTTGAGCCAACATACCTCTACCTTGTATCTCCCTATCTAGAGTTGTCTAGATCACCATTTAAGCTCTACCTTGAGAGCACACGGGTGGACAACGCCATCATCTTTGTACTTGCTACTAATAGAAAAATTGTTGAGATTCTCCTATATCTGTTATCTTCTCTGCTATTGCTCCTGTGTTATATTGCATAACTATTGTCTTACATGGTATCATAGCCGCAAGGTTCGAATAGCTTGATAAGTATCACGATTTTAGCCTACTAGCAGACTAGAATATTAGTAGATTATTCGAGTGATTACATGATGGCTTCATCGTCGAACACTGGTCTTGGTGCTTCAACTAATGTTAATGCTGCACCTATTCGAATTCGTCCACCTGCATTCACTGAAGGGAAGCTGGATGGATCCAACTATACACTCTGGAAGTTCAAAATTTTTGCAATTTTGGACTCGTATGAATTACTTGACACTGTCATGGGACCGATGGGATTGGATCCAGAGCCTATACCAGTTGAAGATCCAGCTAATTCAAGATTGATGATTCAGCCAGATCCAGATCTTCTATGAGCTTGGAAGAGGCGGAATGCTGATGCATTATTTGCAATTGTCACTAGTGTAAGTGATTATGTGCTTACTTTAGTTCAACATACTACTAAAGCACATAAGGCTTGGGGCATATTGGCTCGACAATATGAGACCAAGAACCACACTAGGATACAAAATTTAGAAAATCAATTGGCAAATGAAAAGCATTCTAATTATGAAAAGGCTGAAGATTTTATCAAACGGATAAAACATCTTCAAGACCAATTGGCTGCAGTTGGTGTTGTTATAACACCAGAAGAGCTGGCTCGAAGATGTGTACATGTTCTTCCAGCAAAGTATGATTGATTAGTAACAGCCCTTAACACTCAGGTAAGACCAACTCCCCTCACATTTGAAGAATTTTGTGCTATGCTTTTAGAAGAAGAGATGCGGTTGAGCAATCGGCAAAGTACAAGTGATGCTGCATTTTCAGCAAATGCAAAAGGTAAAGGCTCTTCTGAAGTATCAAAGAAGAAGCCAAAGAAGAAAAAGTTCACAGGAAGTTGCTTCTATTGTGAAAAGAAAGGTCATGCCATCAAGGATTGCAGAAAGAAGCAAGCCGATGAACGGAATGGGACTGTAAAATCATCGTGGAAGAACAAAGAGTTTGCAAACAACACAGAGCTAGAACTTTGGGTAGCTATTGAAGTGGTATGTTCATCTGCTCAAGCTCGTGTTGATGAACCATGGATTTTAGATAGTGGAGCTTCTCGCCATATGACCAGTGAAAAGGATTGGTATAGTTCCCTAGTGCCTCTGCGGGAATCCATCAATGTAGTGGTGGGAAATGACTCCAAGTGTCCAACCGAAGGAACTGGAACCATCTCTTTTATCACTTCTCCAGGTGTTGAGAAAAAGTTATCCGATGTTCTCTATGTACCTACACTCAAAAGAAATTTGCTGTCAATTTCTGCAATAACAGATCATGGACTTGAAGTTCACTTCAATAAGAGTGGTGCAGAAATCATGGATTCATCAGGTAATGTTGTAGGTAAAGGCATACGACGGGATAACTTGTATGAGTTAAGTGCTCTAACTGCTACAGAAGATAAAGATGTAAGCATGTTATGGCACCAAGGATTTGGGCATCTCGGATTTGCAGTTTTGAAGGAGATGCAAAGAACAGGGATGGTTGCTCATTTGCTTGCATTTTCAGAGTTGCAAGAACCTTGTGAAGCTTGTATGATGGGCAAGCAACAACGAAAGGCATTTCCAAGAGAGACCAGCAATCGATCTCAAGCTCCTCTAGAGTTGGTACATGTTGATCTCTACGGTAAAATGTCTACACCTACTTTAGGAGGATCTTTCTACTTTTTACTATTAGTCGACATTATAGTAGAAAGATGTGGGTTTATTTCATTTGAGAGAAGGTTGATGCTTTTGAAAAATTTAAAACGTGGCATAATTATGTAGAAAATGAATCAGGAAGGAAACTGAAGAAATTTAGAACAGATAGAGGAGGTGAATTCTTGTTAACAGAATTCAACAATTACTGTAAGGAGCATGGTGTGAAAAGGCAACTTACCACAGCTCATACACCTCAACAAAATGGCGTTGTTGAGCGCAAGAATAGGACAGTAGTTGAAATGGCTCGTTGTATGTTAAAGGCTCAAGACATGCCCGATTCATTCTGGGTAGAAGCAGTCAATACAATAGTCTACATCCTCAATCAAAGCTACACAAAAGCACTGAAGGGGATGACTCCTCAAGAAGCATATTCTGGTAAAAAGCCTTCAATTTTGCATTTTAGAATTTTTGGTTGTTTCTGTTATGCACATATTCCTGATTCAACAAGATCAAAGTTGGATTCAAAAAGAAAAAAGTGTGTCTTCCTAGGATATAGTGAAGAGTCTAAAGCATACAAGTTGCGGGATCCTGAGGCAAGGAAGATTTTTGTCAGCCGAGATGTGGTGTTTGATGAACGAACACACTTAGTAGAAGATAAAGGTAAATCTACTATCTCATCAAACGGAGAAATATCTCACCTTGTGCTTATCAAAAGATGTGTTAAAGTTGAGGAGGAGGAAACATCTGATGGAGAAATTTCCTCAGTAAAAAGCCAACCAATTGTAGCTGCACAACATAAGCCACTACCGAAGTGGGCACAGCAGCTCTTTGATGATCACAATCCACATGTAGATGTACCAGAATCATCATCGGATGTATTACGAAGATCAAAGAGAATAGAGGAGCAAAGAAGAGCCTCAAAACACATTGTTAACATGGCTCTAATGGCAGATATCATGGGCTCGATAAAGGAACCTACCACCATTGAAGAAGCCCTTGATGATCCAGGTTGGAGAGCGGCAATGCCGTCAGAGTATGATAGTATACTAAAAAACGATACATGGGATCTAGTCGACTTGCCGCCAAAAAAGAAGGTAATAGGTACTAAATGGATTCGGAAAGCTAAGTATAAAGCAGATGGAACATTAGAAAAGTATAAGGCAAGATTAGTTGCACAAGGTTTTTCACAGATCGAAGGATTTGATGTTCAAGAAACTTTTGCGCCAACAACACGCATGACAACTATTCGGATGGTACTTGTAGTAGCTGCACAAAAGGCCTGGCCTATTTTCCAAATGGATGTCAAATCTGCATTTTTGAATGGTCACCTCAAGGAGGAGGTATATGTATCTCAACCACCAGGTTTTGAGGTGCCCAATTTAGAAAATAAAGTTTGCAGGTTGAAGAAAGCTTTGTATGGACTTAAGCAAGCTCCACGGGCTTGGTACCAACGGACAGATAATTTTTTCAAAAATATGGGCTTTGAAAGAAGTACTTTTGATGGTAACTTGTATGTAACAAAAAGGGATAGCAGGCTAGTTGTTGTCTATGTAGATGATTTGGTCATTACAGGAGATCATCAGGAACTGATCAATCAAACTCAAATCAGCTTGGGAACTGAGTTTGAAATGACAGACTTAGGTCTTCTCCATTTTTATCTGGGAATTGAAGTATGGCAAAGGAAGGATGACATTTTCATCTCACAACAAAAATATGCCAAAGAAATTCTCAAGGCATTTGGAATGATGGACTGCAAACCAACTAGCACACCTATGGAGGTAAATCATAAGCTATCTATGGATGATAACATGCCTGATGTAGATGCTAAGAAGTATAGGAAGCTCGTTGGAAGTCTTATTTTTCTATGCAACACCAGACCAGACATTTGCTATGCTGTTGGAGTATTAAGCAGGTTTTCCAACAAACATAAGGAGAGTCACTAGAATGCTGGAATGCGAATTCTAAGGTACATTGCAGGAACCTTGGATTTTGGTATTTTGTATACCACATGTGATACACTTCAAGGATATTGTGATTCAGATTGGGCTGGAGATTGTGATTCTAGAAAATTAGTTTCTAGATATTGTTTCTCACTCGGTTCTGGAATATTTTCTTGGGTAAGTAGGAAGCAACCAACTCTCGCACTCTCCTCCACTGAAGCAGAGTACAAAGCAGCTTGTTTTGCTTCTTGTGAGGCAGTCTGGTTAAGGAGAATTCTTGCATATCTAGGCTTTCCATCAAATATGGCGACTGTACTCAAGTGTGATAATCAAAGTTGTATGGCTATTGCAAAGAACCCAATATTTCATGCTCGCACCAAGCACATAGAAGTACAGTACCATTACATTCGTGAGCTAATTGAAGATGAAATTGTGGAGCTAGAATATTGCCCAACAGAGGCAAATTGTGCTGACATATTCACTAAAGCACTTGGAAGAGAGCAGCTCAACAGGCATCTTCAACAAATGGGCATAGGACCAAGACCTACTTGATTTATCATCGGTAAACATTGAGGGGGGGTGTTAGTATATGATCAATGTCTACCTCTCATGATTGTATGCACATTTTGTAAGGCCCCCATTATGAGGAGAAGCCAAGCGTGCATTACCCAATTGATGGGAATCCCAACTTGCATGTTGGATGAAGGTCATATTGGACCATGTAAGGTATTGTAAGGAAAGGGAGTTACCAGGGTCCCCAATTGTGGGGTCCGGGCAGTGGTGAGCAGCCCCGGCGGGGGGGTCCAAGGGGGCCAACGGGTCCCCTGGTTGGGGGGTCCCAGGGGGCCAACGGGCCCCGTGGTGGGAGTTCGGGGGCAGCGCCCCCGGTGCGACGGTAAAGGGAATATTCAATGGAATGTTCCCTCTCGAAGTCAGAAATCATTTATATTTGTTAGGTCGGTTCAACTGGTCTAAGCCGTGTATGGCAATTACGTGGGCGGTGGCCACCCACGCTCTATCGCCCATGTATAGCCGTCCACGGAAGGCCACCCATGATCCTATATATACATGACTTCTGCACTACATGAGACATCAAGTTGAGCCAGCATACCTCTACCTTGTATCTCCCTATCTAGAGTTGTCTTGATCACCATCTAAGCTCTACCTTGAGAGCGCACGGGTGGACAATGCCATCATCTTTGTACTTGCTGCTAGTAGAAAAATTGTTGAGATTCTCCTATATCTCTTATCTTCTCTGCTATTGCTCCTGTGTTATATTGCGTAACTATTGTCTTATAGGAAACAACACGGCCGGTGAAGATTAAGGCAGGATTACCGGAAACTTTTCAAAATAGTCTACTACAGTTGTTAACAGAGTTCCAAGACATATTTGCATGGGACTATCGAGATATGAAAGGGTTGGACCCTCACATTTATCAACACTGCGTGATGCTTAAGCTGGATGCACGCCCAATTAAGCAACCTAGTTACCGCATGAACCCAAATTGTGCTGCACAAGTGAAAGTTGAATTGGATCGCTTGATGAAAGTCGGTTTCATCGTTCCCATTGAGCATGCAGAATGGCTTTCACCTATCGTTATCCCAAAGAAAAATAAACAGTTACGAATCTGTGTGGATTACCGAAAATTAAATGCAACGACCATACCGGATCCCTTCCCACTTCCATTTCTAGATACAATGCTTGACGATGTTGCCGGACAAGAAATGTATTCCTTTTTGGATGGTTATAGTGGCTATAATCAGGTGCGCATGGCTGAAATGGACATACCAAAGGCTACATTTATTACAAATTGGGGTGTATATGCGTGTACTGTGATGTGGTTTGGTCTTCACAATGCTCTGGGTACCTTCCGACGATGTATGCAAGAAATTTTTCCCCCTATTTAACCACCTTCATGCGCATGTATCTGGATGATTTTTCGTTATCGGGTGATACATTGGCTCATCTTTACCATCTTCAATGCTGTTTCTCTAAGTGTCGAGAGTTCTGATTGTGTTTAAATTCCAGCAAGTCGGTCTTTGCGGTTTCCTGTGGCAAGTTGCTCGGTCATATTGTTTCAAAGCAAGGTATTCAGGTGTATCCAGACAAAGTGCAAGCCGTATTAGACGCACCTGCCCCGATGACACCCAAGGAGGTTATGCGATTCCTTGGACAAATATGCTGGCATGGGTGCCATCTTTGGTGGCTCGCACACTTGGCCATACCCTTGAATCGGTTGATTACTAGTACTCTTAGATAGTTCGTGTGGATGGAAGAGTGCCAAATTGCCTTTGATTGATTGAAAACACTATTAACCCAAGCTCGTATACTGCAAGCACCAAACTGGGAGCTCCCATTCCATGTCTTCATGGATGCTTCGGACAGTGCCATCGATAGTGTGCTCATGCAACAACAGGATAAGTGGTTTTGTCCTGTCTATTATGCTAGTCGACGGTTAGCTACCGTGGAACGAAATTACTCAGTTACTGAGCGTGAATGCCTCAGCTTAATTTATTCGGTGAAGAATTTCGCCACTATTTGCTGGGACACCAATTTAGGTTCCATGTGGATCATGCTTCTCTGGTTTATCTTGTCCATCAGCAACACTTAGGGGGAAGATTAGCCAGGTGGGTGTTGTTACTGCAAGAATTTGATTACGTGGTCATACATCATCCAGGATCAGCTCATGCATTAGCTGATTTCTTATCTCGGCTTGATTCCGATGAACCTCCCGATGGAATTGATGATACTACCCCTGCTATCTATGCGACTGATCCGGTCCAAGATGAGGGTCAGGAGCTCCTAGTGGCACCTATGTATTATGATACTCTGCTGACCTTCCTCATGAGTGCAAGCCCCCCGACTCATACGTCTACTTCGGCTCGTCGTAAATTGGCAATGTATAGTTGGCGGTTCCGGCTCATTGTGGGACAGTTGTATTACATGAATCCTTTTGGTGCACTATTACGATGTATTCCACCTCATGAAGTTCCTTCGGTTATTGCCAAGGCATATTCTACTCCCTCCGGTGGTCATTTTTCGATCGATCTTACTTACCGAAAAATTCTGCATAGTGGCTTATGGTGGCCCACTATGCACCGTGATATTGCTACTTCTATTAAAACGTGTGATTGTTGAAGCTTAAGGTCAAGGACAAAGAATGGAAGTGCATCAAGGAAGTGGACACACAAGAAGAAGGAGCAAGTAGGGAGCTCCAAGAAGCACCTGTCAAATTTTCAGATGAAATCCCTATAAAAATAGTGATTATTATCACTAAAAACCATTGTAAATACCATTTTCCATTTTTGTAACTCCATTTTGTTCAAGCCAAGGAGTCCTCGAGCTTGAGGAGTATTAGAACTACCATCCTACCAATTTTCATGATTTTTAGACTCCGTTTGAGCCCCCAAATAAGCCCTGGAACCTATTTTTTAACTAGGCCGGACACTAGGTCTGGACAGGGCCAAAACCACTCAAAAACTATAAAAAGGGCTGGAGAGCTCATTTTTGAGGCTAGCTTGTTGTAGATTTCAGTTTTGTAAGAGAGCTCTTTGGTAATCGAAGCTTTCCATTGTTCCACTCTTTGCTCTTACCTTGTGCGCGTGTGTGTGTATGTGTGTGCATGCTTGTGTGCTTTCACTCACGCACTTGTGCCATCACTTGCTCGCGGTCTTCATACCCGTCCTCACGTCTCCACGGATTGACATTTATGAGGTGTATCTCCTCACGTTGGTACTCACCATTGTGCTAGAGTGACACCAAATTTGGCGCCGTTGCCGGGGAGAGAGCTTGGAGGACGAGCGTGTGACGGTAAGACGTAGAGTAGCGACGTTGGAAGGTAAAAAAATCGCCATTTTTCAGTTCAGTTTCTGAGTTTTTCTCCTTCTTCATCTTCATCATCATCACCATCTCCTTCCCTCTTCATATTCTCTGATTTTTTCCATTTTCGCCACTACATTCACTCGTTTCTTACTCGTGGCTGTGAGAAACAAGCTTAGGAGGAGCTGAGAACCAAAAGCGCTGAAGAAAATCACTTGGAAAACCTCTCAAAACTCCAAAAATTCAATTCAGTATCGCGCGGACTGAAGCGACCTGCGCCTGGTATCGCGAGCATCATATTGTGATTTTGGAGGGTGACTTTGCATCCACAGGCTGATAGGAGGGACAAGGAGGACACAAGGTACACAAACCTGCAAAAATTTTTGAATTTGGGTGTGAAAATCTCCAAGTATCGTGTCCGGTTGAGATTTGGTATCGCGATACCAGAACTCCCGTGTATCGCGATACTTGTCGAGATATCGCATCGTGCCTGCCCACTTGAGGTATCGCGATACCATTCTGGTATCGTATCGTCAAGTGTTGGTGTCGCGATCGCGGTCGCCCCGGTGGTATCGTATCGTGCCATCCTTGGTATCGTATCGTTGATTGTGCAGTATCGTATCGTCGGGTACTTATTTTGGTAACGCGATACCATTCTGGTATCGTGCCCTGAAGTTGGTATCGCGATCTTACCTTACCTAGCAGTATCGTATCGCCCACTTTCCCAAGGGTATCGCGATACCATTCTGAGGTCGTATCGCCCTGGTCCTCTCGTATCGTATCGTCGAAGTTTTAGTATCGTATCGCCTACTTCCCAAGGTAGTATCGCGACACTTGAAATAGTATCGTATCGCCAAGACTAGTGGTATCGTATCGTTTCCTTACCAGGAAGTGTATCGCGATACCATTTTTGGTGTCGTATCGTGGCAAACCCTGGGTATCGTATCGTGATGTTGGTATCGCGATTTCAGTAATCCCGTTGGTATCGTGTCGTCTAAAGTGGTATCGTGTAAGAAAGAGGTATCGTATCGTGGAGAATCTGGTATCGTCTCGTCTGTTCTGAGCTCCCAGAGTGATCCTGTTTCCCTGTTTTAACCCCCAGAACCCTGAACTGGCATAACTTTCTCATGCGAAATCCGTTTGCTGTGATTTTGGTTTTGTTGGAAAGCTCGTGGGGAATACAACCAAAACATCGACTGGTTACGGTAAAAACAATACAAGGATTATTCGATAGGGTATTTTGAAGTTGACCCTCAGGAAAACTGGAAAACCAAGGTGTTCCAAAGGATTTTGAGCAATATAAGAGAACTTTGGGACTAGAAGCCAAGGCTTATGAACCTGAGATCTGGCAGACACTTAGGCAAGGATAGACAAAGCATTAGGTCATCTGAGGCTAGTGTCAACCATACATCCAAGTCTTGGGCTCAACAGCTTAGTGGTTATCCTTACACACGAAGTTCAGAAACCAGTGACTCGGAAATGTCTTTTAGCATGGAAAGACCCACACGTAGCTCCGGCACTGCCTATTTACAGACACCAGAAGGTCCCTATAAGACCCAATTGGAGTATATCAGGACCAACCAATTAGGTGCTCGCATCTATGAGGATGGTCTAAGGCGATCAGTGGTTCAACTCAAAAATCCTGACCAACCCTTTGGACGTGAACACCCAGTGGTCAAGTTTGAAGAGGGTGCTTACATTGATAAGGAAGGAACCATGTATGTGGTTACCAACTTACCAGATAGGACAGATGAGGTTGGAAATATCATTCCTGAGAATGAGATAGGAGACCTAGAGCAAGGAGACCTAGGAGGAGAACCCAAGACCCCTAGAGGCAAGTCAGTCTTAACCAGAGTGCTCACTCCAGAATGGATCCCTCAAGATAATAAAAGCATAGAACTATTCGTGAATAGAGAAACGGAGGAAGCCTTTTGGAGATTTAGGCCAGATCAACCCAGCCCAGTAGTCACCATCTATGAATTCAAGGATCCAGAGATACCAGGGAAAGTTGTCTATCTAGATCACACATCTCAGAAATTATTCTTGGTATCAGATCATGACAGACATGCTTACACTTGGCAAGGTGAATCAATTTTTCCTCCACCAAGATCTAATGTTTCCCAGGGCCTCCAAGGAGCCGGATCATCCAAGGCTCATGAAACCCAGAGAGAAAGAACTAGAGAGAGACCGGAGGTAAGCTTTGCAGACACTATAGGCAGAGACAGATCAGGATATGGAACGGAAAGACTTGAAAGGGAGAGACATAGAGTTCATAGACATCAAAGAGATGATCATGATTTCCCATTGCCTAGACCACGAGAACACTCAAGAACCCTTAGACCCTCTCAAGTGGTTAAGACAATGAAGAACTACTTTGATGGATTTGGAGATCCTTATGATCATGTGGCGGAGTTCAAACAAGTGCTAAGAGCTGAACAGGTTGAAGACTTATTCACCCAGTTCGAGGCATTTGGTTTGACTCTTAAGGGTACTGCCTTAGCTTGGTTTCAACCTCTAAACAGTCGCAACTATAGAGAGATAGGTCAGCTGCTAGAAGAATTCATTGTAGAATTTTCCAAGAGTGGTATCAGGCATAACACATCATCCTTGATTCACAGCTTCAAGCAGACACCCCAAGAAACAGTGCGACTCGCAGGAAGAAGATTTAGGCAGTACTTGGAAAGATGCCCTGTACCAGAATTACCCACATCAGCCAAACAAGTGGCATTGTTTTTAGATGGCCTATTGAGCACCAAATTAAGGTCATATGTATACTTGAAAGAGCCTAGATCCATAGAAGAGTGTATACGGATATGCATTGACATAGAAGACAACTTGGGTGAGGAGTTAGGACTATCCAAACTCTATAAGGACTCTGATAGTTCTACCAGTCATACCTCAAGAACCTCCACTGAGATAGATGAGATAGCTGAGCAGGTGGCCAAAAAGCTAGGAGTTCACAATAGACAAATGCCAAGGGTCACCTCAGTGAAGCGATGTTATACGTGTGGAGGAGACCACATGGCTAATGTTTGTCCGTTGACGACTCAACCCCAAGGAAACCCTAATGCTCTGTATTGCACCATTGAGAGAAAATACACAAATCATACGGCCCAAGATTGTCCCTATAACAGACAGGCTGTTAGACAAAATTATCAGCAACCTTACCAACAGGGTAGGTATCAGAATCAGTACCAACAGCCATATTATAGGCCACAACAATATCAACCTCAATACCAGCAGCAATATCAGGCACCATATAGGCCACAACCAGTCCTAGGAAACCAACCGCCAACTCCTGCCAATGTGATCCCAGTTAAATATACGATGGCAGAGGAGAACCCTAATAGAGCATTGGTGCCACTAACCCCATTGGTCTCAGAAAATGATTTTCACACTCATGGTTCAGACTACGTCCATGAAGATAGTCCACATGCTTACTATATAGAGTCACCTGAGCAAAGTGAGGTTTCTCAGTGTCAATATGAGACACCACCTATGGAACAAAATTGGGAGCCAGAATACTCCAATGTCATGTATACGAATCCAAATCCTAGGCCCCAATTGAGACAAGTAAGACCACAAGCCCCTAGAGGACCATGCTTTAGATGTCAGGGCGACCATTTTATTCGTGAATGTCCCCACCAACCAGCTCTGGGACTAGGACAGAACATCACAATACAAGGCTTTTGTCCTGAGTGCGGCAAGGAACATCTTCCTAGAGAGTGTCCTAGGAATCCCTCTAGTGCACCCAAGGTCACACCCATCAACGTGGTAGGCTTAGTGGCAGATTCAAGTTCAAGTAGCAATAATGTGGCTCCTGTACAGGTAGTTACTAGGGCACAGGTTGCACAACAAGCAAAACCATCGGAGCAATCGGAGTCAAGTGAGGCAAGAGAGCCTAGTAAGAGGAAACCAAGAACATGGAAGGACACCAGAGAGAAGGCTAATCGCAAGTGGAACAAAAATTTATCCGAGCTAGAAGAAAGCCTAAGGGATACCAAAACAAAAATAGAAGACATTGCATCTCAAAGCCCCTCACATACCGAAGCTCCATCCACTCCACCCCATTCCACCCCACCACCCATTGTAAATAATCCACAACCAGGGTCTGTTCTTGCAGATCCAACCCCAGAAGGCTTGGACATGATGTTCAAGGCCTACCAGGCTCGTCTTCAAGAAGGGCCAACAGCTGCAAACCTAGACAAGAGTTACCCTAGAGCAGATTTAGAGATTGAACGGATGAAAATGTGCATGAAAATGGTAGAACAAGCTCAAGCTATACTTGAGACTAGTCAAAAGTTCAATCAGACAAACTCTGTCAAACCGGATTTGCATTTCCAAGGCTTACTAGAAAGATTAGAGCAGTTGGTAAATAAACCACAAATTTCTTTACCACCACAGGCTCAACCAACTATTGAAAGAGGAAGCTCACCACCAATGGGAGCTTATGTTCCTAATTCCACGGATGCTGGAATGCCTCCTTCAATTCAACAGTACTCTCAAGAGTTCTTGCGGGAAATACAGGAAGAGAAATGGGCCAAGGAGAAGGGTAATTCCCCTCCTATTCCTGAGATTGATGATCTTCATGATCAATTTCCCCAAGACATTCCGTCTATCTATGGAGACCAAGCAGAGCAACAAGAAGATGAAAGATTAGATTTTGAATCTAATTCTTTACAAGAGTTGCCTCATTACACAGGCCCGTGGGAATCTGAATCTCTCCAGATCAGAGCTCCCACAATATTGGTAAGAAATGAAGACTCGGTGATTCCAAGAAACACTGATGTTGTGAAGAACACTAAGGTTCAATGTCATCTCACTGTGGAAGAGCTGCTCAAAGCAAAACCTGAGCTCTGGAATCATGTGAAGGATCAGGTTCCAGAACTTGAATCCAATATGCCAAAAGTAGGCTCTAAGCAAAAAGTTCCAGAGATACCTCTCGACAAGATAGGAGACATGAGCGAAGGTGAAGAAGGTAACACTTATCTTCCGATCACCTATCAAGGTTACACAACCAAAGCAATTGTAGATTCGGGTGCCGGCGTTGCTATTGCGACCACCTCCTTGTGGAAGCGATGGGGCAAACCCACATTAAGACCAACTAGAATGAAGCTTCAAATGGCAGATGGTCATTTTGAAAGACCTCTAGGATTGCTTGAAGGGATAACTCTAACCACATGTGGTGTAGAGTTTGAACATACATTTGCTATATGTGACTTTGAGAAAAATAATGTCTACGAGATGATACTAGGAAGACCCTTCCTACGACAATTGCAAATAGTACAGGATTGGGGAACCAACTCCTTGTACTTACAGCACTTAGGGGTCACAACCAAGGTCAATTTGAAGGATTACACCTTCAGAGATGTACCACCCCTACAGTGGAATCCTATCCACAAAGCAAAAGAAGATTCTATCTCCGTGCATTCTGGAAGTTCACCTGATCCATCCTGGCTGCATGAAGATACTCACTTGTGGATGTGCAAGGTCGCAGAGGAAGAGGAAAAGCGCCTAAAAGCGAGAGAAGAAGGAACTCCCCCAGGAGATAGACCAATAAAAGACCCAGCCTATACACCGATGATATTTCCAGATGAGGAATTTGAGCCTCATGGTTGGGCAGAAATCTTAGCTACCATGGACATAGCAGTCAATGAAGAACAATGGACACCTCACTGTGATGAGGAGGGTTATGATATTTCAGTGTTCATGTGTCAGCCCCTGTTGGAAGAGTGTGATCCTAGTGAGTTCATAGAAGAAGAAGAGAATGACGATGATCTAGAATCCATTGTGATGGATACTTACTTTGACTCAGAGGAACACTATTTAGAAGACATAGGAGTGTTGGTATGGAGTTACAAAAATGGAAAATGGTATTTACAATGGTTTTTAGTGATAATAATCACTATTTTTATAGGGATTTCATCTGAAAATTTGACAGGTGCTTCTTGGAGCTCCCTACTTGCTCCTTCTTCTTGTGTGTCCACTTCCTTGATGCACTTCCATTCTTTGTCCTTGACCTTAAGCTTCAACAGTGATGTTTGCCAATGCTCGGGACAACCTTTACACCGGCATCATTTTCCATTGCAGCCTGTTGCCCCCCTTGAACCTTTTCAAAAGTGGGGCTTGGATTTCATTGGTCCCATTACACCTCCAACGATGATCACTCATCATCGATATATACTTACTTGTACGAATTATGCAACTCGGTGGGCCGAAGCTTGGGCTTTATGGTCCGCTACTGTGTCTATGGTGGTTAAATGTTTGATGACTGATGTGTTCCCTCGGTTCGGTCTTCCCTTAGAGATTGTTTCGGATTAGGGCACACATTTTGTTAATTCCTTACTGCAAGCACTTGTTCGCACCCTACAAATTGTTCATAAATTTAGCTCTCCATATTACCCTCGTGCCAATGGTCTTGCTGACAGTACCACTAAAACTCTACTTAACATGCTCAAGAAATTAGTTTTGGAATGTCTGGAGCGTTGGGATCAATTCCTCCCTTCAGTTTTGTGGGCATATCGCACTACATACAAAGTGGCTACCAGGAATACACCTATCAAAATGGCATATGGGCTAGAGGCCATTGCACCCATGGAGTTGGTAGTACATAGCCTCCGGGTGGCACTAGAACATAAGCTCTTACCGGAGGATTCCTTTTGTTTCCTGTTGGATGTGTTGCAGTCCTTAGACAAACACCGCTGGGAAAGTTTTCTAATGCTGCACAAAGTCCAATTGCGACAAGCCAAGACACATGATCGGTTTCTCCGCACTCTTGTTTTTACTAAAGGACAATTAGTTCTACTCTATAATGCTAAATCCATCAATCAGTGGGCAAGTTCAAACTCTAGTGGTTTGGTCCTTATTGTATTGAATTGCAGGTTGGACTTGCTACATTCCGGTTATCCACGCTAACTGGTACCCTTCTCCCTAAGGCGATCAATGGATCGAAGCTTCATCCCTATTATCCCATGCCTTCTTCATCGTGATGCTTGATTGGTATTTTTATTCTCCGCTCGGTTTCTCCCACTATTCTGACTCGACGTTCCTTTCCTCTCTACATGTTCTGGTTGATTGACTGACCGTAATATTTCCGTTTTAATACCTAACCATGTGTAAGCCGTCGGAAAGGAACACATACTTTTTGTAATATATATCCTGAAAAGTGGCACGCATGATGTAAAGGTGTAGCGCAATGTTGTAACCTTTGGAAAAGATTAATGAAAGAGTCGCGTGAAGCAGAAGGTGTAGTCATCGGACTGTTCGTCTGGGCGAGAGCCGGAAGCGAAGCGCAGTTATCGAATTACTGTGTAATCTGAGTACTATCAATTCTGTTGATTAAGTTTAATCATTAAGTGAAGTTCAATGAAGTATTAATTAAATTGATTAACGCGATAAGTGAAGAAGTTATACAGTTAACTGTCTGGTGTGGAAGTGTGTTGAAGAACGCATTCAAAACAGTATTGGGAAGATAATCCAATTTAGCGCGTTGTGGGAGCGATTTCTAACAACTGGCGGATCAATTCAGTCGTCTCGCTAACGGCGCACGCAGGGTGACTATGCAGAACAAGTATAAGTATTTCTAAGGTCCGTAAGGCAAAGCGTTCCTATATCTTTCTATTGCGTCAAAATGAGATGGTAAAATTAATTTCTCATTAACTACTTGATCTTTAATGGTTTCAATTATGTTTAAATCTTCTTGGGAATTATCAATGTTTCTAACTATAGATGGTGGAAAAAGATCTTCACTATCTTCGATACTAGGTGGAACAAAGGAAATTAATGGCAATGATCTAGATAAACTATGATCAAATTCTCTTGTATGCAAAGTTTCTTCTACTATCTTATCTTTAACTACCTCTTTAACTTCTTCAATTGGACTAGGAAATAAAATTTCCAAGGTAGATGTAGGTAAAAAGGAACTACTTGATGAAGCCTCTTTAGACATAAAATGAAATGCAAATTAGATTGATAATAGATTTCCTATACAAAAACTATAAGATTTTGTTCATAAAATGATATCCTATACAAGCTAAAAGGATAACCTATACAAGCTAATCAATAGATTTTAACTAAGTAAATTCTTCACACTTCAAATCTTCAGTTCATCAACAGGGCTGCAATTCATATGAAAAATCACATGAGAAATATTAGTATGCTTTTATAAAAAAGTAAACACTCATTTAAATCTTAATATACTAAAAACTTAGTTTAATTTAAGCTAATTAACCTTTCTAAAACACATATATATAAGTACATTCATTTATTTAAATATACATATTGCAATAAAATAATTTGTTCATACAATTACTTTAGCGTACATCAATCATTCATATAAGTACATTGCTTCATATACTTATACATATTCATATATTTTACATATGCTAACATGCATCACATGCATACTAACATACATGCATGACATAACATACACTATCATAAATGAACATGCATACATGCACATGCATAAATGAACATGCATACATGCACACTAACATACATGCATGTCATAACATACACTTACATAAATGAACATACATACATAAATGCATAAACATAAATAACTCACATGCATACATGCACATGCATAAATGAACATGCATACATGCACACTAACATACATGCATGTCATAACATACACTAACATAAATGAACATACATACATAAATGCATAAACATACATAACTCACATGCATACATGCACATGCATAAACATAACTCTCATGCATACATGCACATGCATAAACATAACTCTCATGCATAAATGAACATGCAAACATGCACATGCATAAATGAACATGCACTAATAACCATGCATTAACATACATGCACATGCATAAATGCACATGCACTAGCAACCACTCATGATATGCAAAACAAAATCATATGCATACATGCACATGCATTAATGAACATGCATACATGCACATGCATCAACAACCATGCAATAACATGCAACAAGCAAACATGCATGACATGTATACATTCATGCAAACACTATCATACATGCATGCATACATGAAATACACATAACATCTAATATGCATACATTAATTGACATGCATTACCTAATATGCATAAACTTCTAACATTCATTAACACATAACTTCTAACATCTAACATGTAAACTTAATATCTAACATGCATTAACATTTACTAACATCTCTAACATTTACCAAGGGTACATACACTAACACTTATCATGGGTACAACAATCACAAAACATGCCTAACATGCACTAACATACCTAACATGCACTAACATACCTATCATACACTAACATGCACTAATATCATACATGGGTTTATGCACTAACAAATAACATGGGTTCAAGCACTAACACCTAACATGGGTTCATGCACTAACAACTAACATGGGTTCATGCACTAACAACTAACAAACATCTAATATGGGTACAAACATCACTAAATCTAATGCATTTTTTAATAAGTGTCTAACAAGCTAAAGGTTGAAGAAGCTTGGATTAAGGGTAAGGAAGGAAAGGATAAGAAAAGAATAGATAGGATAATTATTTGGAAATAGAGAAGTTGGGAAGAATGATGACTTCTTTGGAAATAATAAGGCTAAATGCTCCTTTTTTTTTGCTAACGTGTGAACACACAAAAAACATTAGAATACAATCATATATTTAATATGAAACCAATCTAATTAATTAATCATACACACATACATAAATACTTAAATATATACACTTAAATTAAAACAAATACATATATTAACACATAGACATATAATAAAACATATATATTTTCACATAAAAACATTCAGTCACACACATACATAAATAAATACATAAACTTATATTAAAACAAGTACATATATAAAGACATATATAATCACATACAAATATATAAACATATATATTTATACTCCATATTTTCATTTTTTTTTAGTATTTAAAACATAAATATAACATATAATATTGTAATATAATATATAAACATAAATAAATCATTTAATATATCTAAAAAATAAAATAAAATATATAGAGTATATATATATATATATATATATATAACATGATAATATAAATAAGATAAAAAAGAAAAGAAAAGAATATAACAAACTCTCTCTCTCTCTCTCTCTTTCTCTCTCTCTCTCTCTCTCTCTCTCTCTGTGCGTCAGTCACGTCTCCGTCGGCTGCAGGGAGGGAGGAAGGGAAAGCATAAAAAATAAATAATAAAAAAGAACTAAAAAAAAGAAAAAAAACAAAAAATAATCTCTCCTCTCTCTCTCTCTCTTTGCTGCGTGTGCAGCTCTGCTGCACCACCGGTAGAGAAAGGGAGGGAGAGGGAGAAGAGAAAGGACAAACAAACATTAAAGAGAGGGAATAAAAGGGAAAAAAAGAAAATTGGAAGAGAAAAATAAAAGAAGAAGTAAATGAACAGAACAAAATCCAACGCCTCTCTATCTTTTTGCATCGAACATATTCCAAGGCAAAAAAATTTTCTTTCATTTAATTGAAGGACAAAAGCAAGAGAGATGGCCTTCTCTCTCCTCCTGTCAGAGAACAATCATGGAAATGTGTGCAAAAAAATGACTATAGTCTAGAGCAAAGGAAAATAGAGTACCTAAAAAATCACATAAGCTTGTGAGTACATACTCCCCTCTTTGAATAGATGAGACTAGCCCACCATAGCCCACATTTTCCCTTAGATAATTGATCCATGCAGCCTAAATTAACTCTTCTTCAACTCCACATCACTCCAACAAGAAATTAGGCGTGGAAATTTCCTTTGTGTTTTCCCAAAAATACAACCATTTAATTAAATATTTACAGCACCAAAGACTTTAGATTTAATTACAACCTTTCACTTCTTTTTTATTTATTTAATTACTTTATAATAAATACAAACCTTTTAGAATAAAATTTAACTCATCAATAAAGTTAATTATTACCATAACCTTAGTGAAACTTAATAATTAACATATTTTTTTATTTGAAATATTTTGCTAAGGTTCCTTTTGATATATTTACCCTATTTAATAATTCATTTATAGACTAAAACCTACTTAATTAATCATTTAATCTTAGGTTTACCCTTCAACTAACTTCAAACCATGTTTTTTAACCCCAACTGACCCATAAGCTAATCTATAACCCTCTAGATTTAATAATTAACCCTTAACTAACCTTGAAATTAAGCTAGAACCCTATCAAACATGATCAAAACCTACAATTGAACCTTAATTACCCTTGCATTTTCTTTCAAAACATAGACAAACCCTTAACTAACCCTTGAATTTACATCTATACCCATAATATATTAGGAAACACCTAAATAAATACTTCCCATCTTGATATTAATAATCAAACTTCTTTTTCCTGCAAACATTAAAATCAAACATTAGTCAAAATTATCGTAATTTAACCAAACTTATATCAATCAATTAATCTTTTAATTTTTTTTGTAATATTTTAAGAGTAATAAATTCTTTTCGACATCCGCCCCCACTAAACCTGCACCTCGTCTCGATGGGCCAACCTGCAGATTCAAGTGGAACATATCAAATACTTTTGAAAATAAGTTTTAATTGTTTTTCAAAATTTTATTTCATCATGCATTCAAACTTTATGCAATTAAACAGATTAGTACAAATCATCTAAAAAAAACAAAGTAGATATAAGTCATATAAATATCATGTCATATTTTTGAATCCACATTTAAACAAGCATTTATAAGAATAAATCATAAGCATCATAGTCCTTCTGTTCATATCACTTGCTTAGATAAGTAACTTATCCTACATAACAACATATACCAAAATTTTTCTCATCAGTTAATAGAATTATATGCCTCCTACTTTTATTTCCTATGGTCTGACTCTCTATTCATTTCCTTTTTTCATATCATTTTTCTTTTCCTTTATTACTTCATCCCAAATCAGCTTTTAATTTATTTTTCACAAATCGGCCTATACTGAAATTGGGTGCGACTCCTGGACTTGTCCACCTGGCCAAGTTTATTCCACTTGTCTGCCAAGCCGGCATAGCACACGACAAAACTATGTCAGCCCTACATGAAATCGACGTCAGCTCGTGGCTCTGATCACCCGACCAGAGTAACTCCACCCGCCTACTGACCCATGCAGGCGCATGACAACATATAGGTTAGGCCTATGATGAAACTAGCGTCAGCTCGTGGCCTCAATCACCCGACCAAGGTTGTTCCACCCGCCTACTAGCCCAATATAGCACACCAACAACAAACACATACATATAAGCTAATTGGGTATGAAGTTTTATTTATTTTTAAATTCATTTAGAGGTCAGATCTCATAAGGAATAAATAGCAGAATACAAAAAATCCCACATACTAATGAATAAAATTTTTAGCATATACATGTATTCAAAATAAGGCTACCATTTCTTTCACAAGCTTCCAATTCCAAAATTTCTATTTAACTTTCTGATTCAGTTCATATAAATACAAGTTTTTTAATGCTTCAATCATAAATATTTCAGATATTTTTACATCTGAGATACTACTTGAGTTATTTTTAAATAAATTTGAACATATCCTTTTAATCCATGCAGTAATGCCATGCATATACACAAAAAATCAAAGAATCTTTAATCAAAACTGTTTCACCTGATTTTAAATAGATATTTTTATTCATCTTTTACATCGCCTGTCATCCATATATTTATTCGATTTCCTGGTTTTTAGACTTCATCTTCTAGCTTCAATCTCTAGATTTTATCAAAAGTGTTCAATAAAATTCCAGTTGATAATCATAAACTTCAAACTATAAGTTAAGTAGTTTTCATTACTCACTATTTGTCATCAACTTTTTATCACATCATCATCATATTTTGCCATCATAATACTCATAAAAGAGAAGCATATTATTAATCACATTCATCATCATAATTTGGTATAAAAAACTCATAGTATATTTTTCATGGAAAATTCTTATATTTTCTTAAGAAAGAAAAAATCATAAAGAAAACGTCAAATAGCTTCATTGAGAATAAGAATTTCATATCATAATAAAGAAAAGTGGAAGCAATTAATACATATACCTTTTGAAATCAAAGATTTTTAATCAACTATTAATATCTTTTTCAATCATTAAAAATTATATAGAAGAATTTTCATCAAACAACAAGCATCAATATTTCATATTTTGCATCATAAATTTAGCAAACAAAAAGCTCATAAAAAAAATCATAGATATAAAACCACAAGAAAATTATTCTATCAATTTCTTTTCCCTCCTATTCATAAGTTTAGAAGAGTTTTTAGTATTTTGCACAATGTTCCGAGTAGCCTCTTGTACCCATTTCCCAATATCTTTGGCATTATCAATTTTGGTATGAATATTTTTATCATTTAGATTGAAAATTGAATTCATCAAATGTATCTTGATCACAACCATTCCCATTCTTTAAGATTTTAAGTTTTATCATTCACAATATATATGTCTTCTCTTTCATCAACTTTTATTGATTTTTGAAATTCATTTTTATGAATCTTTATATTTGCATATTTATCTTTATCAATCCTTTTCAATGTATTTTGACCATCTTTTTCAGCAAGAGATTTAGTTTCATCCTTAGTGTTACGTATAATTTTTGGTTTTAAAAGATTTTGTTCATTGTTCATAGATTTTAATGCACTCTTTGTTTTCTCATTATGGTTCTTAGGTCTCCACTGTTTTTGAATGTTTGTTACATATTTTAGGTCTAAATTTAGTTTGGGTAAAATATTCTCTCATCCCTCTTCTACCTAAGTTTTAATGCAAAGGTAGTTTGGTTTGGAAATTACAAATCTTAAGATCATGTGTAATGACTAAATGTAATTTGCATGCATCATCATAAGAAAGACAATTATCATAAACTGATCACACCAAAAGCATCTTGTTGGCAGTTTCATTCATCTATGCATAGCTGTATGGGTCCTACTTTCACATTAAGTTTAATAGATCTGCCGAAAAATTTAAACTACGCTGGTTCGGTCCATACCTTATTGCTGACCAAGTGGGACTTGCAACTTTTCGGTTATCCACCTTAACTGGTCATCTTCTACCTAAAGTGATTAATGGTTTGAAGCTTCGACCCTACTATTCGTCGACTACCACCTCGTGAGGTGCTTTCGGTATTTTCACTCTTTTTCGCTTGCCACTCTTTTCACTCGCCTTTCTTTTCTGATCTTTGTGTTTCGGTTGACTAATTGACCATAATCCTTTCGTTTTCTCATCTAACCATGATTAATAGCCGCCTCTGTGTAGCCGATCTTGTTAATGCATGCATGTCGCCATTATGTTGGTATATTCCAATACTGCATTATGATTAGGGTTCTTGCCGCCTAATTTTTCCACTGTTTCTACTTAATCTTGTCCTTCCTGCTGTTAGTCGCTATTGTGTCTTTGTGTGTTTGCGACCCTTGTGTGCTCTGTGTTTTTGCTTGTTTTTGAGTGCACCATGGAAGCTCTTGCGAACATAGTAACCTTCCGTGCGGGTCTCACTTCGGATGTGAGTGAGTACTTGTGTGCTCGGGGACTTCTGGCCTTTGCTGAATTGCCATGGCATTTAGTGGAGTGTCATCCCTTTCATGCATAAATTATCTCTGCCATAGTCGCCACGCCTGCTACCGAGCAATGCTGGCCATTAACGTGTTTAAACCCTTGTATTGTCGTAACGTTCAACACTATCACTGAGGGGTTTCGTCTCCCTCACGAGGGGTTGGTCGATGGACCGCTTCTCCCTATGGCGACAATGAAAGAACTATTTCCCCGGAACTCATCTAATGAGTATGCCATTCTTCGTTGACCTGGACCCGAGCGCACCATACTTCAATTTCTTGTCGTAACCTTAAATCTCCAAAAACGAACTTACGGTATCTCCCGTCCATTCTATTCCATGATAGACACTGCTTCTAGAGAAACCATCAATTTCACGTCTTTTTTCTTCCGGTGCATTCACCACGAATGCCAAGCAGTTACCAAGCAATTAGCCAAGAACAAGATTTTGAGAACTCAGCTGCCGCATCTGCTCTCCCTTCTTCTTCCAGTGATACAAGCAGCGCAACCACCTCCAACGAATACCATGCTTCTGCATGAAGAGTCTACGCAGATGATGGAGGATGATGATGATGATGAAGACCTGCTACACTTCTTCCAGTGAAAACGCAGACGAATTAGCCCATCGCAAAGCTAGGTGCAGGGTTCCACCGCCGTTCAAGAAGTGGAACTCTTTCATGACACCACCACTTCCTTACAGGTAGAATCTGCCCCGTCCTCTCCTAGTAAGCAGTCGAAAAAAGACGTTATTATGGAAGATGTAGCTGAACTCTCACAGTGGGAGGAATCTCATCAACTGAATGCTGAGGCTATGAAGGAGACAGCGGATGCTACACATTGTTAGTGAATGTCAATCTCCTTCTCCGCGAGATGCAGACGACCAAGCAGATGCAGTCAATCAATCGACCGGTACTGAAGAAGCAGTTACCGAAGTTGCTTTGTCGGTCCCTCAACAAGAAATTGGAATTGTATTAGTTTTTAGAAGAGGCTTCGCAGTCGCTGGCGGCCAATGTACTTAAAGCTGAAGCTGAATTGCATAATGTCATTGAGTGGTTGTTCTAGAGAGATCAAGAGTTTACTACTGAGATTGCCAAGACCCTCCAATTGAAGAAGGAACTTGCAGGTGTGCAAAAGGAGAGAGAAGACTTTTACAAAACAATGCAGTTCCAAGCTCAGGAACTTGAAAGAAGAGAAAAGCAACTTGGAGTTCAGGCGGACAGGCTTTCGTGCATTGATGCAGACATAGGGAAAATAAAGCTGGATGAGATGCTGCTCTGGCCAATGACTTTTATCTACAAGAATCCTTTTTGCAGACGTTGACGGAATCACTCCTAAGCCAGGTCATAGCTGCCAGTTATGTTAGGACTGATGCACAACTTATAGAACCTACAATTTTGAAAGATATGCTAGATTCTCTAAAGTAGAAGATTACACGTACCTTCAAATTAGCTCGCACTATGTATATCCAAGTATCATAGATGAACCGAGACTCTGTAATTACCAATTTTGGGTTCGGGTCCACCATGCACCAGTGTAAGCCGCCAGAAAGGAACTCATACTTTTTGTAATATATATCCTGAAAAGTCGCATGCATGATGTAAAGGCATAGCGCAAAGTTGTAACCTTTGGAAAAGATTAATGAAAGAGTCGCGTGAAGTAGAAGGTGTAGTCGTCGGATTGTTCTTCTGGGCGAGAGCCAGAAGCAAAGCGCAGTTACCAAATTACTATGTAATCTGAGTACTGTCAATTTTGTTGATTAAGTTTAATCATTAAGTGAAGTTCAATGAAGTATTAATTAAATTGATTAACACGATAAGTGAAGAAGTTATACAATTAACTGTCTGGTGTGGAAGTGTGTTGAAGAACACATTCAAAATAGTATTGGGAAGATAATCCAATTTATCGCGTTAATTCGGTGAAGTAGTATACTCTTAATCTGTAGATTTGGGAAAATACAAACAACACCTCTGTTTACAGACCCCTAACCATCCCAAGAACCTAGATTGAATTTAACTTTAAACGGATAATACTTAATCCAGTTTAAACACATGATTAGTAGCCGCCTTATGTGTCTAAGATTCTGTTAATGCGTGCATGTTGCCATTATGTCTGTATATTTCCAATAGTGCATGATGATTATGTTTCTTCCCGCATGTTCATTCAGTGTTTTTACTTAATCCCGTTCTCCCCTCTTTTTCTCACTATTGAGTCTTTCTGCAATTGTGTGTCTGTGTTCTCTATTGTTTTCGTGCTCTCGTCCTCGCCATGGAAGCTTTGGCTAACATTGCCACCTTCTGTGGTGGCCTCGCTCCAGAATTGAGTGAGTTTTTGTGCATTCGTGGCCTTCTGACATTCGCTGAACTGCCCTAGCATTCGGTGGAATGCCATCCCTTCTTTGCGCGGATCATATCTGCCATTGCTGCTGTGCCTGCTACTGAAACCTGCTGGCCACTAGCTTGCCTTAACCCACATGTAGTCGTCACCCTTAACACAGTCGTTGAGGGGTTCCATCTCCCTCAGGAGGGTCTTGTAGATGGACCTCTCTTGTCGATTGTGTACCTAAGGATCGACTTAGGGACTTGTGGAGAAAGAGACTATACATCGATCCCCCTCAAGTACATATAGTGGGGACTCATGCTTTAATTATCAATCCAAAGAGTATCAAAACCTAGCCGAGTGTATGAAGACATGCATTCACTTGATGGTCAATGCAAATGAACTCTCACAAAGTGCAAATAAGCATAAATCTATTCCAAACAAGTTTCAGGGGTCAGATATGGTGTCGCGATATTTGGAGTAGTAGTCAATAATAATTCAAGCTTTTCTCTCAGCTCCAAACTCTGAATATAGCAAATGTCGGTTCATTTTGAAGGTCTCAAGAAGACGCATCCAATGGTGTCTTTTCGCTTGATTCTGATGCTTCTGCTTCAAGTTATGAGCAAAATACTGAGCCACGGGAATGTCCTTCCTACGCTTCAGCACTTCTTACACTTCACACACACTTTACCAACACTTCACACACACTTCAGCACTTCTTACACTTCACACACACTTCAGGACTTCTATCCATAGACAATACTTCTAAGCACTCTTTTCAAACTTCACACATGCATGCAAGCTCACAGGGAAGAAGATACAGAGAGGAGAAGACACAAATTCGAATTAGTGCTCTTGATTCTCACAATGGCAAAAAGTCTCTACAAAGAGTCACATATTGACTTATATACATGTGCCCTAAAAATGGTCCTTTCACACAAGAGACTGGCACTTTATTAATTAAAAAGGCTAATTTCCTACTAATTTACAAGGGTAAGATACAAATCTCTATGCATATGCATCTAGAGGACTCCTCTAGTGCATTTACATCGGAAAATATATTACAAAATGGCTATAATACAAAAAGAAAGTGCCTAATTCGGAAAAATTTTAGGGCCCTTTTTTTTCTCTGCCTCTTTGCTCTTCTTAGCTCTGCAACACTCTCCCCCTCTTTGTCTCTGTCATCCCTTGACATGCTTCACTTCTTGTCTCTAGTGCTGTGCCTGTGGTCGACCACTGCCCGCTTCTATGGAAGTTGTAATGATATAGTTTTACTAGCGGTCAAGGAAGAGATCATAACTCGGGACCTGTTGCATTGGTCGTGGCCTCTTCTTCTCTTTTCACCGTACACAACCCGTGGATAATTTTCCAATTGCTCCTTTTAAATCTGGGTTGCTGTGTTAAGTCGGGCTGCCACACACGCAACCAGTGGAAGGTATGAAGGTGTGGATCTTCAGCCTTGGATCTGTACCTTCCGAAGACCCAAATGTTGAAGGCCCTTCTTAAGGATCAAGATCTGCCAGATATCTTCTTGCACTTCTTCATGGATACTTGTTGGCCTTGATCCGCCCTTATCACTTACGTGCCTTCCACTGTTGTATGCCCTTGCGGGGCTCTGTGCAGAGATGGGTGTCGCGTGCCCCATGCGGGGCTTCCTGCAGAGATATGTCTTTAGATATAATACCTTTAGTGAAGCTTCTTTCTTGGTCTTCTCCTTCTCTTCTTTTTGCTAGAATCTACTTCAACACTGCCCCCCTCCTGAACTCTGTCGTCCCTGACAGGCTTTGGAATGCGGCAGGAGTACGTTCTGTAAACCTTTTGCTCTGTCTCATTAAGCAAATTAACTTCATGTATGAGTAGTTGCTTCCATTGTTCAGGTTTCACACCGTCATGTGGTGGCTGTCTATGATCTGCGAAGAAGCTCAATTCATATGCCACCATTCTAGCATTCAAATTCATTGACATTTTTAAGAAAATCTCAGAATCAATTTAAAAAAATCCGGTAAAAAATGCTTCCTCGAAGGTTTGCATATATTGACTTGGTAAGAACATGAGCCTTGAATAATACGCCATGATTGTTGGGCAGCTAGGCATAATAGATAGATAAAAAATAGGGATATCCGTGCCTTGGTTAATGCCAATGAAATTTAAAAATGTATATGCTGCATGTTTGAACACTTCCAAAACTGTAAGTATCATGCTGAGGATTTTATTAGTCATCTTGATAGTTAGATCGGGTACTGTTGCATATCGATATAGCCAAAATTCAATGGTTTTCACCATGTAATCCTCAGTTGGTAAGTAATTGTGAGGTGGACTTGGAAGTAGAGGATAATTTAACCACTGTTTATTGAGCACACCACTCTTTTGCATATCCAAAAATTTGCGTGCTTCTCTGCGACGTGGCTTTGGGCAAAAAGAAGGATTTACTTATAATAAATATGGTGCTACTTGCTAGTGCACCCGCAAAGTAGGATTTTTCTCCAAAAATTTTCTTCTCCATAAAGGTTGTGCAGCTTCAAATTAGTCTTGAGTGTAATTGAATGTGTTTTCCTTGAAGTGAAGCTGCTCATCTGGATCCTTTTGTGTGATCTTCTTTATATATTGTCGTGTTTTCTCTTTCAAGAGCCCATACAGAATATTGAAGGGCTTCATGATTGTATCCAAGTCTTTTCCTTTAATTTTGGCTTCTTTCATTACTTTGACGGCTTCATTTTCAAAATTTTCTGTCAATCAGGACACCAATAGTGCCCATTCCTTCTGACCTATTTCTGCAATATATGGCATGGGATGATCATCACATGGTTCCACCATCTGCTCTTTTATGGGAGAATGATAGATCAGGGGAGATAGAGGATATACCTCTACCTCGTCAGTAGGACTCTCTCGCTGTGGCTCTAATGGTGTCCCGATGTTTGCTTTTTGTTCTACTTGAGCTTCCAATTGTACAATACGCTCAGTCTTTTCTTTAACTTCATGAAGGGCTGTATGGAGCGCGTCTTTAGCTGCGAGAATCTCATTGCCGATTTGGTATTTGATCCGCATCTTCATTATAAATTACCAAGAGTTCTACTTCAACAGCTTTGAGTTGTTTCCTAAGCTCATTTGTGTCTTGTATGTACTTTTATTCCCATTCTTCTTTTAGGCTTTGCTCTTATTTCAACAGATTTGCATATTTTGCAATCTGATCGTTCAATTCCTTTTGGTCAGTTGCTGTTGTCTCTTTTTTATCTATTGGTTGGTTGTAAAGCAATGCCTTCATCAGTTCTTTATTCCTGTTGCGTATTCCTCCATATATACTTTGACCTACATTTCTAACAGACTGCTTCTAGTCTTTATTCTTTCTTTGTCTGCTTCACTTGCTTCATATTGTCTTTGTAGCTCTATCAGTTGTTCATGTAGCTTGTGATTCTGCTTCATTAATGTAGTGCATTGGCCTTTAACTTCTATTATTTCCATCTCTTTAGCTGAAACCACTTGTTGAACTTGGATCAACTACGCAGATAACTGTTCACTCATCATTTGAAATTGATTCTTTTCTCACATGGATTTGTCATAATCTACATATGTTTCCATCATTTGCTGCTGCGTATCCATGGTCATTTGTATCATTTGTTTGACTATTGGTTTTAGTTGAGTAACATCGACATTTAATCATGTTGTGGGGATGCTAGGTTCTTCCCTTGTGGTAACACCTTTTCCTTGTGCCACATGCAATGTTGTGTCGTGGGGCTACTGAATATGAAGTTGTATCTTTGGATCAGCCTCCTTACTTATTGTCTTACCTTGTGGCATGTCATCAGGGATCTCAATCACAATTTGTTCCATATTTTGTTGTAAACACCTTTCTTTTTCCACGTATGTTTGTATTTCTTCTTTTATGGGTGGCATTGCATCTTTATGTGTGATTGAAGCTTTCTTTATGCTGATTTGTGACTTTTTGTTCAATTGAATGAGGTGTGTTTATTCAGTGGATGCTTCCTAGTTCTGTGTACGTGATTGCTGATTGTCGTGTGTGACTTTGACCTGGTTTATCTCTATCCATTCCTCATTGTTTGTTTCTGTTCTTATGTCAGTGTCCAAGGTATCCATCTCAGGGCTAGATTCCTCATTAGAACTTGAATCCTCCAGCCCCAATTCTTTATACTTGGCAGCTAGTTCTGGAGTATGTTCTTTGTCCTTTTGTTGCTGTCCTCATCTTGGCTATCTATATTGATGTCCTTGGACATTGAGGTTCACTTGACCCCACATGTACGTGCACGTTTCTTCTAGTGCCGCTGAGAGATCTTTTTTTGTGATGGGCGGTTGTGTCAGAGGGATCTTTGGTAATGTATGTGCCCGCTTGGATTGTGGTGTTTCTTGCACCGCTTCTTCTCTAGCGCGCTTAGTCCCTCTCATTGGTTTCTTGGAACTTGTTCCCACTTCTTCTCTTGAAATAACTGTTTTCTTTTTCTTTGGAACAGTAGCCGACTTTACATATTTTGCCATTTCGGTGGAGTTTGGCATGAAACGTGGACATCCTTTCATCTCAAGAGCCTCATAGATTAGCAAGGTCAATGCCGAACTTCCATTCAAAAACTTCTTCTGACTCCATTTCTTCTTAGCTTCGAATAGGCGGTCTTGAATATATGGAGTAAGATTTACTTGATTCCCAACTTGTCTCATCGCATGGGAGAGCAATTGAACTAAAATTTTTTGAGGCGCTGTATACCTGTTCATGCTCAGAAAACAAAAATGTTGATGCACCAATCTAACCGATTCTTCTATATCTGTCCGGTTGATTTCCAAGAAGGTTTTCTTTTTAGAATCATGACATTCATCTTTGACATTAGTGAGACCATCCTGACTCCATCCAAAAGCCTTGTTGATTAGTTCATTGTGAATCGAATGGTTGTCCATGAACCTGTTTTGTTGAGCACTTTAGCTTCCGGGATTGATGGCTTATATGCTGCGGACTGGAGTGTGTTCATAACTTGTGTGCATCTCTGAAAATCTGGTAAGTATATGGGAATTTGCAAGAATGCCTCTATTCCAGCTCTTGTCCAAACATCCGTGATGTGTGGTAATCCCTGTATTATGGTTTGGAAATCTTGTGACATGATGGGAAGTAGTGATCCCTATCCATAATCTTGATGGTGGCCATGAAAAGAAGATTCGACACAGGTTGGTCTTCAAGGAACCAGTGACCTCTTGCCTTAGAAATCGATTCCAAGGGAAGAAGCAGGACTTCTTCCTCTTGCATAGCCTCAGAATTTGAAGATGCCATCTACACTCAATACATACCAGTAATCAGTGTAAAGCTGGTATCATGAGCTATCCTTTACTTATCCTTCATGAAATTGGCAACTCTCCGAGTGACGTGTGTCGTCCCTTTCCCGTGGGTGTGAGAAAGGTAGTACCTGGGATTTTTCTTCATACATATTATTTTTTTTCTATTTCTTTCTGAAAGAAAACAAAAGCGTTAGTACCTAGCTGAAGCTTTTATTGTACCGTTAGTTATTTTCCTTGAGATTATTGCACAAGTGCTCTCCTATTCCCTAAGAGGGAAATGTGCTTCACTATCCAGTAGAAGAAGAATTAGGTGCCGAATGCATGGCCTTGTAATGTGGCCCTATTATGCATGCTCAAGACTCTTGCAACTCAAGATGTGTGCAAATTGAAGTGTTTGGTCGCTGTATGCAGATTGATCGACTTTTAGGTATCCAAATCTGTTTTAATTTCTGGCGACTGACTCTATCTCCATAGTTCCTAGTGCTCAGCGTAACTCTCAAGTCGTCCTTCTGCTTTATCCACCTTTCAAACCTTTGAATGGTTTTTGTTGGGTATTTTGGTTTCTGACCATTCATGTAGTTATCGATTTCTTGATTCTTCGTTTTCATGTCGTACTCATCCTTCTTGTTTATTGATGTTTTACCTTTGATGATCGTCATTGGTGCATATGATTTGGGAATCCATATCCGCGTTCTCATTGGTTGGGCGGCCATCACTTTCTTTGGAATCCATACTCTAGCAATCCTTTGTGGGCCTCAGAGTCTAGCTTGACTGGGTCCTCATACTTTTGTTGTTTCCTGTTTAGGATATAGTTCCATTGTTGATGATATGCTGTCACCTGATCCAAGCCTGTCTAGTATGAGGAATGAGATGGATCCTAATGCGTGAAAGTTCGTGACAGTCTTGCTGATTGGTCCCTCTTGTGCTCGATTCCTCACAGGGGCTTTTATTGGAAACGATGCTAGTAGTGAGGTTCACTGGTTTAGGAGAGTGTGCGAGATTGAGATTCGGTTTATTCTCACATGACGTACTTGATGATGGGGTTTCCATAGTGGAGGTGAATGTACATTCATCATCATGCATGCGTGAGTGATCTCTCGGGCCTATACATTTGGCTTTGACAGGTCGTTCTTCTAACACGTTGAATACCTCACGGTGCCCTATCTTGGCCGATATGTAACCCAAGGCTAATTGGATAGTCACTTCATATTCATATATCCAATCTTGACCCAACACAAGTTCTTCTAATAAGTCTTGATCATGACACACCAAGAGTTTTTGTTGCATCGTGTTATTTCCGAGATGTAGTGACAAGGTAATCTCGCCTATGAATTTAGTAATTTTTCCCCCTATTCCAATCAACTGTGCTTTAGATGGGCATAATTCTTCCTTGAGTTTCCAAGTCAATGAAGACTTGATACAGCTAATAGCTGCACCTGTGTCAATGAGAGCATCCACCAAGTGGTACTCTTCTGTTCCAGCACTTAGGTTCAAATATGGTTGTCTTGTTTGATGTCCTAGGTTTTCAGAGGCTCTAAATTTAGCCATTGGAATGAGTTCTTCTCCTTGTTGATATCTTTCATCCCTCTCTCTCATCCATTCCTTTCGTTTCCTGATTCGTTCTAGAGCTTCCTGTCTTGCTTCTTCTCGTATTCTTTCGTCCTCTTCTCGTCTATTTTTAACCATTAGAAGTCGTGACATTATTTCCTCTGTCAATGGCTCTAAATATTTTTTTAGTCAGCAACCACTTATATAGTTTGGCAATACTTCTCCTTCTAGGGTTTCTAAGTTGATGGCTCCACTGGTAGATATACGATTGATTATCAAGGGACCATATCCTCTTTTTTGTAGTTTCTTTGCATGTTGCTTCAAAGTATAAACCAAGGCCAAATCTCCTTCCTTCAAGTTTTTATCTTTAATATGAGCATCAAAATATGCCTCTTGTCGCCTTTTTGCAGCGTAAATACCTTCCATAGCTTGTAATCTTGTTTCGTGTAACTTTTCTATTTGATCCAATTGAGTTGATAACTCATGTCCGGTCCATTCGTAATTTGCAGCTACTCTGAGAGTAGGTACCAGGAAATCAATTGGCAAGCTCGCATTCTGTCCATACACTAGGTTAAAGGGAGTAGTTCCTATGGCTGTTTTGTAGGCTACTCGGAATGCCCATAAAGCGTGATGTAATTGCTTGTCCCAGTCGGATCTGCCATTGTTAACAATTTTAGTGAGGACTGTGCATAAGATTTTGTTCGAACTTTCGACCTGCCCATTGGGTTGTGGGTGATAAGGGGCTGATTTCTTATGAATCACTAAGAATTCATTCATTAGGGCTTCTATCACTTCATTGACGAAGTGCGTGTCCCTATTACTCACAATTTCAATAGGCAATCCAAACCTAGTGAATATGTTCTCCAAGAGAAACTTCATCGTAGTCCTCGCATCGTTTTTCTTGGTTGCTTTGGCCTCTACCCATTTGGTCAAATAATGCGTTGCTACAATTATGTACTCGACATGAGAACCTTTAGCTGGTGGACTAATAGGTCCTACAAAATCTATTCCCCATTTGGTAAACGCTCTGGCACTCATCATATGTTTTAGTGGCATTTCATCTCTTCTAATAGGATAATTTGTTCATTGATAGGTATTGCATCTTTGGACATAAGTGGTTGCATCTTGATGTAGAGTTGGCCATCGCATTCCTGCGAAGAGAATCATTTTTGCAGTTTTATCTGCAAAAAAATGTCCTCCTGCAGCTCCTGTATGTGCCTAAGACAGAAAGATACTCGTCTTCATGAATGTACATTCGTAGATGATTGTCTCTTCCTCTCTTGAAGAGCTGTTTTCCTATAAGAACATAGTCCTTGCTTTGCTCTATGAGGGCACGTTTTCTTGCTAGAGTAGCTCCTTCTGGGTACTCCTGGGTTTTCAAGAATTTTACTAGAGGCACACTCCACCTTGGTGCTACAATGGAGTAACATAGAGTAGAGTTCTCTTCTGGCCTTCGTTCTTGACAAGTTGGGAAGGTAGATACATAGTTATGTGTATCCCTCTGCATGGTTGGCCAGTATATGCCTAATCTCTTCAGTGTTTTCCATGTTCCATTCACATTTAGATGAGTTTTCCATTGATTTACATGTGCTTTTTGAAGCCAAATCTCTTGTTCCTCTTCCTCCACACATCTCAAGAGTAACCCACTTGGATCTTGGTGGTATAAGATTCCAGTGATGATGTGGAGATTTTTAGTCTTCCATAACTCCTGACTTTTGTTTGTAGTGATCCCATGTTTAGGTCCATATGTGAGGATAGGGATCAACTTTTTTGCCCATTGGGGACATACTTCAAGATTGAAAAGATAAGTATCTGGTAGATAATCTAGTAATCCTGTGGGGGGCTCTCCATGTGTCATTCTTGATAGGTGATCTGCTCTGATGTGTGTATTCCCTTTCTTGACTACTAATTCAAAATCAAATTCCATCAGCAATAGAAACCATCGTACCAGTCGTCCGGTATTACAAGGTTTATTGACTAGGTACAATAGGGCTTGATGATCGATGAAGAATTTGAATTTGTTTGCCAATAGGTAGTGTCAAAACTTCTTTATTGTATACACCATCCCTAAACCTTCTCGCTCCATAGTGGTATAATTGGGCTCTACTTGATTTAATTGTCTACTGGCATAGGCTATAGGGTGATCTAACTTTCCTGTATCTGCTGGCTGCGCTAAGATGCATCCAATGGCAAACTTGGAAGCATCAACATGAATATGAAATGGTTTGTTCCAATTAGGCACTCTAAGGACTGGTGCTGAACTCAACCGACTCTTTAATTCATTGAAAGCCTTTTCACATTCTTCCGTCCAAATAAACTGAGACAGTAATGCATAAAGGGGTCTGGCAATTATGGCATACATGTGTATAAATCTACGGTAATATCCGCAATGTCCCATAAATGCTTGCACTTCTCTAGCAGTCTTTGGTCTCGGCAAATCCAGAATCACTTTGATTTTGTCTTCATCTGTGGAAATCCCGTTTTTAGAGACAATGTGTCGTAATATCTTCCCTTGTCGAACCATGAAGAAACACTTTTTTGGGTTAAGGCAAACTCTATACTATCGACATTTGGCAAAAATCTTTCTTAGTTCAGGAATATGTTTCGATCGTATAGCTGAATAGGTGCATAAGTCGTCCACGTATACCTCCATGCTCTTCCTTAAGAATTCCTTGAACACGTGACAAATCAACCTTTGAAAAGTGGCTGGGGCATTGGTTAGACCAAAAGGCATAACCCTAAATGCATACACTCCCCATTCAAGCTATCTTATATTGGTCCTCAAGAGCAATTGCTACCTGATTATACCTTGAAAAGTCATCCAGAAAACTATAGACTTCCTTTCCTGCAACCCTTTCCAAAAGATGATCGGTGATAGGTAATGAGTAACTATCCCGTATGGTGGCAGCATTTACTTTTTTCAAATTAATGCATACCCTTAACTTGCCATTCTTTTTCGGCACAACCACTAAAGGTGATACCCATTCCGTGTGTTCGATCTCATAAATGAAGCCCGCGTCCAACAACTTATCTATCTCTTCCTTAATTTTTGCTGAGTAAACATCATTATATGTGTATGGTCTTTGTTTGGAAGGTTTGGCTTTTGATGTCATAGGGATTCTATGGGCACAAATAGAGGGATCCACTCCTTTTAAATCCTTATATGTCCAAGCAAAGACGTCCCTATATTCTCTTATGAGTCGTGTTAACTCTTGTTTTCCTCCATTGAGACATCCTGCCCTATAAAAGTACATCGCTCTTCTCCTTCCTCCAAAGCTACTACTATTTTCTTGGTCTGTTCTTTGTTGTCATAAGCTATTCCTGGTTGTGCTTCCCGTTTTGGCATTTGGATAGCAATCTTCCTCTCTTCTACCTCATATTTCTTGAAGTGGGCAAGTACTTTGAATTGGTCTTGAGGTTTGTTTTCTCCCTCTTCGTTTTCTTTATCTAGCTCAAGTTCTTCTCCTTGTGTCATTCCTTGATTCAACCTATTGGTTATGACACTTACTCTTTGATTTTCGCTTTCTGCCTCAATTTGTTCATGTTCCATTTCAATACTCTCATAATCCTCCTTCCATTCTTTTTCAATTACTTCTCCTTCTTCGGCTTCTTGGAGAACAACCACGTATAAACTTACATCATATCCTTCCTCGTCAATGCATTCATTCATGGTTATTACCTCTTCATTTACACATACACCAAGAGTAGCTAAAATCTCCATCCAACCATGAGGTTCGAGTTCTTCATCTAGGAATATTTGGAGCATGTAAGCTGGGTCTTATATAGATCTAGCAACTCCCTGCCTTTGCTGTCATCCTTTCTTCCTTTCTTCTTCCCTTTTAGCTTCCTGGCATATCCATAGATGAGTGTCTTCGTTCATTCATGTTTGGTCACTCGAACCTATACAATGAATCGATTGATCATCTTCCTCCTTATGAATCATATTCCATTGTAGGGGGGGAACGTATTGATACGTGTATGTATGGATATTTATTCTGATCGTGGTTCCTTCATGCTGCAAGTATACAACATCCTTTCCCCAGTCTTGCACTACCTTAAGCTGTCTCATGAAAGGTCTTCCAAGTATCATCTCATAATTGCTAGCCTTTTCAAATTGACAGATTGCTAAGGTGTGCTCGAATTCAACTCCGCAGGTAGTAAAAGTTACTTTTTCAAATAATCCTAGGGGTCGTTCAGTGTGGTAACTTCATCCGGCACTCAAATCTCCAATCTTATCGGCCGGAACTTTAACTGTGATAACTTCATCCGGCATCTCATTTTCATCTGACTTTGTCTCTAATTGACTAGTTAGCTTCTCCTTCAATTGTGGTTTTACCTTCAAGAGTTCTTCCAACGTCAGCATACAAGGGATTTTTACTTTTTTAAAATGTTGTATAATGTATGATGTTTGAATCGATGGGTTCTGCTCTTTTCTTCTCACTGAGGGAATGCAATATAATTCAGAATTATGTTCGTACTCTCCTGTGTAGTTCGGCAAAGCCTTCACACTGTCTTCATCATTTTTGCTCTCGTCAAGTTGTAATAATCCTTCTGAGTTTAATTCAGGTATTGATGCTTCAAATTCACCTTCTGCTTCTAACTCCTCAAAGGGAGGTTCAATTCCCTCCGCTCTCTTCCATCTATCTTCCTGGACTCTTCCCACAAGTCTTTAGGACATTCCCCGTCGACTTCAGGGATAACAAATCCTTCTCTTTTATTCTCGTAGTAATTTTCACCACAGGTCTCGTCTTCTTTTCCTTTCTTGGGATCATTAGGGGTAACATACTCTTGGAATTCTTTTTCGGGAATTCTTGAGTTGGGTAGTCGCTACACAGGTTTTTCTAGGGTCTGTTGAGCCACTTCAATTAATTTCTTACATATCTCCAACCTTTCTTTCTCTAGGTCACCTCTTGGATATTCCTTTTCATGTTGTTCAATGGTTGGTCCTGCTCTTATTCGTGCCTGGTATGCCTGAATCCACATGGCCAACTCTTTTGGCATAGGGTCAGCTAGAACTGATCCTGCCTCTTGTTTTTTACACTTTTCTATCTTATTGTCTCCTTCAAGTTTTTGTTTTTCTTCTTGGACTTGTTCGTTATTCTTGTCCTCCATCTTTTGTTGTAGTTTCTTCTCTTTCATCCTTTCTCTACGATTCTTCCATCTTTCGGTCCGTTTACATTTAATACTTTTCCCAGATTCTTCAGGGTCTGCAACTACTTGAGGTGTGGGTATGTTCAAGTCTTTGTTGGCATGATCATTCTCTCTGATTCTTTCTGAGGTTTCTCTCGCTTTAGCTCTTGTTATTGCTTTTAGTGGCACGGTGTACTCCTTATCACTCCCTGATGATTCTATCACTTCTATCACATTGATATGCACGTTTGAGTTAACTTTGTTGGGGTTCTTGGGACAATCTCTAAAAAGATGTTCTTTACCGCAATCACTACAATATCCTTCCCAAATTCGCTGTAGTGGTGGTGGGTTGGGTAACATACATTCTCTGATAAAATGATCTTCTCCGCATCTATAACATGGTCCTCTAGGTGCATGTGGTCTATTCATTGGTCGGGAGGGTAAGGGTGCTCTGGGAGGTGTGTACATTAATGATACATAGTACTGCTCATATCCGTAAGAGCTATCTGGTCCTTCCATACCATAAGCATATGGCTCGTAAGATTGTTCGTATTCAACTATAGTGCCCTCATATGTGGAATAATTTCCTTCACTATGGTCATAAGATGGGTCATAAGGCTCATTACTAGCCAATGGCATGGCTGGGACTATTGCTCTCTCTGGGTTCTCTTCCGGTTGAGCCATTTTTACTGGGACAACATTCTGAGGGTGTGGTAGTTGTTGTCCTAACACGGGTTGTGGTTGAGTGTACCCTTGATAAGCATAAGGTCGTGGTGCTGGTGCCTATTCCTGATATGTGGGATATCTAAAGGCTTCTCCTCCTTGATCTCTCTGAGGGAATCCATAAGTTCTCATGGGTGGTTGTACCGGTCTTGATTGCTGATTGTAAGGACAATTTTCTATGCTATGATTTGTGTACCTTTGTTCTATGCTTCAATAATGCATAGGCCTGGGGCGGGTGGTCTATTGTAAGCATAAGCAGGTGGTGGAACTACTCCCCTATTGCACAAGTGAGAAGGATGATCACCTCCACAGTGCACACATCTTCTAAGCATGGGTACTCTTATAGGATTGTTTGGGTAGTTCCTCTGCCCTTGAACGTTCAGTTTTTTTGCCACTAAGTCAGCTATTTCCTCTACATTCCTCTAGGTCAATACACTCTTTCATACATTCTTGCAAATTTTGGTCTCTTTTCACATATACAAATGATCTCAATGATCCATTCACTAATCCTTCCAAAAACAATGACACCATTTTGTTTTGAGTGGGTCTCTCTTCAACAGGGCATCTATCCACATATTGCTTAAATCTTCTTGCTGTGAATGTCACCGATTCTGTGGGAGCTTGTTTAAAACTATGGATTAATGAGGATGAGTTGTTTTTGATTCCAGACTTGGTAAATTCTTCAATCAATTCTTGATAGACTTGTTCCATGTTTTGGAAGTTATTAGGGTCTAAGGGCTGGAATCAAGCTAAGGCTGTGTCTGTAAGGGTTAGACCAAAGGATTCATATTGAATCAAGAAGTCTTCCACTTGTTCGGATCTTATTACTTGCTTGAATTCAAATATGTGGTTGTATGGTTCACTAGAGCCATCATAGTGGTTTCTCATGCATTTGGCAACTTGGATGGGTCTTAATCTTCTTCCTGGTTCAGGTGGTCTAGACATTACAGGGAAGACCGGTCGTCCTATTGGTATTCTTGGTCCTCTTCTTGCTGGTGGTCTCTCATGGACATGAATTCTATTCCTTAGTTCTACATGTATAGGTGGTCGATAATTTGGATTATTGCCAGGTGTAGCAAACTGCACATGGGGCCTAACTGGGATGTTCATTTGTTGTGTTTGTCCAGAATGCTGATAAGAATTATCTTGATAGGTTCCTTGGGGGTTTTGCAAAGTTGTGGCTTGATCCCTAGGTGGGAACACTGGGATGTTCTGATATTTCAATCCTGCTCTTTCTAATTCCATTAAGGGCCAGTACCTCCTGTGATTCTTGTCTAGATACGTGATGTGAGTGGGGTTTTCAGGATCTTGCAATTTATAGATGGTGGCTGGGTTGATGGCTTCTTGCCACAATGAAGAGTGTGTTCTGAGTAGATGCTCCATCCCATTGATTAAATAAAAATCCATCAGGGAATCCTCTTGGGGGATTGGGTCTCCTCTCCAAACCCTAATTACAATGGACTTTCCTCGAGGTGTAGATACCTGTTCTTCATGTCCCTCTCCATTAAGATTGTGGACATTGCCTTCTTCCCTTTGCTCGTTGATGTCTTCAGGATGCTCTATCACTACATATAGAATATCCCTTTTGTCCATGTAGAATCCTCTTGCATACTTAACAGCTAGCCTAGGTACGATGTAAGCATCTGTAGCTTTCTTCAACCTAGCCACTGATCTGTTTAGCCCATCTAGGTAGATGGGTGAACCGTGTTGATTGGTGTTCACATATTCTAATGATGTTCGACATTCACCCTCAATAATTGACATCATGCCAATTATTGATACAGAATTCTGCATGTCCTCCGAGGCCATAAGGGTTTCCTCCTCAGACTCACTCGAGGGTTTCAGAGTAGTGTGAGTGACTATAATGAGGACATCATCAACCTAGAAGAGTTCAAGGCATAGAAGTCCAAAGGCAAAGTCAAGATGAAGAAGTTGGAGGATATACCTGAATCATCCAACCAAGCAATTAGAAGATCAAAAGGGAGAGCAAGAAGCCAATCAGATATTAGTATGACACTTCCCTAGTTACTAAGCACTTTGTCTATCTTGCAAAAGACTTTCGGCTACGTTTCCCACAGAAGAGATTACACTTCTTCGGCTCCCTAGGATACTTCTGGATCTTAGGTTCATTCACTTAAAAGCTCTAGTCGAGTTTTGACAACCCCCTAGCTCCCAATGCTCTTTGCTGAATCTCAGAGTTGTATGAAATATTTGGTTGACTTGGAAATTCACACTGAAGTATCTGAAAATCTCCCTGCACGACACCTGACATTGGCTAAATTCACGACACTCGACACAGGACAAATATCGTTCTTAGGACTCCATGACACTCGACATTCACCAAATGTCACGATGGTAGATCCATGACATCTGACACCTGTAGAGTCACGATATATGACACTCGACAAAATGTCGCGAGAGAAATCCGTGATACTCGACACCTGAAAAATGTTGCGAAGAAAGTCCCACGACACACTACAGTTGAGGAATGTCACAAGGAAAATCCACGACACTCGATATGCAACAGATATCGCGAGAAGAATTTTGCGATACTCGATATCAGACAGATGTCGCGAGACTGAATTCATGACACTCGACACTCGTCAGGTGTGGCGAAGCCAACTCAACGACACACGATATTTACCAAATGTCATGAGGAATTTCCCATGACACACGATATTTAATAGGTGTCGCGAAGCTAAGTCCACGACACTCGATATCTATCAGGTGTCATGAGCAAAACTTCAAGATATCCGACGTGGCTAGGTATCGCGAGACTCAACCATAGGAGATCACGACATCTAGATGTCACGATACTCAACTGCGGGAGAACACGACAATTGACATTTTTCCAAATTTTTAACATATAGTTTTGAGTTTCAGCTTAATTTATGTATTCCTAGAGCTTGTCTCCCCTCCTTCAAATACTTGAATCAAGGAAAAAAACTCTCCTAGCCCCTGTGGAATCCTTCAGGACACTCATCGCAGGTCCTATTTTAACAAGGATGGGATGTGCTCACCTCTCTAGTGTCCTCAAGCTCCTTTTTTCAACTCTGCTCATGCTATCTCTGCTCCACACACCTCCTTTTCTTGCTCTCACGATATCTACTGACCGGGCTCTCTCTCTCTCTCTATTGATACTTGATAGAAGACAAGTGAACTGAAGAAGACTTGTTTTTTTGGTTTTTATACTTTTGGAAAGTTCCTAACTAAAAAGGCTAAGAAAAAAAAACTTGAAAACTACCCTATCTTCTTAGCCTGCTCCCACTGTTCTCCAAAAGTGAGAAGTAGTAAGTGCGGATGAGAGTGACTTACCAAAGAAGAGAATTTCACAACTCCTCTACTCGCTTCGATGCTAAGAGCTATTCACCATCACACGAATGCCTCGTTTGATTCGAAACTCCCCGGCAATGGTGCCAAAAATGTGTAAACCTAAGTATCGACTTAGGGATTTGTGGAGAAAGAGACTATACCTCGATCCCTCTCAAGTACATATAGTGGGGACTCACACTTTAATTATCAATCCCAGGAGTATCAAAACCTAGCCGAGTGTATGAAGACATGCATTCACTTGATGGTCAATGCAAATGAGCTCTCACAAAGTGCAAATAAGCATAAATCTATTCCAAACAAGTTTCAGGGGTCAGATATGGTGTCGTGACATTTGGAGCAGCAGTCAACAGTAATTCGAGCTTTTCTCTCAGCTCCAAACTCTGAATATAGCAAATACCAGGTTCATTTCGAAGCTCTTGAGAAGACGCATCCAATAGTGCTCTTTTACTGTCAGTGAAGATGGTGGTGGCAGAAGACTGACCAACACCCAAATCAACCATAAGGTGTTTGAGCCACACACACTCCATAGTCGTTGTGAAAGCTGCCCCATACTCAACCTCACAACTAGAAGTGTCCATAGTAGGATACTTCTTGCTCAACCAAGATATGCATGAGCTACCAAGCATGAAGCAAAAACCATTGGTGGACACACAAGTGTCATAACAACCAGCCCAATTAGAGTCACAAAAAGCATGTAAATTTGGGAGTAGTGATTCCTCATTAGGATAAAACAATCAAACTAGTCGAGTACCACTCAAGTAGCGAAAGATGTGCTTAACCACTTGCCAGTGCTTGAAACTTGGGCAATGCATAAACCTGCTCATCTGTGAGATAACAAACTAAATATTTGGCTGAGTAATGCATAAGTAAATCAAGCATCCAACAACTTGTTGATAGAGAACAACACCAAATGCATCTCCATCATCATGAAGACTCAATCATAAACTTATCTCCATAAGAGTGGAAATAGGTTTGCAATATTCAAGGCCAAAATGCGGCAATAATGTGTCATTATATTTTGTTTGAAACAAAGCTATTCTGCCATCAACTTGCATAAATTCAATGCCCAAATAATGATTCAAGTGCCCCAAATCTGACGTCTCAAATGAGGCATGCAAATCATCCTTAAAATCAACAATATGCTTCTCAATAGGACTAGTGAGCAACATGTCATCAACATAGACAACAATGATCAGAAGCACATCATTTGCATGCTTAACATATAAGGTGCTCTCAGTTGGAATGTTCTCAAAACCATGCAACTTTAGAATCTAGCTTTGAATGAGAATATTTCCTTCATCATGAATCAACACACCATTTTGAACTTCCAATATGTTATTGAATCAGATAGCCAACTTGATTTCGAATCCTACAACACAAAGAATCCTAGGAGAAAAATGAATTTTAGAAGTGGTCTAAGGGAAAAATGGAAGTAAAAGAGAGATGATTATTGGGGAATGGGAGGAATTTGACCTTCTAGGCAAATTTAGACAAGTTCATGGACAAATTTAGATGAGTTCCAACATGTGGAATTGGGACTAATTCTAAAATGCAATGGGGATGAATTTGGGGGGGGGGGATTCAGGTGAGTTTCAAGACTAATTTGGGTCAAGGATGAATGTGGATGGATTAGAAGGCGAGTTTGAGACGTAGGACAAATTTGAGGAAGTGTGCAAGACGAATTCGATTGATGTAGACCACTTTGGAGTGACTTAGCAAGAGGGAAAAATTGGGAGTGTTGCGAGGTTTCTGACAAATTGGAGAAGATACAAAGGGCAAATTTGGGGCTAGAGAAGGCGAGTTTGAGGGTTGAAGGCAAATTCTATATGAGAGAAACTCGAGGGGAAGAGGGGGAATTAGAGGGTGAATTTGAGCATAAAGGCCTATTTAGTGGAGTCCAATGGGCGAATTTGAGTCTAAGGGGTGAATTTGGGTATTGTTGGTATATTCAGATAGTGATATGTGTGAACACACTAGGATCATGGGGGCATTTTTTCCCTCTTTAGGAGGTTTTTTTGCTCAGCTTGTATATATGCCTATAGCCCTAACGGGTTACTTATCTTTGTACATTCTAGTGGTAATACATTTAGTATTGTGTGTTGTGCTCCAAGCTTCTTTTTCTTCCTTGTGTTGTTCACGTGCTTCTGCAGACCTCAAACTTCAACAAAAGGTATCAGAGCAGGCCACCGCTTCATCTAGGGCATCATTAACACCCCTTTGGTCACAGTCTCACAATCGCACGAGATTTGGTGAGCGTGAGCATACTCGTTTCGACCTCTCAGCACACCATCATAGCACTTGTGTAGGCAATCTTGTCTTTTTGTGCGAAAGATATATACAAGTTTTGGTTCGTGAGTATAAGCATCCCGAAGTCTGCTATATGTTTAGTAGAACTTAACAGGGTAGTTCTGTTCAACTTTTTGCAATACAATCAATTTTCTGTATCATGGTATTTTAGTCAGTGGCCATGGTTGAAAGTAATGATGTATTTCGTATATTGGCTATTGAGGATACGTTGGACGATACCAATTACCCATTATGGGCTTATATGATGCATCATGTATTGGTTGCAAAAGGACTGTGGAATATGGTGTAGGGTGTTGGAAAATATCCTATTACACTTTCAAACATAGTTGCTGAAGGTGATGCAGACAACATTGAAGATGATGATATTCTTCATGTTCCTCTTCATGTTGTGGTTTCTACTGCACCTACTATAGAGAAAATTCATTGGGATGGCAGAGATGCTCAGGCACATGCATTGATAGATTTGTCTGTCAAATGTGCCATTATTCCTCACATTTGCTCTTGCAGAATACCTAAGGATGCTTGGGATACACTTACCACTTTACATTAGGCAAGGAGTGAGGATCATGTTGCTTATCTCCAAAAACAATTGGAGACAACACATGAATGAAGGTGATTCCATGGACAATTTTCTGACAAAGATCAAAGATTTGAAGGAATAATTGATTTTTGTTGATGAAATCTTTCACGATAGTTCACTTGTGTAGACTATTCTAAATGTTTGATGATGAAAGGCAATCCAAATGCCTTAAAATTTGAGGAGTTAGTCTTTGTTCTATTGCAAGAAGATCAATCTAGGTAGAACATGTCCATTATGCATGTTGTAGATCAAGCTTTCCTTGCTAGTCAGAAGGGTAAAGGTAAATGGAGTTCTTCTACTAGTAAGCAAAAATATGCTAATTTTGCACAATCAAAGAAGCATGACAGAGACGAGAAGAAAATGGAAAAGCAAGATGTAAATATTAAAAAGGAAATGATCATGTCATAAAGAGTTGTCCAAAACTAGCTACTAAAGAGGCAAGGAAGAAAGAGGTTGGAATGGTTGTTGCAGAGACCTCTACACCCAAAACACAATTTGCTAATCTTGTGCAGAATGAAGAGTGTGCATTTAACACTATTTGCAATTATGATCCATCTTCTAATGAACAATGTACGTCTGGAGTAGACTCAGATGTTTGGTAGTTTGATAGTGGGGAAACCAAACATATTACCTTGCAGTGTAGTTTCTTCACTTCACTCGAGCCTACCCCTACAGATAATACTGTCACATGCACCAACAACTCCTCTTATCCTATTATGGGATTTGGTAACTCATTCTGACTACTGCTGATGGTAGTTCTTTTACATTGTCACATGCTTTATTTGTGCAAGGGATCAAGAAGAATCTGTTATCAGTTTCACCTTTAGCCAAGATTGGCTTCATCGTGAAATTTGTTGATGATAGATGTACAGTTCATGATCTATCAAATGGTGATGTCATTACTCCTTCTTGCATTTTATGTCATGGGTTGTATAAGATCATAGACTATGAAGAATCTTTGAATGATTTAGCATGTGTAGTACATGATTTCAGGCTTTGTCAGATGCAAAGCTTTGGCATGCATGCTTTGGTCATCTAAATTTCGCTAATTTGCTATGCCTGCAAAAATCTGAAATGGTATCTTTTCTACCCAAACTTGAGGCAGCTGGTAAACGTGTGTGTGAAGGTTGTATTTTGGGCAAAATGCAATGTTCCTCATTCCCAAAAGATGGTTCAGTTCGAGCTACTAAAAAATTCTAGCCTTGGTCACTCTCTGCTCACTGGTGCAACTTTGTCCATTGTGAATAGAGGCCTCTATGTGGTGGATATATAGAGTGAGAGCATCTGCGTTAAGTGGTAGTTGTCATGGCAGCGAGATTGAGTATTCTTGGAGAGCTCTTCTAGATTGGAGTTTGTTGTAGTTCTTGTAGAGATCACATATTGCTTCACATATTTCATTGTGTCATGTAGTTAAGAATCGGTCTCTAGAGTGGCTAGACTATTGTATTGTTATCTAAAGTGTGTTTATTGACTTATTGATACTATCTTCAATCTTTGCAAATTGGGTTTTTCCTCATCTCTATATCTGTAATTTGTCCATCTCTGTGTTCTTTCTGTCAAGAGATACCTATACACAATCATGTTAGAGGGTATACTTCCCTAAGGAAGGAATTCCCTTGATTAGAAAGAATATTGGAATAGTACCTGTTGTCCCCTCTACATTAGGCATGCTCATTTATTCTTTTGAATGAAATAGGAAATCTAAACATACCCATGCACGTGCCAATCATCTAAAATTAGTCAACTCAAATTAATAATCTAAATCGCATCATAGAAATGGAAGATGGATGCTATTCTAATCATTGTGCTTCTTGCACACTTATGAAATCTTATCATAAACAATCACATGCAAGCATGTAATACTTATATGGATGATCATAACCATAACATTAACTTGTGGGGATAGGAATAGAATCGTATATCAACTATTCATACACATCCTTCCAAGCAAAGGTATTCATGCACTCATGAATTACCAATTACTTATAACTTTGATGCACATAAAAGCATTGTTGACATGAATTTCCATGATTTCAAGTAGTCACTTCATCTATCTATCTCTTTACATGTCACTTGAAAAAGTTTTTGGTTTTTCTTGAGGAATCCATACTCCAATTGTCAGAGTTTGAGGTCTGCAAAAGCACACAAATTACACAAGGAAGAAGAAGAAGTTTCGAGAACAACACACGAAACTGAGTGTATTACCAAGTGAATGTACAAAGATAAGTAACCCGTTAGGGTTATAGGCATATATACAAGCCGGGGGGGAAAAAACCTCCTAAAGATGGAAAAAAGTGCCCTCATAGGCATAAGTGTGTTCACACACATCACTACTGAAATATATGAAAAAACCCCCCCTGGGAGTGATATGGTGAACAAGGAGCTTGCATTCATGTATAAGGAAGTGCCAAGCTATGTGGAAAGAGATCAATCCACAAAAGGAATTAAGCCCAAAGCTTTGCAAAAAGCTTCAGACTTCTCCCGAGGCAAAGCCTTTATGAAAAGATCTACAATGTTATCCTATGTGGGCACATATGTGAAACTAATATCTCCAATAGAGAACCTCTCCCACACATAATGATAATGCACCTCAATGTGCTCTGTGCAAGCATGGAACATTGGGTTCCTCACAACTACCCTCAATGTGCTCTGTGCGAGCATGGAACATAGGGTTCCTCACAACTACCAATGCACTCTCACTGTCGGTGAAGATGGTGGTGGAAAAAGACTAACACCCACATCAGCCACAAGGCATTTGAGCCACACACACTCAATAGTCATTGTGAAATTTTCTCTATACTAGGCCTCACAAATAGAAGTGACCATAGTAGGTTTCCTCTTGCTCAACCAAGATATGCATGAGCTATGAAGCATGAAGCAAAAACCATTAGTGGACATACGAGTGTCATAGCAACTAGGCTAGTCAGACTCGAAAAAGCATGTAAATCTCATAGCACTAATCCCCCATGGGGTAAAACAATCCAAGTAGCTGAGTACCACTTAAGTAGCGAAATGCACTTAACTAACTGCCAATGCTTCACACTTGGGAAATGTATAAGCCTACTCATCTATGAGACAACAAATTGAATATCAGGCCAATACATGCATAAGTAAATCAAGAATCCAATAGTTTGCTAAAAGATAACAACCATCAAATGCATTTCCATCATCATGAAGACTCAACCATAAAACTCTTTCCATAGGCATGGCAATAGGTTTGCAGTCTTGAAGCCCAAAACACTGCAATAATGTGTCAATATATTTTGTTTGACATAGAGGTATTCCACCATCAACCTGCATAAATTGAATCCCAAAATAATGATGCAAATGCCTTAAATCTGATGTCTCAAATAATTTTGGCAAATCATTGTTAAAATAAAAAATATGCTTCTCAATAGGACCAACGAGTAGTATGTTATCAACATAGACAAAAATGATTAGAAGCACATCATTTTCATGCTTAACATATAAGGTGCTCTCAGTTGGACTGTTCTCAAAACCATGTGCAATCAAGTAGGCATGTATCTTTTCATACCAAGCACGTGGTGCTTGCTTCAAACCATATAATTCCTTTTTCAACCTGCACACTTTTTTTTCATGCCCTTTCTGCACAAAACCACAGGACTGAAAAACATATACTTCTTCATGTAGGTCACAATTGAGAAATGCATTTTTAATGTCCAATTAATGTATGTTGCAACCATGGGGGGCTGCAAGTGCACATATGCTATGAAAGGTAGTCATTCAACATGTAGGTGCAAAGGTCTCATTTAAATCAATGCCTCAGGATAACCTTTTGCAACAAGCCTAGCTTTGTACCTGTCAACTGTTCCATTAGGTTTATGTTTCAGCTTGTATACCCATTTATTGCCAATGGATTTTTTGGCAAGAGGCAAATCACATAAAGACCAAGCACCATTCTTCATAATTGCATCATATTCTGATTACATAGCAACCATCCAATCTTTTGAATTTTGTGCTTCATCAAAAGAAATAGGCTCATTGTCATCACACAGACTACATGCAGCCATAGCATAGCAATTTGATGCATTCATGCATAATTTTTGCCTCCTCTATATCAGTCCTCTCATCAACAAGTGCATCGTGTAAATTTGCATCAGAAATTGAATGGTCTGCATGATCATGTGAAACTTGTAAAGGTTGAGAAATCACCTCATTTGGAATAGCAGTTGACTCTCCACCTATAAAAAGAGGAAGCAAAGTTTCATACACACCTTTCGAGCTAACTGATGTCTCCTTACTGCATGAAAGTAATGACTGAATTTCATCTTCCATCTTCCACAAAAACAACATCATCGTTAACCAAAATGCATTTATTCTATGGATGATACAGACGATAGCCTTTGCTTTTAGAACTATACCAAAAAAAATACATTTCACTGCTTTATCATTCAATTTTTTTCATTATTGTGCATGCATAATGCATATGCCAAACAACCAAAGACATGTAAATGAGAAATAGATGGTTTGCGACCATGCTAAGCCTCATATGGAGTGATAGATTGTAGTGCTTTGGTGGGACACCTGTTAAGTACATATGCTACACACATGACAACCTCAAGCGAGAGACTATGTGGTAAACCTAGACTTTTGACCATACACCTCCCCATCTGCATGAGAGACTTGTTCTTTCTTTAAGCAACTCCATTCTTTTGAGGTATATATGGCACTATACACTGATGTTTTATCCCATGTTCAGCCAAAAATGCATTAAAATTGGAAGACGTATATATTCCCCCCTCAATTAGAACAAAGAGTGCACATTTCACATGTTCACAAATTTTCAACCAAAAACAGACACTCTTTGAAGCACATAAACACTTTAGACTTTGCTTTCAATGGATACACCCATGCATGCTTGCAAGAATCAACAATAGTAGTCACAAAGTAAAGGTAGTTCCCAAAAGAAGATGACTTCATACTGTAGAGAGTACACGCACGGAAGCAAACTGAAAAGAAGAGTACTCACAAAAGAAGAGTGTGTGAGACTCAAAATGAGTAGACCATGAAATGGGTAAACTCATGTGTATTAGAAATGAGCTTGCAAAGAGCATGGAGTAGGCTCCTCAAGCTTCTAATGGGGAGAGGCCCTCCTTATATAGATTTGGGAGGGGCTCTCCAAAGTAAATCTCATGTGGGATAATTCCCCTAAAAGGAGAATGGATACAATGGTAGAAGCAAAAGGCAAGGTACCCAAATACAAAGTAAAACCAATGGAAATAAACTAGAAATGGAGTGTCTCCTAGATACAAAATGGAGATGCACTCATGCATATTCAAAAGGTAGATGATGTAGGAGCAATCATACCATCAACACCCCCTCTGAAGCTCCATTTTGGAGAGGCTGAATTCTACAGAGGTCCACCAAGTGCTGGAGTAGAACTAGAGGTAGAGCCTTCGTGAACATGTCTGCCAGGTTCTCCAGAGAGGTACACTGCTTCAGAGTAATCTCCTGAGACATAAGCTTCTCACAGATGAAGTGGTACTGGATCTCGATGTGCTTCATCCGAGTGTGGAACACTTGATTCTTGGTGATGGCCAAGGTTGACTGGCTGTTTGCGTAGATGCATGTCAGAGTAACCTGCAAAACACCAATATCAGATAATAAACATCAAAGCGAGATGGCCTCACATGCTACCAAGCTAGATTCTCGGTACTCAGCCTCGATGGATGATAGAGCAACTGTGGGCTACTTCTTACTTGCCCAAGAGATAGGTCCTAAGCCAAGCAAGAATATGTACCCAGAAGTAGACCATCAAGAATCAGGATCACCAGCCCAATCTGAATCTGAATATCTGATGAGTTCGATGCCCCCTCTGTACCAAAGACCATGTAGTTGGGTGAGGGCAAGGTATCAAAGTAGTCTTTGAGCAGCATCGCAATGCGTCTGATGAGGCTGATGTGTAAACTGACTGAGTATACCAACTGCATAGGCAATATCTGGTCTAGTGTTGGTAACATAGAGTAATGAGCCAAATAAGCTGTCGATAAGTATGCACATGCACAAGTAATGATGAATTCTTCAGTATGAGCTTGATGTTTGGATCAAGTGGTGTAGATACTAAGTGACATTGGTCCATGTTATATCTGGAAAGAAGATCAGAGTAGTACTTCTTCTATGGTAGGAATATGCCTTCTTTTGTTTGTCAAACTTCCATACCTAAGAAGTAGTGAAGTAGGCCAAGATATATCATAGAATACTCAAGGTGAAGCTGTGTGATGATGAATTGGATGCGTTCGTCATGTGAACCTATCAATATCAAGTCATCTACATAGAGGATGATGATCACTACTAAGGACTCGTTTTGATAGATGTAGAGGTTAGCATCAACATTGCTTTTGTGAAATCCATTGGCTTTAAAGAACTTGTGAATCTTTTCATACCAGACCCTGGGAGCTTGCTTGAGTCCATAAAGTGCTTTGTGAAGTTTGTATACTTGGTCTTCCTTTCCTTGGATCTTGAATCCTTCAGGTTGTTCTGTTGGGAAGATGGATGGACACTTCAAGATGATGTGTAGGTACTTCCAAATCCTGCTTAGTACCAGCCCTTTGATGCTTCAGAGTTGATAAGTGGACACTCTTACCTTTCCAATGACACCATAAAAGTGCCTATTTACTTTGGAAATGATGTATGAAAAGATTTGATCAAAACAGACTAGTTCAAAATAGAAGACTCCAAGAAAACCTTCTATTTTGAGTCATATACTTGCTGCTTGTAATGCTCAATACAACCAGTACAGTAGGAACTGGAAAAATTCCTTTTAGGGATATCTAATTAGCTTATTAAGCTAATGATTCCAAGTGGAATCACTTAAAATTATTAACTATGCTCAGAGAAATCAATTTAGCAAAATAATCTTTACCCCTAATTTTTTAGGACTTTTGCAGGTATTGACCAGTGAGTGCTTCGACACATATTTCTATTAATTTGCTGAATATATTTGCTTCAAACTTTGTCAGAATGTAGATAACTTGGAACTGGTTCCAACAAGCTATAGATCATTGAATTTGGTCAAGAAATGAGTGAGATATGAGCAGTACAAGTTGACAGTAGAAAGTGACTATAATAGAGATGTCATAGATGAACAATGTAAGTATAATGTATTAATGAACAATGTTGTACAATGTCATAGGCTTGCTAATCATAGCCTTATGATGATGAATGGTGTAGGCTACAATGTAGTCCTTCCACACATACAGAAACACAATGGAGAGCTCGGAATATGACCACACACCCATGAATTTTACATGAGAGTATATATAAGTGTTCTAATCAACTTTGAATTTGAATTCAAATTTTGGCTCTCTCTAAAAGTGTACCTTCATTCTAGGAGATATTCTCTCAAAGTGGTTGTTACTTTCCAACTAATCAACTCCATGACTTTTTGTAGGTGGTTACAAATATTCTTAAGTAAAAAAATGACTTTTACAAATGTAAAGAAGAAGTTCTCTACTAGCAATGGTTTCCATGGAGCTTCTTATGTGTATGAGATACAAGAGAAATGTGTAGGCTTGTGATTTGCACCAATAGATCCCCCTCAAGCCAAACATTTTGGCTTGGTCTTCAGTTCTAGTCTTCATGAACATCCTACAATCCAATCATTGTTTTGAACGTGCAAAGTTTTGTACCATCTAATGCTTTAGTTAGCAAATCTGCACATTTCATATTTGTTGATACATATGACAATTGAATATCCTTGCTTAATAACTTTTCTCTCACATAATGATAGTGGACCTCTATATCCTTGGTCCTAGCATGATAAATAGGATTAGCTACAAGCTGTAGTGAACTTGTATTATCTCCAAAGATCATTGGAGATGTAGTATGCAAGCCCAATTTTGTATACAACAATCTGATCCATATGGCCTCTTGAGTAGCATTGTCCAATCCTCTATACTCTACCTCTGTAGAAGATAAAGCAACAGTAGGTTGCTTCTTTGAAGACCATGATATTGGCTTATCACCTGCAAATGAAAGGTACCATGAGGTACTCCTCCTATCATCTTTCCATCTTGCCCAATCTGCATCTGAATAAATTTTAATGTCCAAGTCTGATGTATAAGGGAAATACAGAGCATGATGTTGAGTACCCTTAAGGTACTTCAAGATTCTTTTGGCAGCCTCCAAGTGAGGTGCCCTAGGCTTGTGCATAAACTAGCTTAGCACACTTACTCCATAAGTAATGTCTATCCTTGTTAGAGTAGCATAATTCAAGCTACCCTCTATGCTTTGGTAACCTATAATGTCATCAAGTACATTACCTTCATGAGCACTTAATTTTAGGTTTACCTCCATTGGAGTACTTGCAACTTTGGCATCTTGTAAATGAAACTTCTTCAATATATCCTGTATATACTTCCTCTGAGTAATGTAAATGCCAGAGCTAGTATAGACTAACTCAAGTCCAAGAAAATATTTTAGTAATCCAAGATCACTAATCTTGAACTCCTTCATCATCTGATTCTTGATCTGTTTGATATCATTAGCATCATTACCTGTAAGTATGATATCATCAACATATACACATAGGTATATTACCTCTGAATTACTTCTCTTAATGAATAGAGAAGTATTTGCTTTACTCATGACAAAACCTTGGTCCTGAAGATATGTGGTCAACCTATGGTTCCATGCCCTAGGTGCCTGCTTCAATCCATAAAGAGCTTTATTAAATTTGCATACATATGTTATCTTGTTTGGATTCTCATAGCCAGGAGGTTGTGACATGTACACCTTCTTTGAAATCCAGCGATTCAGAAATGCATTTTTTACATCCAACTGATACATGTTCCAATTCTTTGATGCAACCACACTTACCAATACCCTGATGGTTAGCATTTTGGCCATAGGTGAGAAGGTTTCCTCATAGTCAATGCCTTGGGTTTGTGCAAAACCCTTAGCCACAAGGCTGGCTTTATACTTGCTTATTAACCCATCAGAATTTCTTTTTATTTAATAGATCCATCGAGAACCAATTACCTTCATAGACTCCTTCTTTGGTACTAGTTCCCAAGTGTCATTCTCCTTGATTGCTTCAATCTCCTCATCCATAGCTTCCTTCCATTCTGCCTTGGTTTTGGCTTCTTCATATGATGCTGGTACTTCAATTGATAAATCTTTTGCAAGATAAACAGAGTGCTTAGTAACAAGAGAAGTGTCATACCCATATCTGATTGGTTTCTTGCTCTCCCTTTGTGATCTTTTGATTGCTTGATTAGAGGATTCAGGTATATCCTCTAATTTCTTCATCTTGAGTTTACCTTTGGACTTCCATGCCTTGAACTCTTCAAGGTTAATGATGGCTTCATCATCTGAATTGGTGTCTTCATTATGAGTAGGCTCCTCCTTAGTGAGGCTTGGAAACTCCTCTTCCAAGTCATAAGGTAGCTTTACCTTCCTGCATTCACTATCAAACCAAGAGTCATTTTCATCAAAGACAACATCTCTACTAACCATGAATCCCCTGTTTGATTGATTGTAAAACCTGTAACCTTTCTGATTTAGATCATATCCAATGAAGATGCACTTCTCTGCCTTAGGGTCTAGCTTACCTCTTATCTGTGAAGGGATATGCACATATGCTACACATCCAAAGATCCTGCAATGATCAAGTGAAGGTCTTCTACCATGCCATGCTTCATATGGGGTCATCCCATCAAGAGATTTGGATGGCAACCTGTTTACCAAATAAGTGGCAGTAGATACACTCTCTACCCACAAATAGTTAGGTAAACTTTTCTCATTTAACATTGACCTAGCTGTTTCAACAATCAATCTATTTCTTCTTTCAACTACCCCATTCTGTTCAAGAGTATACCTTATGGTAATTTCTCTCTTAATTCCTATGTCCTGCAAGAATGCATCAAAATCATTTGAGAAGTACTCACCTTCTCCATCTAACCTTAGCCTTTTTAGATTTCTCCCTGTTTGATTCTCAACAAGTGCAAGATACTTTTTAAAGCAACTGAATACTTCATCTTTGTGCTTCATAAAGTACAATACCATCCAGCTACTGTAATCATCAATGAAAGATACATAATACCTTGATCTAGAGATTGAGAGGTCCTTGCTTGGTCCCCATACATTTGTATGAACAAGTTCTAGGTAGTCCTCATGCATGTAGCCTTTCCTTGAGAAGGGTAACCTGTGAGACTTTCCAAACTGACAAGCACCACACTTATAAATCATGTGTTGCTTGGATACATTAGGTATCCCAAGCACACATTGATCCCTGTATATTTGTTTTAAGGTTCTTTCACCTACACGCCCTAATCTCTTGTGCCAAATTTCAAGCTCTGATAATATTTGATCCTTATTACTATAGAGTGCTATGTTCCTTGTATCCTCAAGTTCAAAAGTGAAAAGTCTACCTGTCTTTTCTCCTTTGGCTATTCTCTTGAACCCATGCTTGGGATCCTCCACAAATGCTCCATATTGGTTGAATCTAACCTGCAAACCTTTTTCCACAATCTATCCAACACTCATCAAATTCTTGGTAATAGTTGGTATATATAGAACCCTACTCAACAGATTTTTGTTCCCATAAGAGGTCTTAACATTTCCAACTTTAATTACTGAGTGCTTGGTGTCATCACGTGTTTGTACTTGATGCTTACCCTTTGGTTCCTCAAGGTGAGAGAGAAGAGCTACATTGCCTGCCACATGATTTGAGCATCCAGAGTCAATGTAGAAGAGATGGTCATCATTTATATTTGGTTTTGATGTCATATTCATAATCTGAAGAGAATCTTCTTGCTCCTCTATGTAGTTGTTGTAATCCTTTCTGGATTTCTATCCTCCTTGGTAGTTACCATTGTAGTAGTTGTTGTTATATCCTTGGTGGTGATTAAATCTCCCTCTTGATTGTGTGTATCCACCTCTTTGATATCCTCTACCTCTCCGATTCTTGAAGTTCCTGAAACACTGATTTGTAGTATGATTTGATAAACCACAAATATTGCATGGTGAGGAGTTATAAGATCTCCCCCTACCTTGCTTACCTCCTCTGCCCCTTCCTCTTGATGATCTACCTCTTCCTGCATAGTTGGCTTGGGAGGTAGTTCCCTCATCTTACCACCATTTCCATAAGAGATCCATTCTTTCTTTTAGAAACTCCATTTTGTTGAAGTGTAAACGACATTGTACACCAATGTTTTATCCCATGCTCAATGAGAAATGCATTAAACTCTGAAGATATATGCCCCCCCTTGATCATAATGGAGGGTTCTCGTTTTACATGCTAATAGACTTTGAGCCATAACTAGAAATCATTTAAAGCACAGAAACACCTTGAACTTTGCTTTCAATGGATAAACCCATGCATGCCTAGAAAATTTAGCAATTAAAGTCACACCGTATAGGTAATTCCCAACTGAAGGTGTCTATATAGGACCACATGCATCACTATGAACAAGCTGCAATGCATGTGCAACTCTAACTAAACCATCTTTTTGGGAAGGAAGAATGCTGCATTTTTCCCAAAATATAGACTTCACAGGCATGTTTAGAAGGTGCCTCAAGTTTGGGTAGAGAGGACACCATTTTGGATTTTTACAAGTGAAGCAAGATAGCAAGAATTAAGATAACAAAGGCATGCATGTCAAAGCTTTGCATCTCAAATAGCTTGAGAAGAATGAACTATACATGATAAATCATTCATAAATTTTGCATAATCTATGAGATTACATAGCACATGACATAAAATGATAGAAGTGATGATACCATAGATTAGTCAAGAGATCATGAACTCTACATCTATCATCAAAAAACTTGACAGCCAATCTAATCTTTGCTAATGCTGAAACTAACAACATATTTTTCTTAATCCTTGGCACATATAAGGAATCTAGAAATGTGAAAGAACTACCATCAAGAATAGTCAAAATGTTCTTTCCAACTCCCATTACAGGATAAGAGGAGTTTTTAGCACATGGGTCAATATTCCTTGCAGGAGAAGGCTCAAGTGAAGTGAAGAAACTATGGTTTAAGGTAATATGTTTGATTGCACCATTATGAAAGTACCAAACATTCGAGTCTACTGTAGACATACAATACTCATGAGAAGATGGTTCATAGTTACAAATAATAGTAAATGCCCATTCTTTGTTCTAAACAAGATTTAGAGATGGTGCTTTATGCGTAGAGGCCTGTACAACAATCATTCCAACTTCTTTCTTTTTTGCCCGATTTGCAACCACAATAGGGCAGCTTTTTATGACATGATCATTTGCATTACACTACTTGCAAAATTGTTTCTATTTTTTTTGTTTTCTTGTCATCTTTCTATTCCTTCTTTCATTGTGCAACATTAGCAGATTTTTGCTCCCTCCTAGATGAGATCCATCTACATTGGCCCTTTTGATTAGCTAAGAAAGCTTGATCTACAACATGCATAATTGACCTATTCTTCCTAGATTGATCTTTTTACAACAAAACAAAGACTAACTCTTGAAATGTTAAGTCATGTGGACTACATTTCATCATCAATCAAAGAGTAGAAGTAGAACTATGATTTGAATTTAGAAGACAATTAAGAAGAATCTGCATAGGTGAACTATCCTTTTGAACTCTTAATCATCTTGAGTATGCTCAACAATTTTTGTGTGATTATGAGACTGTGATTGAAGGGGTGTTGATGATTCCCTAGAGAAAGTAGTAATGAACTACTATGATGCCAATCATTGGATTTCAAGGTCTATGAGAGCACACAAAAAACAGAAGGAAGAAGAAGAAGCTTGAAGAACAACAAAATATTGAATGTATTACCAAGTGAATGTACAAAGATAAGTGATCCATTAGGGTTATAGGCATATATACAAGCTCAAGAAAAAAGCCTCCTAGAGAGGGGAAAAAGTGCCTTGACGATCCTAAGGTGGAACATACATAATCTTTTCATATTGGTTTACTAAAACCGTTGAAAGGTACTTTACCACTCACTTGTATTCTCAATGATCCTTCTTTGCTTGAAGAAGAATGTGAAATCTTAATTCTTGACATAGTATAAGATCATGGTGTAACTACTATATGTACAAATATCCAATATCATAGATATTTAGTTAAGTATAGAAATAATTGTACTGAAGAATGTTAGTGGATGCATAAAACTTCATTTGACACCTTATTATAATCACTTAATTTCTACCGATCATTCACATTCACATTAATTTAACTCATCCATAATACATTTCCAATCATGTGTTTTTTTTACATGGAACATGCATATGGTGTTTAGTGATGGGACACGTGGCTATCCATCCATGTCTATTTTATTTATATCAATAGAGGTCACTTTGTTTTTCAATTAGAGGTCATATGAGAGATACAAATTGGATATCACACCGAGTGATGCATACTTGAATAAGGCAACCAAGAACTTCCTGATATAAACCAACATCGAATGCATCCCTAGCATCATGACTACTCAATCATAAACTTGTCTCCATGAAAATGGCAATGGGCTTATACTCCTCAAGGAGAGAAGATTGCAATTAAGTGTCAATGTATTTTTCTTGACACAAAGCAATGCCTCCATCAACTTGGATAATTTGAAACTTCAAATTTTGATCAAGATGGTTAAAGTCTAACATTTCAAAAGAGGCATGGACATTAATCTCAAACTCCAAAATATGCATTTCATTAGGACAAATGAATAGTGTGTCATACACATAAATAAAATAGGATAAGAAGTACATAATCTACATTCTTCAACTACGAGGTGATTTTAGCTTGACTATTCTGAATCCATATGCTAGTAAACACACATGCATTATCTAATGTGAAGCATGTGGTTCTTGCTCTACTCCATTCAATGTATTTTCTTAACCTGCATACTTTGTTTCCATACTCTTTTTGCACAAAACTATGAGCCTGAAAAACATAAAATTCTTAATGCGAGTTCCCATTTGAAAATGTAGTCTTCATGTCCAACTGATGTACATTCCAACTATTGCACCTTGCAGGTTCCAAAATGCTATGAATAGTTTTCATACAACATATAGGGGCAGATGTCTTATCAATATAATTGCACTTTTCATGAGCATAACGTTTAGCTAATAGCCTAATTTAATCACGATCAACACTAACATCAATCTTGTGTTTCAAATTTTAGACCTATCTTGAACCAATGAGCTTTTTGAAAGGAGGCAAGTTTCCCTATAGAAAATGGTGTGAGAGGATTCATAGAAGAGAGTGGAGCTGCTCCTCAATGGATAAAGTACTTTTAACCAGAAATTGCTTCTAAAGAAAAAGAAACTTGCGAGTGACTAACAACTTCAAATTCCCCTCAACCCTTGAAATTCTTTAGTGATCACTTCTTATTTTAGATAACATTGGGATATATTTTTTAGGAGGGGATAAGTGGCTATAATCTTCTGCTCATGCACTTGTGATTGAAGGGTTCCAAGAGCTTTCTACTAATGTTTATTCTACCAAAAGTGTTTCTATACCCTATACCAAATACCTATTCTAGAAGGGACTTGATAACGTTGAAAGGCACATATTACTTTTCTTCCACCATATTCATGGTTTCTTATAGAAAGGAACCTCCATTGGTGAGGCTTTAATAAAGAATTGTAAATTTGTAGTAGCTTTCCAATTCGATCTTGTTCTCTTTCTTATGAATTGATTGCGTGACCCTCTCTTTTAATGCATTTTGAAAGAACCAAAATTGGTATTTGCTCTTTCCAACAAAGCTCTAATTATTTTACTAAAACTTCTCTGAAAGTCTTGAAAAAATAATTAGTCAAATCATCCAAACCTTAGGCTTTTGTCATTTGCAAGTAAATGAATTGTTGTTTCTATCTCATTCTCAAATATTGGAAAATCAAGAAACTTCACAAACTCTTAAGGGACCATTTTCCTAAAAATAAAAGAGGCAATCTACTCAAAGAAGATAAAGCTAAAGTGAATGACAATGATATTTCTTGATTCTTTGGTGTGAGAAACAACAAGAACCATATCTTTTTACCATCATGGATTGGAATTCTTTCTTCTTTCTATATATAAGTTTTCGCATTTCTTCAAAGTCAGATCTTCCTTTTAAGCCCATCATTCGGAAAGGAAAATTTTTAACTTTTGATACTTCAATTCTTCTTTGAATTTGAGATCCATTTTGAGCAAGAAAATGTAGTTCAAGATCAAATCTCTCTCTCCATTCTAAAGGTCCAATAGTATGATTTTGTACTTCCTTCTTGCTTTTTGAATTTGATATTTTCTTTCCTACCCTTTAAATAATATCTACATTGGCTTGTATCACAATTAAATAGCAGTAGGTAGATGAATTGATAAAATCGAGAGCATAATGAAGCCCATTCCACCTCCTTGTGGATGGAAAAATTTGAATCCAAAGGGCTTGGTATGAAACCGAGGGGCTATGACTCTATGTGATGAGATAAAGAGTTGATGTTGATTGGTTAATGATCTAAAAGCGTGATCTCCCTTTGATAAGACCAGCTTGACTTCAAAATATTTTGAGATCAAATGCACGGATATTTATATCATCTATCAAGAACTTCTTAACAAGAGAAAGTTCCTCTCCTAGATTGGAACATGAAAAATACCTACTTTTAAAGTTATATTTATCTCCAAGTGGAGCTTTAAAGAATCCCACTTTGAATTTTCAAATTTGGAATATATCTTCATGTTTTTCCATCTATCCTCAAGATCTTTGGTATTACTGACCTAGAGAGAATAAGTTTTGTGAACACATACAAAGAGTGACATATCAGCCCCCATAAGTTAATAAGCCCAAAGCTTAGTGAAAAACTTTAAGCTTTTTGTGTGAAAGATCTTTGGTGAGTATGTGTGCCACATTATCTTGTGTGGGAACATATATGAATCAATATCTCTAGCATGAAGGGGCTCTCAGAAATAATGATAATGAACTTCAATGTGCTTTTTGGACACACAAAACACCAAATTTTTGCAACCGTCAATGCACTTTGACTATCAGTGAGAATATTTGTAGGTGCATCAATCTCCATGCATAGACCAATCAATATGCATCTCACCCATATATACTCCATTGTAACTTTAAATATTGGCCATTAATAAGCTTCATTATCAAGATGTTTCATCTAGACCACTAAGCCACACGCTTTTGTTGTAGTTTATTTATGAGAAATGCATAATATGACAAGCTATTGGGCACTTTGGACCTTATTATGTTCCCAAAAGTCCTCCCTTCAATGTCATAATGGTACAAGATTCAGTAACCTACAAAACTTCTTCTACCTTTTTCTTGACTTCTTTCCACTAAATCTTGAGTTGACTGTCTATGAACCTATATACTTGAGAAACTACAAATTGAACATCTTGACGCATATTACATATATATATCAAGCAGCCTACTGCTTGACTATATAATGTAGCATCAAATGGTTATGAATCTACTGTTGATTGTAATAACACATTGGTATCCATAGGTGTGTGCATAGGTTTGGAATCTGTCATTTTGAACTTTACTAATAATTTCTCAATGTATTCTTGTTGTGTCATGTAGATGCACTCATTCCTGTACTTGAACTCAATCGCGAGACTTGTAATAATCATATCACTTTGTAATGCATCTTGAACACTAGTTTGTTCATTCTCAAGTGAAGTAAGAGCTAAAATATTATGAATCTCAAAATGTTTTGCATAATTTACCTGTTCTTCTTGTTTTCTCCTTGTCATACTTCTGGTTCTTATAGTGTATTCCTTTTTACCACTGTCCTTCCAAGTTTGATATAACCACTTTGGCGTATCCTTGAAAAGTGGTGGGATCTTTTCTACTTCTTCAATATCTCTTTCTTCTAGAACTCTAGAATCTTCTCCAACTTCATAAGTTGGAACTTTGAGAGGTACTCATGATGGACTAGGTACTGATGTAGGTAATGTAACTCTCTCTTCACCTGGATCTTTTAGGTTTTGAGAAGGTTCATCATCCCCCTTGTATGGCTGAATGTAAGCATCCAAATTCCTTCTGAAAAATGCATAGTCATCTGCTTTTATGAAATCTAGAAACTCTTCCTTCTTATCATAAACCTAACTTTCTGCAACGTATGCATTGTGTGAGAGTAGGATATCACATGTATCTTGAACATAGATTCTGTATCCTTTGCTTTCAATTGCATAGCCAATAAAGACTACTTTAATGGATTTTACATCAACCTTACCATGATCTTTCTTCTCAATGTGAAAAGATGGGGAACCAAAAACTTTGAAATAACCTAGATTGGGTTTCTTCCCATAGTAAGCTTCGTAGGTGTAATGACCTTCAAAGTTTTTGTGGAAGACCTATTCAAAATGGCATAAGCTATATGTACTACATCAAACTAAAGCTTGAGAGAAAGCTTTTTGGATGACATCATGCTATGCATTATCTCAACAAGTATCCTATTCTTTCTCGTTGCAACACCAGTCTCTTCTAGCATGTAAGCAAGAGTGAGTTGATGAGAGATACCTTTGTCTTTAAGAAAAGAATTAAAGTCTTTAGACATATACTCTCCTCCTCTATCACTTCTCAAAATCTGGATCTTTGAGACTTCCAATTTCAACCATAGCTAAAAACTTGTTGAAAGTAGGAAAAACCTTTGAATTCACTTTAAGAAAGTAAATCCATGAGTATCTTGAGGAATCATCAATGGACATAACAAATTACATGTACTTGAATAGAATTTGTTCTCATTGGACCATTCACATCTAAATGTATGATCTATAGATTCCTTGTGGCCATAATGTATCCATGCTTCTTGAAAGATATTTTGTGAAGCTTTCCTTCAAGACATCCTTCACATGACTCTACATCATCAGGTAAATCAAAAGTAGGCAAACTCTCCACCATACTTTGATATTTGAATGCTTGAGAGCTCTCTAATTGATATGACCAAACCTAGCATGCTAAAACTTCATGTTCTCCTTAGGTGTAGTAGACATAGCAACATTAGCATGAATTATTTTGGATAACAGGAACATGCCCCTTCTGTTTTCACCTTGAAGTAGACAATGCTCCTCATTAGGTGAGAGGATATGACATGAATCTTTCTTAAAAATAACTTTATAACAATCAGACAAGAAAGTAGACATAGAGAGCAAATTATTCTTCATTTCTGGAACATAAAGAACATTAGAAATTATGAAATTACCACCTACTCTAGTCTTTAGGTTGACTTCTTTAACACCTACAACATCTAAATCATGACCATCTACAATGGTCACTCTTCTACCTAAAGAGTTAGAGAGGGAAGAAAATACCTTTCTGCAACATGTCATATGCTAAGTAGCTATAGAATAAAAAATCCAAGGATTATCTAAGACTCCATTTAATTTTTCTTGATCGAAATCTATCTCTTCAATAGTAATACGTGCATACGAATCTACCTTTGAAGATTCAAGTTTTGGATCATCTTCAGCACTATTGCATGATGCTTTCTTTTTTTCATTAAAAATCCTTGTTTTGCATTCTACTATGTAATGACCTGGCTTCTTACAGTAATGTCATACTCCTTTCTTTGAATCCGATTTAGTCAAAGAATTTTCTTTGGGTGTAGAGGAAGCATTAGAAAAAGGACTAGAACATTTACTTTCCTTCTTGGATTCGTGATTTTTCTTCTCCTTCTTCTTTGATGATGATAATATGGCTTCATCATTCTCTTCATTACCCTTTTTTTTATCTTCATCTTGAAGTAACAAGAACTATAGATCGTCAAATGAAAGTTATCTATCCCTTGTACAGAGAGATAAAGAAGTAACAAAAGCACAATATCTAGATGGAAGTGAGTTTAGAAGTGCGTTTACCATCTCTTCATCTAAAATGTTGACTTCAACATTGAGTAAACGATATCCTAAATCTTTGAGATTCAAAATATGTGTCTGAATTGATTCACCAACTTTCATCCTTGTATTGCCTAGTTGTCTCCTTATATGAGCTTTTCTAGGAGGGTTTTTGCTTTGATAGAGATTCTCTAACTCCAACCACGCTTGTCGAGGCGTTCTATAAGACTCACCTGGGGTATAATATGCCTCTTGACTCCCATAGCAATATATGAAGTTGCTAGTGCATCCCTTGAATCCCATTTGGATTGCTCTTTTGTAGGAAATAATCTGGTAGCAGAACAAACTCCTGACGCTGAAAGAGTTTCTTCTTCTTCACTAACCTCCTATTGAGCAAAAATAGGAATAGTAGGTCTACTAGAAGATGAAGCAACATCTTCTCCAACTTGTCTTGTCCTTGGATAAGTGCCATTCGCAGTATTCCACAAGTCTGTTGATACTAATAGATTCATCCTCATAAAACTCCACATTGGATAGTTAGACATTCCCTCAAGCTTGTCTTCATTCTCAAGTCTATAATCACTCATCTTGTTAAGGGTGTATGTCAACTATGCTCTGACACCAAATGTTGTTATTCTAAGGTGTGAATACCAAATGTTGAAAGGGAGCCACACTAATAATAAATTATAAGTGAACAGGATCTTCCAACATATGAACCTTAACATACACAACTTAATACTCAAAAGGAAGATGAGTGAATGATATAGAGAGAATAGATAGGATTTCACATGTAACAGTAAGCTATGAGGCTCACCTACACTAAGTTATATAGGAATGTCAAATTACAGTGTGTGTATATGATACAAACTGATAATATTTGTATCTAGGAAGAAATAGGAACTAGATACAAGAGATTGTGTGCCTAAGAAGTATGAAGAGTGTGTGTGTGAGAATATGGAGAATATGAACGATTTAGAACTATTTTATAGCAAACCCAAATTTGGATCAACCTAAATAAAAAAGGAGTGACCTAGCAAGTAAGAACGAAAATAGAATTGCTACTAATAGTAACTCAACAATTGATGCTAATAGTAAGTTATCAAAATCTCCTCCAAATAATCACCAAGATGTAGATCACAACTCCTCCAACAGTGTGAGAAAAATTCCTCCTCCAAAATGGCCTCCAAGATCTCCTTGAGCTTGAGAAGATTGATCACCTCCAAAAGATCTCCTTGAAGCTTCCTTGTGTGATGATAACAATGAGCCAAGGGCCATTTCTTATATAGGTTGTGTACCCTTATGAAAAGCATTAATAAAATCACATAAAGAAGAATCACTTGGTGATCCCAAAAACAAAAAAATTAGTGAAGAAGATCGTCATTGTTGCCCGCCTTATTATTTTTTGAAAATTTATCTTTATACAAAACCACAATGGGATATGCCGCGTAAGTGGCACCATGTGGAGATCGAACCAGCACCTAACCATTTCAAGATAAGCCATGTGCTTTTGTTGTAAATTCTTTATGACAAACACATTATATGACAAGGTATTGGGAACTTTGGACCTTATTATGACCTTGTTCCCAACATGACCCTCATTTGGATGGTGTAAACGGCCATAGTCTAGTGCACCAAATTGAAAAAACTCCATAAGTGTATGAAACACATCTTGTGAGCTAATTGTTGTTTGAAATTTAGATTCAACTACATAAGAAGTTGAAAATAAAATACCATATCTTTTCTTACAATAATTTTGTTCATTTACTCTCATTACTATATCCAAAATGTATACATTTCTTCACCTTATTATAAAACTTATGAAGTTGTTCTGATGGTACAAGGGCATATTCCAAACAACCAAATAGGTGCATATGATTAAGCATTGGCTTTCGTCCATTCCTAGCCTCATAAAGTGTAATGAATCTCAATGTGTTTGTAGAAAAATGATTCAATACAATATTTGGCATGATTACTTCCATGCAAAAATTATGTAGAAGATGCTTTACTTTAACCATACATCGTTCCATTTCAAGAAGTGTTCTATTCTTTAGTTGTGTAGTGCTATCTTGTTGAGGTGTATATGGAGCCATACATTAGTGTGCAATGCCTCTTTCACAAAGAAAAGCATTAAATTCATTTGACATGTATTCACCACCATGATCTGTACAAAGAGAAAAAATCTGTTTCCACAAAGTTTATCAACTATAGCAAAAAATATTTTAAAGCAATAGAATAACTCATTCTTCGTTTTTATAGGACACACCCAAGTATGATGTTGTGTAGTGGAACCATGCCTAAATGCAGGATGCTCACTAGGTATGTGAATGCAACTAAAAGTTGTTGGAGTTTGAGGCTTGGGAAAGCACATCAACAACATAAGAAAGAAGAAGAAATTATAAGCACAACATACTAGAGAAATTATTACCAATCAAAATGTACAAAGATAAGTAACCCATTAGGATTATAGGTGTATATACAAGCAGGGGAACAAAACTTCCTAAAGATGGAAAAAATGCCCTAGTGGTCCTAAGTGTGTTCACACACTTCATTGCCAATGTATATCGACAAAACCCCCTAGCAGTGATGTGGTGAACAAGGAGCTGGCACTCATGTATTACGAAATTGCAAACCTATGTGGAAAGAGATCAATCCACAAAAGGAAGTAAGCCCAATGCTTTGATAAAACCTTCAAACTTCTCCCTAGGGAGAGCCTTTGTGAAAAGCTCTACAAGTTATTGTGCATGGAAACACGAGCCAAACTAATGTCTCCAAAAGAGAACCTCTCCTTGACATAATGATAGTGCACCTTGATGTTCTTTCTAGGAGCATGGGGTTCCTTACAACTAAGGATGCCTTGACAATGGCTATTTGTTTTACAAGTCTCTCCATGTAGCAGATACATTTTTGATGACATAGACATAGAAGAAATTCAATCTATAGTGGACTCTAAGATGCACGCAGTAGTCGATAAGAAATACATCATCATTCCCAAAGAAGAGGTCTTTGAAGAAGATAAGGTACACGAGGAGGTAATGGTCAATATGCTGTGCGAGGGTGATGATCGAGAAGAGGGGCCATACAAAGAGATTTAGAAGTGGAAAATGTAGAGATAGACATCCTCTGCATATTAGATCTCCAAGAAATGCTAGAATAGAGGACTTATGAAGCAAGAAATTGTACGCACTTCTTTGTGTTTACTTGTTTGCTACATTTTTTTGTAGAGTACTATTTTTCTATATTGTTGTTATTATTATATGCTAATTATTTGAGTTTTTTGTTGCAAACCATGATGGGAGATAGTCCGCACTTCACTCCACATTCCATGATAGAGGAGGCACTTTTAGAGTTCATAACTCAAGCACCTCCTGCTTATCAGGTCACTACATCACAATACTAGATCTCTAATGAGCGTACTCCCATTGGTGGCACTCCCTTTGGTGGGACTAGTCCCATTGGTGGCACTCCCTTTGCCAGGACTACTCCCACTCACAGAACTTCCTTTCGCAAGACTACTCTCGCCGACGACACTCATGAATTTATTGGGTCATGCTCTAGAGGAGCAGGTTTCCGAGGTGGATCTACGAGTGTGTATAAAGGAGGAGGAGGTAGATGTTGTGGAGGTAGTGTGACAGATGTTGTGTCACCAATAACTACTCCTAATGAGAATAAGTGTCGCATGATGGCCACATATTTACACGACTATTTGAGATCATTGCCATTTTTTTAGTACATCATTGCTATTTTTAGAGTACAAGAGGGTATATATGGATGGGGGTGAGTTAGACACACATCATTCAAGTCTTTCTCACACTTGGTATCAGAGCATATACGATCTTGTTTTTGGCGTGAGTCATTATTTTCATGTGCGACTTCTATTGCATCTTCGACATGGAATGCAACATCTTTGTCATCGGTCATGGTCTCTGGTAGCGATTGTTGTCATCATTCCATAGATGTCTTGAGCAAAAGGAAGGAGTCAAGTGGAGCCCGCAGGATCCCACCTCTACCCCACGTGAGTCTTGTACATGAAGCCCGCCTCTACCCACGTGAGTCTTGCACGTGAAGCTACTTTCAACACGAAAATAGATGCATCTACCCACGCATGACGAGAACTGCCTGTTAGAGAGCACACGCTCATAGCTCTTGTTCTATTCGAGTCATAATGGAAAAAGATTTGACGTACTATATGAAGGCATCTTTATGCCAATTTTCTCACATATGGGAAAACTCTCAACTCTGTGTGTGCGCTCTCAGATCACATCAACTTTGTTTTTCGTCATGCCATAGCCAAGGGCTCTTCAACATAGCTATTGAACCCGAAAATTCACTACATGTTCATGTTTTTGGCCATATCTTCGGCAAATCACATCCAAATCCAGAGTTTTTCTTGTTGTGGGAAGCTCTCTCAGGGCTCTTTCTTAGAGTAGCTAGAAGCCATACTTTGGCTTTAGTTCCCATCATCTTCAGAGTTTGGAGTTTGCTATTCATCCTCAACAACCCTCTATCGAGCATCATCTTGAACCATAACCTATTGGTAGAGACTAGAAAGCTATTCCAACGGAGAGTAGACCTTGTTTTGCATCATATTGCATATATGACGTGCAAATTTGCATAGTACCTACATTAGATGCGTAGTTTAGATGTGGATTTGTATTGTGTGGTGCATGTATTCTTCTTGCAAGGACATGTAGGTATTTTGTTGCAGGTTATTGAAGAGTGAAATATAAATTTTTTAGGGTGTATAATCTCCTTTTGGTCTACTTATAGTTATATTGTGCCTATCGGCTTGTGAAATTTGTTAGGGTGTAATCCCCTTTCAATCTATTTGTAGATAGATTGTGCCTGCTGGCACTGTTATCATGGAAATTGCTTGTTGTAATTTTTTTATTTTTCTAAATTGCGCCGTTATGCTACCAAATGTTTTATAAATTTATTATATGCATTCAAGCATATAGAATATACTAAAAGTTTCTTATTTCTTCATGTTTCATTGAGAAAAGGCTTGTATTTTGTTCTTTTCTACTACCATTTACTTGTTTTGAGTATTCATAGAATATCCAAACCATATAATGATCAACATGAATGATTAGTAGCATTCCAATGAGAGAATCGTATAAGCTTGTGGATATCTAGTAGATATTAATATTTGAGAAAAAATAATTCAAGGATAAGCCAAGGGAAATATTAAGACAAAGGCAAGTATTGCCAAGGTCATTAGAATAAGGTGTTTAGTAGGTTCACAACTAAGAATTCCAGGATTTCTAGTTAGAACATAGAATAGAGGATAGTTCATCCTCAAAGATTTCATGATATAGAAGAATGGAAGTGGCATTTGGATCAAAAGGAATAAAGTCAAGATTTGAAATATGTAAACTAATACATTTAGAAAGAGATGAGAATTTTCAATTAAAAAGAATTTCCCTTTTGTAGAAAGGACAAATTGAGACAAGGGCTAGTTTTACCAAGGTCTCATGAGTTAGAAACTTAGAGGTAAGAAGTCTCAAGGTAGTTTGAAATCTTATAAGATAACTCCAAGAACACTTACAAGTGTAGGATGCTTATAAATTAAGTATCTAGTTCATAAGTAGCTACTATACTTAGATAGTTATGAGTTCTAGTGCACATTTCTATGTGTATAAAATAGAGAAGTTTATTTCACAAGAAGTATAGACTTCAGATTTGTGGAATAAAAAGGAAAAATCAAGTTTGATTAGAATTCCATAGTACAAAATAGTAAAAGAAAAGTCATGTAAGAACTTCCTAGATTTGGAGGTTGAGATATAGACTTTAAAGTTTCTAGTTTTATAAAAAAGGGAATCATATTTTGATTCTATAAAAGTTTAATATGGGTAGATTGGGTAGTTCCATCTATCTATCTACCTAAGAATGAAGAATATAGATCCTAGGTGGACTCGTTTTTCATTAAGCAAGCAAGGCAAGTATGTAGGCCAAGAACTCAAGAGTGTCCAATATACACAGAAATGCAAGGTTTGTAGAGGGCAAACAAGGAAAGTATGTAGGTCAGATAGTCAAGAGTGGCCAAGACATACCGAAAGACAAGGTTTGCACATACAAACAAGGCAAGGCTATTGTCTAAGTCCCTAGTAGGGAGCGAGAAAAGGTTATATAGCAAGGCACGGTTTGCAGTAAGTAAACAATGTAAGGTTGTGGTCACAATTCTTAGTAAAGAGTGATTACACAACAATGCAAGGTTTGCATTCTTTTTAGAAAAGGCAAAGTTGTCTCTAGTAGGGAGTAATTATACAACAATGAAAGGTCCATAACTAAGAAAGTTAGTTCCAAATGGAACACAAGTTGAGAAGCAAGTTTAATGTCTCTATTTATTGTATGTCATAAATAGTGAGGAAGTAAAGTGATCATGTTTGAGCATGAGGGGAGGTGACTAATGATCCGTGGAGAATCAAATCTCCAAGAGACACGATTATTAAATGCTACCAACTTGCTTAAGATTGATTGTAAGTTTATTTATTTTTTTACTTGATGCATTCGCCATGTAGTATGATGGATTCATGGAGTCATGGAGACTCTAGTTTGGAATGCTTTAGCACTTTAAGCGTAAGTGAGAGCATAAATCCAAGAGTTGTTCTTAAAAGAATTACCTTGTAGTTTGCCTCCTTGCAGGAACATAAAGCATAGAATCAAATAGGTATGGAGAGTTACTTTGACTGCTGGCCACCATTTTGAATGAGTTTGTAGGAGGAAAATGAAGTCCGCAAGGTCCTGCACAACAACTTACATGAAGGGTTGATTAGACCCAACGTTTTCACCCTTTGTACACCTATTCTTCTAGTGAAGAAGAAAGATGGATCTTATAGGATGTGCATGGATTATTGAGCACTTGATAAGATTACTATAAGATAAATATCCTATGCCAAGATTGATGAACTTTTAGATGCTCTAGATGGAGTTGTTGTATTTAGTAAAATAGATTTTTCAAGTGGCTACCATCAGATTAGAGTAAGAGATCATGATGTACATAAGACTCAATTAATCCAAAGAGGGCTCAATTGCATTAGGGGAAAAAATCAACCCTGAATGGGCCTTTTAGATTAAAGAGTGATTAGTGATGGACCAATCAGAAGAGGGTGGTGGCCAGAGTCTATGCCCTATAAAATACTAGCATGAAGGGGGGAGAGGGGACATATTTCTCCCTTATTTAATGAGCTTCCTCTACAGAGAGAAGGAATCTCGTAACTTAGTTGGGCCCAAAAATTCAAAATTTCTAAAAAGTTAAAAAACTCATCATAACACCTGAAAATGGACCTCCTATTACTTTTTAGGGTCAAAAGTACTCTTTTTGACCCCAAATTCAAAATCTGTGCATGTTTTGAGCTGAAAAAAATGGGTTTTTCCGAAAATACTCAAAAAAGCGTTATTTCCCTCCTAAACCTCACATTTTCATACCCAGGTCCCAAAAAGTCATCTTTTCCCACTACTTTCACTCTGTAGCACACCATTAAAGCTCCTGTTTCTACACTCCAACCTACCTGCATCTCCTATCTCGAATTACTGTTGTAGCTTGAAGACCTTTAGCTTCAATGGCAACAGCTAAAGCTTCTAGGCGACCGAAAGATGAAATCCTCACATTAAGATGTCACAATATCAAAGCCATAGATGGACAATGGTTATCACATGAGTACTCCAAAGGTGCATGGGTGTACATGCAACCCTCTAGAGTTGGGCCTCATCGAGTTAGAGATCGTGGAAACTTAGATCTTCATTGGAAGGGAAAGTTACTTGGCTTCAAGAAGCACAGAGACAATGGAATGGTTGCTATTGTACAACATGTTTTTACAATGGCAACTATGAAACTTGAAAACTCTAGTAGAATGAGATATCCTCTGAATTGTAAGTATTACTCTACAATATTTATGTTTTCTTGTGTCAGATATATTTCTGAACTATTTAGATATGTTTTTGTTTGTTTCAGATATATTTCCTTCTACTTTGGTGGAAGAGCAACCACTTCATAGTCTTACAGGTACTTTCCAGGCATTGCATGCAGATGTTGGTGCACTAGTCTTTCCAGAAATATCTCCTGCTCAACTTTACCATGATAGAGTTTTCTTTTACACACATAGATATGTTGTACCCTCTACAATGAATGGTTTTGGAAGGTTAGAGAGAATTGAAGTACATTCTCTTCTTATCTTGGAGTGATCAAAGCCTGATATATGGTGTGTATCATCTTTGAAGCAAAAGATGGTAATGGATATAAATAACTCTTTGAAATTCACAAAAGTGTCTAGGTCTATAGGTTTGCACTGGTCTTTTCCCATTCATTGTTTTGTATATTTATTCCAAGGATTCTCATTCCAAGAGACTTCCACCATGTTCATGTGTAAAGATATCACATATGAGCAAGTCGAAAGTCTTCTTGGTGAAAATTGGGGTTTGATAGAAGGAATTGCAAAAGGTGATAAATATCTTTGTAAAGTAGGTGGAACAGGTATAGGATTTTGATATTTGAAACAACATACTTCATTATACATCAGATTTTACTATGATCGTTGGATGTGCAAACTTGGCAAATGGATACCATTTCAAAGTTCAGAGGGATCTTTACATTCATTTGAAATAAAGCTTAGATTGCCCAATAATGAAACAGAAACTATTTAAGTGAATAATCATTGGATCTTGGCTAATCTAAGAGAACACTTGATGATTATGGGGTTTGAAGGACTAACTCAATCCAAATTCAAAATTCAAGGACATAATGTGAGAAATGTTTCGTGCTTTTGTTAAATTAATCTTTTCATTATTGTTTATTTTACTTTAATGACTTCAATTTCTTGCAAATTGATTACAAGTGGGCAGAAGAACGGAATACAAAATGAAAGTCCCTGTAGATTGGAGCAAAGATGGAACATAACTCTCATTGTCATAGTTCTTGTGCAACCCGATAATGTCACTTCTTGGGCCCTAGTCATTGTATCTCATGGTTTTTGCACTTTCAAGAACCTTGTAAAAAGTAGGACAATCGATTCATGTTAGATATTGTATATACCTTCTTCTCTACAACGGTAATTTCAAAACTTTTGGAATGTCAAAAAGTTTGTTCACTACTTTGAAATGTGGTTGCTCATGTTTTTTTCTGTGCATTATTTTGTCATCAGAAACACGTTTTTTGAAAGTGCACTTCTTTATTCTATACTTTTAAAAGTGGGCCCAGTGAGTTTAAAAACTTGAAACTGCTATAAAAATGGGTTCTATGTACTCATTTCTGACATTTGCACTCTCAAAGAGCTAGAAAGCAGAAATAAGCTAGTAGAATTCTTGCACGCAAGCAATGGCTGCTAGCACTTCCACTCCCATGAAATCTCTTGGAGATCTATTTATGGAGTTTTTGGATACTACAGACTACAATGGTCATACGGATTTGTATGACCTAGTCTGTAGAGTCCCTAATCTTGAAGGGGACAATAGCCATGAACTCCAATGTGATCGATGAATCACAGATTTTATGGAATTCTATATATTAAGATATGCGATAGATATTCCAGCATATGAGTGTAAATGGGTCCCCTGTGACCTGCTTTTCTACATTCATAAAGGAGTTGAGGTGTTTGCAAAGCGCTTAAAGCATTTCATGGCTATTGCTGAGGGTTGAGGGCACCTCTTAGATGACACAGTGCCCTTAATTAAACAATTAAATAAGAAAAGTAAAATGGGAAGAAAATATCTTTCCTACGTAGCAACAACCATCTTTTTTGTCAATGAGGAGCCCGAACCTTCACCCATGGACCTACCCCATCTTGTTACTGGGGGTTTTGTAGATGACAAGAAGGAACCCCAGACAGAAGCTCTCAACTTATTAGAAGAGAGTCAAAAAATGTCTAGAGAATTTCCTCAAGGAGTAGTGGACAAATTAAAGGAAGCCAGTACATAGAATAGTCCACCCTCCAACTTAGACCCCGTGGAACCACTCTACCAGAGGTAGAGATGGAAATGTTTTCAGTTGTACTTGTCGAGGGAGAGGAATTTTTGTTCCTGCATGATATTGAGAAGGCATTCGGTCTATGCCTCAACAAATGCCTTAGTATTTTCTGCTCAACCTCGGATGTTCCCATGGACAACACTTCTGACATTATCGAAAAGGCAACAATTCCACTTGGTGATTCAATTGCGGACACCATTGCATTTGTGTGTGAAGAGATTTTGAGCCATGCCAACCAAGATGCCACTGAAGAACATCTGGCCGCAGCAAGGGAAAGAATTTTGGAGAAGAAGATTCCAACATCCCCTGTTGTGGAGCAAAGTGGCATGGCCCATTCATCGATTCCACTAGATGCAATGGGAAGAGGAGAGGATGAAGATAGGCTTCAAGATGTAAGTCTCTAATGACATTTATGGTTGTCTCATATTCATACAAGATGTATCTATTTATTTTTATGAATGTCTATGTGCAGGAAACAATTGAAGTGGATAAATTTGCAGCAAGGAGTGGTGGTGACCATGTTTCTCGAGGCCATGGCTCTTCCTTGGCACATTACATTGGAAAATTGCCAAAGGAAGATTTTGTCATAATCCACAAGGACTTTTCCCCTCAAGGACACTTCATGACTTGGTTTCTGAAGGCTTTGAGCAAAGTTTTGTGCCTATCTACAATAATGCAAGGGACCAGTTGTATATTTCTAGTTAGGAAGTCCCTTGCCCTTACTACCCTAGGAGTTAACTTTAGAGGAAAAATATTAGGTCAAGTAGGAATAGCTTTAGGTCTTGGATTGACAGACCCTAAGTTAATATCCCAATCAGTTTTGACTTACCAATTGCCACTGTCTTTTCAGAGAAGAAAGAATGTAGTGGAGAGGCTCAAGGCCAAGAGCCAATTGTAAAAACTTTATAATACCAATTATTGTTTTTCCAATTTCCATGTGCAGTCTTTATGTTTTTGACAATGTCTTAATTTTTGCATACTGTAATTAGTCTTTTTCCAATCAATCTTGTTATTTTTGTTTCCAACAATGCATGGGATGGCCTAGGAATGCAAAAAAAAAGGTTTGCCACAAAAATGCGGGGATGGGCCCTGCAAAAGTTTTGCAGGGCCCATCCCTGCGTTTCTATGGCAGGCCTTTTTTTTGCATTCCTAGGCCATCCTATGCACTAGGTTCCCTATATTGCAAGTCTATGTCCCTCAATTAGCACCTTCACTTGGGAATTGTGGAAGATCAATCTTATGTGCAATAATTAGAGAAATTTAAGACTCCTTTGGGTGCATATAAGCATGCAACAGTAAATAAGTACATGTATGTTCATAAACATTGTTCAGCTATTGGTCAGAGGGTTAGCATGCACTGCACTCTATCTAAGGCCAATTATATGCCCCAATGTGCATGGCAGTTTTTCATGGCTTGGAAATGCCAAAAAAAGGCTTGCCACAGAAATGCAGGGATAGGCCTTGCAAAACTTTTGCAGGGCGCATCCCTGCGTTTCTGTGGCAGGCCTTTTTTTGGCATTTCTAAGCCATGAAATGCATTAAATAGCATTACCACTTACAAGAAGTACAAAAAAAGAATGATACAACTATGAAAAACACTTCAAAGAGGTATAGGAAAAAGACACCTAGAAACATAGGAGAAAGAAACTTCAAAACATGTACACTAAGAGATAAACACTTGGGAGAGAAAATATAAGAAGACAAAGATTATATTCATCATTTGGGATTTACAAAATATTCATCATATGGGATATACAAAAGGTTCTCCAAACAAGGGAGTACAAATTTTTTTAAGGGTTATTCCCTTTAATTCTCCTAGCTAGTTGCAAATCTTTAGGTTGTATTGTCACTCTCTTTGCATGGATGGCACACAGGTTAGAGTCCTCCAACATTGATATAAGATACACCTCTACAGCTTCTTGGAGGGCTTCAATGGCTATCCCTTGGATATGAAGTCTAGCGCAATAGCGTTGGATCTCTTCCTTCATAACTCTTGCAAATGACCTTCGTGGAATAAGAAGCTCCATAGACTTTTGATAGTGTCGAATCTCTGCAAAGGCTCTGGTTTGCTTTCTGCACCTTTGTGGTGCTCTTGCATTTGGGGGTATGTTGGGTTGTGGTCATTGTGGTCTACAATGTGGTTGATAGTTCTTCTTTCTTCTTTTAGTACGCCTAGATGGTCCTGCCTCATCATTTACTTTCTCTGCCCGACCTTGCTCTCTTTCTTCATCGGTTGGTCTTTGTCCTTGTCCTGGGGGGAGTGTCTTGCCTCCTTGTGTTACTCGATGGTTCATGGGGATATCATCATTGTTCCATGGTAGCTCGTTTATGCTTTCTTCATCTGAGGAACTCGATAAATTTGATGTCTCAATCACAACTTGCCTATGTCCTCGTTGTTTGGGCCTTGCCTTGAGTGGTGTCCTGACTTGGGGCTCATCATCAGATGCGGGAGGGGAATAATTTATTTCTTGTGATACATCTCTCTCTTGTGAAGCTTCATCCCCCTGTGACGGAATGCTACCAGACTGTGTCCCTGCACCCGAGTTTCATCTAGAAGAGTGGCTTGTGGTTCGACGGTTCTTGTGGGGTGTCATCCATGTTGGGCGCTGAGTACCTTGCACATGGCTAGGGTAGATGACATGATCCTTTCTAGCAGTCTACTTTGTGCGTGCCATTCTCTTAGGTTGTAAAGTGGTAAAATGAGGAAGGACACCTCTATTTATAGGCTTTCACTTAAGAATTGTCCTGTTCACATTTAAATGGATAAAAATTAGTTTTAAGACATTAAAAGTATATTCACAAAAACACTAAAATTTTATTTGAAGTGAAAGGAGTTATAAAAAACTTGAAAAGAATAATGCATTTTAAGAGTTTGGAAACTATTTCCAAGCAGAACCCTCGCGGACTCTTTGTGCACGTCGTTGGGCATGATGTACAGGTCCTGACGATGACATCCACTTCTCTCTTGCAATATCATGTTGTAGCTTTCGTGTAATCTTTGCTATTCGTGACTCACATGCTCGTTCCATTACATATTTTCTAGCGAATATCGCATGAAAAAACCAATTGAACATTTCTTCTAAATAGTTTGATTGGAGTAGACCACCCCCATGATGAGTGTTTTTAAAGTAAACACCTCTAGCCCTATAATGTGACTTCTCCATTCCTTGTGTACTAAAAATGTCCAGTGAACCATATCGAATCATAAAATATGCTCCGTGTGAAAAAAGAATATGCTATGATCTGGTCAATAAGATATACACATAGTGTTCAAGACCAAATAAAAAAATGTAAGCGAAACTTACTATGTAATGTGTAATGCTGCTTTCTCCCCAAGATAAGATGAATGATTGTGTAAAATCCTTCAAAGTCACTTGGAATAATTCTCGTTGTGAAGCATTAGTGGAAACCAAACACATCAAATGTAACAATTGATCGAACGATGACCAAACCTTCTTTCGCTTGTTAATGAGATCAACCTGACTTTTATTGTCTGTTGTAATTGAACAAAGGTCCTTCCAAAGCTCCCATTTCCCATCATCTTGACTATTCACATCTCTTTTAAAGAAATGTCTTGCCTTCTTCCCAGTCATTGAAACTTGTTGTAAAATCTCTTGAGACTCACCATACTTCTTAACAACTAAAGATACGTGGCCACCATGACAACCTATAGAATTCAAAAGATCTTCTATTTTTTGGATTGCTATTGTAGACCTCTCTAGTGGTTTCATTGCAAATGCATATTCAACATGGAGCTTCAAAAGCATATCAAAGATCCTCATGAATGCATGCAAAGTACAAAAGTGAACATTGACTAATGGAAATGGATTAATAGGGTTCCAATCATGCTTATTTTATCACGAGTCGGTTCCTATAACATTGGATACCTCAAAAGTGATATCTCCCATTCCCTGTGATTCGATGAGTTTGTTTCATCAATTTCTTCAGAGTCATCAACTCTCATCAATGCCCTTGTAGGTTTAGACTGTCTCTTAGATCCTTTCTAACCTTGTGTACAATATGGGCAAGGATAGAGAGAAGATGCTCCTTGTTTACAACCTAACATGCATTTTATACTCTTAAGGTCTCCACCCAAATGCCATTCTACCTCAAAATCACCTATATCATCTACAAAAAGCTTTTGCCCATGTATTTGAGAAGAGATTACTTCCGTAATCCATGGAATCCTACTAAAAATCCACGAAATAACATTGTTTGTTTCTTTGGGAACTTATATAGCACCTAACCACCAGATATCTCTCTCTGATTGCACACTGTAAGTCAAATGGTCCCTCACTCCTAAAGTTTCATCACTCATTGCATGGTCCATAACTTCATTCATTAGCGTCACACTTAGACTTTCTAGTCGCCGACCCTTTATGATTTGACACTCATCAAGCTTTAGTATGAACTTTAACTTAACATTACAGTCTACACAAAAGAGAAAACATTATCTTAATATGACACTTGAATGCAATAAAACTTCAACACCAAATAAAATGTAGTACGAGTACCTTTGATTGTTGAACTATAAAAGTGAACCATTGCTTGTTGAAGCTTCTGAAGATCCACAAATATATTGTTGAATTTAGTGTAAGTAAATCCTTGTGTAGATAGGATTTTTGATTCCTTCTTGGGAATATTTGGATGATAAACAGAGGCAGGCATAGTGTCTTCTATGAATAAATATTGTCCAATAGTACGAGTCACATCCTCATTTGAAGTTTTATTATTGATAGACACTTTATATGGGCATGGAAATATACTTTGAGAAATACCTTGTGATTGTAAGGCTTGCCTAAGAAGGGTGTACATTGCATTATACCCATTTCTACTGATGCCCGCTTTGCCACATATTGCCTGCACATCTTGCACTGTGATAAGGTTTTTTAACTTCTTTGAAAACTGAGCTTCAACAACAACTCTAATACACTTTTCTATGGGTGAGTCTAAAGTAAAAGTGATTTCTTTGGTGTTTATACAACTGTTCATCAGCTTAAATTGGTCTTGTGTTGTTGATGAAGCAGTTATGTCTTGAATAAACAACCTACACAATGAAAGATTCCATTACAAATCTTCATTAAAACATATAAAAGTAAAACAAACACTCACCTTGTTGCATATATACGTCGTTTGCGTGCTCTGCCACTTTTTGAAAGAGCTTCAAAGGATGACAATGCTCTTTTCCTATGTCTCATATCAAGTGGAGGCAGTTAACTTTGAAATTGTGCTTTGTTTTGCTTCAATATCCTGTTCCAAATCTGCAAGTTGTTTTTGTAAAGATATGATTGTGCTTTCTAAAGTGACCACCCTCATATGATGGATGTGATATTGTTGGAACCAATACTTAGCAGTAGCAAGTGAATGTGTAGATAATCGCTTGCAGTAACCTAATAGTCCAGCTTCACCTACACCAATGAACTGAAGTAAAGTTGAGAGGTTATGGAATGTTGGATGGTAAGAAGATATTGGATCAAGAGGATATAGTGAACCATGAGTTCAAAGATCAATACTTTTTTCTCCAGCTGCACGATGTTCATTTTGAGAATTGGCATCATTGTTGCATCGTGTATTTGGAGCAAACTCTCTAGGCACACGAACATGGATACTTGTTGATGCAGGAGCATGAGGACGTTCTACTGTGAAGTTTGTGATACATGTCAACACCATCTTTGCTAATGACCAGCAATATCAAAAACAAAGATGAAAAACTAGTTGGAAGGGACTCTAAAGTGTATGTTTTGCTCAAAAAATGTGTTTTCTTGTATGTGTATGGGTTAAAAGTTTTTCCATTGTGTATGGCTGAAAATGATGATATTTGAAAAACATCATTTTTTGGGGGAGGCATAGTCATGGATTTGATGATGTGGCACTTACTTTTGGAGGGAGTTTGAAAATTATACTTTTTCTAAAAGAAACTTCAAAAAATGGGCCCAAAAAAGTGACTTCTGACATATATATTAAAAAATAGGCCCTTTTGAGTTAATATACACTAAAAATGAGACTTAAAAAAAACTCATTTTTTAATTCAAATACATGTATGAGTTTGATGATGTGGAAAGTAGATTCTCTTTCTCTCTCTCTAGAAGAAGAAAGAGAGAGGCCTACTGAAGCCTAAAAAAAAGCCTACTCCAGCCTACTAAAAAGTGCCCTATTAAATGCACTTTGTCCCCTTAAACAAGAACAGAATTAAGCTTAATCCCTAAAAATTAGGGATCCTTACAAGGCCCATGCAGGGTTCATTTTTTCCCCTAATGTTTTCTTCTGAGGATAGAGTATCTAGGGCTTGTGGTATCAATTGCTGGGGCTGAGATGGATCCCAAGAAGGTCTCAATTATATTATCTTGGCCTACTCCTTAGGATGAGGGGCAATTACAATCATTTTTAGGATTTTTCGATTTCTACTAAAAAATTATCTATTCTTTTTCATCGATAGTAGCACCTATGGTGAACTTGCTTCAATGAAAACTTCCATTTGCATGGAAGCAAGAGTAGCCAGAGAGTTTTGATACTTTAAAACAAGCACTTTTAGAGGCTTCTATACTCAAAGTGGTAGATCTACACAAACCCTTTGAGTTAGAGAGAGATGCTAGTGGCATAGCCATAGGGACAATTTTGAGTTAAGATGGAAAGCCAATAGCTTTTGAAAACAAGAAATTGACTAGTGCACAGTGCAACTAGCTAGTGCATGAACAGGAGTTGTATGTAGTGGTGTATGCACTTAAAGGCTAGAGACACTATCTTTATGGTGCAAACTTTAAGGTATACATAGATCACCATACACAAGTATTTCCATAGTCAGCCAGATCTTCGAGGCAGTCATACTCATTGGGGTGAGAGCATGTAGGAGTTTCACATGGAAATCCTATATAGAAGAGCAAAGAGTATATAGTTGCTAATGCATTATCATAGATAATGTATCAAATGAGCTTTATAGTTCTATGAAGCTCATTGCTTCAAGAGATAAAGGAAGCATATGTGGAAGATCCACATTTGTTACAGATTATGAGAGCCATCATTGATGACTCTATTATAGGAGACATGACATTTCTAGCTGTTTCTTCCCCTAGGAGAGCAGAAAAGTCCATTCTGTATTCCAATTTCTCACAAGAGAATGGAATAGTTAGATGGAAAGGAAATGTTTGCGTACTAGATTCTTGGAATTTGAGAAGAAAATTCATGCATGATAACCATGATGTGCCTTGTGCAGGACATCCAAGTGTTGATAAGACAATACAACTTGTTAGAAGAACATTTTGGTGGTCTGGATTAGCAAGAGACTGTTGGAGATAGACGTCTGTGGAAGCACGCGAACAGCACAAGGAAGAAGAAGAAGCTTGGAGCACAAACACACAATACTAAATGTATTACTAGAGAATGTACAAAGATAAGTAGCCCATTAGGGCAATAGGCGTATATACAAGCCGGGGGAAAAAAACCTCCTAAAGAGGGAAAAAAGTGCCCCGGCGGTCCTAGAGTGTTCACACACATCACTACCTAAATATATCAACAAATCCCCCCTGGGAGTGATGCGGTGAACAAGGAGCTGGCACTCATGTATAAGGAAGTGCCGAGCTATGTGGAAATCACTCCACAAAAGGAAGTAAGCCCAAAGCTTTGTGAAAAGCTTCAAACTTCTCCCTAGGCAGAGCCTTCGTGAAAAGGTCTGCAATGTTCTCCTGCGTGGGCACATATGCCAAGCTGATCTCCCCAGCAGAGAACCTCTCCCTGACATAGTGATAATGCACCTCAATGTGCTTAGTGCGAGCATGGAACACAGGGTTCCTCGCAACTGCCAATGCGCTCTGACTATCAGTGAAGATGGTGGTGGCAGAAGACTGGCCAACACCCAAATCAGCCATAAGGCGTCTGAGCCACACACACTCAAGAGTCGCTGTGAAAGCTGCCCTATACTCAGCCTCACAACTAGAAGTGGCCACAGTAGGCTGCTTCTTGCTCAACCAAGATATACATGAGCTACCAAGCATGAAGCAAAAACCACTGGTGGACACATGAGTGTCATAGCAACCAACCCAATCTGAGTCAGAAAAAGCATGCAAATCTGGCGGTAGTGATCCCCCCTTGGGATAAAACAACCCAAGTAGCCGAGTACCACTCAAGTAGCGAAAGATGCGCTTAACCGCTTTCCAATGCGTGACTCCTGGGCAATGCGTAAACCTGCTCATCTGTGAGACAGCAAACTGAAAATCTGGCCGAGTAATGCATAAGTAAATCAAGCATCCAACAGCCTGCTGATAGAGAACAGCATCAAATGCATCTCCAGCATCATGAAGACTCAATCGTAAACCTGTCTCCATAGGAGTGGCAATAGGCTTACAGTCTTCAAGGCCAAAACGCTGCAATAATGTGTCAATATATTTCGTTTGACACAAAGCCATTCCACCATCAACGTGCATAAACTGAATGCCCAAATAGTGATGCAAATGCCCCAAATCAGACATCTCAAATGAGGCATGCAAATCAGCCTTAAAATCAGCAATATGTGTCTCAATAGGACCAGTGAGCAGCATGTCATCAACATAGACAACAATGATCAAAAGCACATCATTAACACGTTTAACATATAAGGTGCTTTCAGTTGGACTGTTCTCAAAACCATGTGCAATCAGATAGGCATGTATCTTCTCATACCAAGCACGTGGTGCTTGCTTTAAACCATATAATGCCTTCTTTAACCTGCAAACCTGGTTTTCATGCCCTTTCTGCACAAAGCCACGGGGCTGAAAAACATACACTTCTTCATGCAAGTCACCATTCAGAAATGCTGTTTTAATGTCCAACTGATGTACATTCCAACCATGATGGGCTGCAAGTGCACAAATGCTCCGAACAGTAGTCATACGGCATGTAGGTGCAAAGGTCTCATCAAAATCAATGCCTCTTTCCTGCGCATAACCCTTTGCAACAAGCCTAGCCTTATACCTGTCAACGGTACCATCAGGTTTACACTTCAGCTTGTATACCCACTTAGTGCCAATGGCCTTCTTGCCAGGAGGCAAGTCACATAAGGACCATGTACCATTCTTCATTATAGCATCATATTCAGATTGCATAGAAGCCATCCAATTTTCTGAATTCTGTGCTTCATCAAAAGAAACAGGCTCATTCTCATCACAGAGACTAGATGCAGCCATAGCATAGCAATCTGATGCAAAGGAGGCACTATGAGAGCCTGAACGAGTACGATATGACAAAGGTGCATCTAATTTGCTGTCACGCAAAGTCTGCACCAGCCATTTTGGCATAGTTTTTGCCTGCTCAATATCAGCTCTCTCATCAGCAAGTGCATCATGTAAATCTGCATCAGAAATGGAATGATCTGCATCATCATATGAAACCTGCAAAGGCTGAGAAGTTGCCTCATTAGGACCAGCGCTAGCCTGTCCAACTGTAAAAAGAGGCATCAAAGTATCATACATGTCTTTGGAGCTAACAGATGTCTCCTTAGTACATGAAAGCAATGGCTGAATAGCATCTTCCACAAAGACAACATCACGGCTAACCAGAATGCGTTTAGTCTGTGGATGATACAGACGATAGCCTTTACTTTCAGAACTGTACCCAACAAAAATACATTTTACTGCCTTATCATCCAATTTTCTGCGATGTTGTTCAGGCACTAATGCATATGCCAAACAACCAAAAACACGCAGATGAGCAACAGATGGCTTGCGGTCATGCCAAGCCTCATATGGAGTGATAGACTGCAACGCTTTAGTGGGACACCTGTTCAGTACATATGCTGCACACATGACAGCCTCAAGCCAGAAACTATGTGGTAAAGCCTGACTTTTGACCATGCACCTCGCCATCTCCATGAGTGACCTGTTCTTTCGTTCAGCAACTCCATTCTGTTGAGGTGTATACGGTACTATACACTGGTGTTTTATCCCACGTTCAGCCAGAAATGCATTAAAATCTGAAGACATATATTCCCCCCCTCGATCAGAACGGAGGGTGCCCATTTTACATGCTGAGAGATTTTCAGCCAAAACCAAAAACTGTTTGAAGCACATGAACACTTCAGACTTTGCTTTGAGTGGATATACCCATGCATGCCTGGAAAAATCATCAATGAAAGTCACGAAGTAAAGGTAATTTCCAAAAGAGGGTGTCTGCATAGGACCACAGACATCACTATGTACAAGCTGCAATTTCTGCGTAGCCCGAACTGAACCATCTTTTGGAAAGGAAGAACGCTGCATTTTGCCCAAAATACAGCCTTCACAAACATGTTTTCTAGGTGCCTCAAGTTTGGGCAAAGAGGTCACCATTTCAGATTTCTACAGGCGTAACAAACTAGCAAAATTCAGATGACCAAAGCGTGCATGCCAAAGCTTTGCATCTGACATAGCCTGAGAATCATGAACTGCACATGCCGAATCATTCACAGATCTTTCATAGTCTATGAGCTTATATAGCCCATGACATAAGATGCCAGAAGCAATAATCACATCACCATTTGAGAGATCATGGACTGTACACCTGTCATCAACGAATTTCACAACCAAGCCAATCTTGGCTAATGGAGAAACTGATAACAGGTTCTTTTTTATCCCTGGCACAAATAAAGCATCTGACAAAGTGAAAGAACTACCATCAGCAGTAGTCAGAATGATCTTACCAACTCCCATAACAGGATAAGAGGAGTTATTGGCGCATGTGACAGTATTCCCTGTAGGGGCAGGCTCGAGTGAAGAGAAGAAACTGCGCTGCGAGGTAATATGTTTGGTCGCCCCACTGTCAAAGTACCAAACATCTGAGTCTACTGCAGACATGCACTGATCATGAGAAGATGGGTCAAAACTGCAGACAGTAGTAAACGCCCATTCTTCTTCCTGCACAAGATTTGCAGACTCTGTTTTTGGTGTAGAGGCCTTTGCAACAACCATTCGAGCCTCTTTCTTCTTTGCCTCTTTAGCAGCCAGTTTTGGACAGTTCTTTATAATATGATCATTTCCTTTACAGTACTTGCAGAACAATTTCTGCTTTTCTGATTTCTTTTCATCTTTATCCTGGTTCTTCGATTGTGCAGCATTTGCAGATTTTTGCTTACTAGTAGAAGAGCTCCATTTTCCTTTGCCCTTCTAACTAGCCAGGAAAGCTTGATCTGCAACACGCATAATGGACCTGTTCTGCCTGGACTGATCTTCCTGCAACAGAACAGAGACTAATTCCTCAAATGACAAGGCATTTGGATTGCCTTTCATCATCAACCGAAGAGTAGAGGCAAAACTCTGATATGAATCCGGAAGACCATTCAGAAGGGTCTGCACAAGTGAGCTATCTGGTATAACCTCATCAGCAGAAATCAATTGTCCCTTCAGGTCTTTGATCTTTGTAAGAAAACTGTCCATAGAATCACCTTCATTCATGTGCTCACTCTCCAACTGTTTTCGGAGGTAAGCAACACGAGCCTCATTTCTAGCCTGGTACAAAGTGGTAAGTGTATCCCAAGCATCCTTTGCTGTTCTGCAAGAGCGAATGTGAGGAATAATGGCACGTTTGACAGACAAGGCTATCAATGCATGTGCCTGGGCATCTCTGCCATCCCAACGAATCTGCTCTGCAGTAGGTGCAACAGAAACAGCAGGATGAACCGGAATCTGCGGAATATCATCTTCGACACCATCTTCATCAGCTCCAGTACCTCCAGCACCTGTATTTGTAGTACCTGTAGTCGTAGGTGTAACAGGACGTCTTTCAACACCCTGCACAATGTTCCACAGTCCTTTTGCAACCAGTACATGTCGCATCATATAAGCCCATAATGGGTAGTTGGTACCATCCAACTTATCCTCAACAGCCAACATACGGAATACATCACTGCTTTCAGCCATGGCCGGTGACTAAAATACCTTGATGCAGAAAATTGACTGTATCTCAAAAAGTTGAACGGAACTGCCTAGATGAGTTCTACTAGACCTGTAGCAGACTTAGAGATGCTTAAACTGGCGAACAAAAACTGGTATATACCTTTGGCACAAAAGGACGAAATAGCCTGCACAAGCACTGCGATAGTGTGTTCGGAGGCCGAAACGAGCTCGGATCGCGATTTCGGCACCACACAGCAAAGCTGTTTTGATCTCGGAAACACCCTGAGTATGCTCACCAAATTTCGTGCAAATCTGAGACTGCAAACGGAGGAGTGTCGACGACGCCCTAGAAGAAGCGACGACCTGCTCTGATACCAATTGTTGGAGATAGACGTCTGTGGAAGCACGCGAACAGCACAAGGAAGAAGAAGAAGCTTGGAGCACAAACACACAATACTGAATGTATTACTAGAGAATGTACAAAGATAAGTAGCCCATTAGGGCAATAGGCGTATATACAAGCCGCGGGAAAAAAACCTCCTAAAGAGGGAAAAAAGTGCCCCGGCGGTCCTAGAGTGTTCACACACATCACTACCTAAATATATCAACAGAGACGTCTACATTTATGTTCAACAATGCTTTATTTGTCAAGTCAACAAAGGAGAAAAGGTAAAGATACCAGGTCCTTTGCATCCGTTACCAGCTCCACATCATAACTAGTATAGTGTATCCATGGACTTCATAGTCGGCTTAGTGTGGACCCAAAGGAAGCAAGATACTATCTTAGTTGTCGTAGAAAGATTGAGCAAGATGGCCTATTTCATACCCACACAGAAGCTCCACAGGTAGTGGAGTTGTTTATCTAGGATGTATTCATATTGCATGGGTTACTGACATCCATAGCTTCAGATAGTGATTTCACATTTATAGGACACTTCTGGAAGTTTGTATTCGAAAAATTGAAGGTGTCATTAAAGATGCGTAGTGGTGATCATCCTCAGATACATGGTTAGACCGAGAGGGTCAACCAGATTTTGGAGGACATGTTGAGGGCATATGTGTTTGAGAGACAAATAGTTTGGGATAGTTACTTGCCAATAGTTGAGTTTGCGTATAACAATAGGCCTCACAAGGTGACATGTATGTCTCCTTTTGAGTTGAACTATGGTATGAAGCTCAATGCTCCCAATACGATAGGCATGCCAAAGAAATGTCCTAGTGCTTTGGAGTTCTTAGCGAACATCCAAGAAAATTTAGAAACAACTAAAGCCAAGATATAGCAAGTAGTTGATAGGGCAAAAGAGTACGCTGATAGGAAGAGATCTCTTAGATCCTTTGAGGAGGGAAACAAAGTCTTTCTTCAGGTACTAGCTAGATCTACTTCACTCTCCTTAGGGAAGTGTAGTAATCTATCATCAAGGTTTTGTGGACCTTGGAAGAAAGTTACAAAGCTAAGTGAAGTTGCATGCCCATAAGATCTTCCTCCAGATTGTAGAGTGCATCCAATGTTTCATGTCAATAAACTTTGATAGTATATTTCTAGGGAGGATAATCTAATAGAAGGTATTGTTTTTTTGCAAGAAAGTAATAGCGTGGATCATTCTCCAGACAAGATACTAGATCCAAGATAGAAGCGATTGAGGAACTGTGTCTTCCAGGAGTATCTAGTAGCCTAGAGAGGATGATCACTTACTAAGCCAAGTTGGGAATCAGAATCTCTAGCTTACAAGTACTTTTCCTCATTGATCATTGAGGACAATGATCTTTATAAGGGGGAGAGAGTGTCAAACATTGATCCACAGGGATCATTGATTCACATGGATCATTGATCCACATGGATCATTGATCCACATGGATCATTGATCCACAGGGATCATTGATCCACAGGGATCATTGATACAAAGGGATCATTGATACAAAGGGATCATTGATCCACATGGATCATTGATCCACAGGGATCATGTTGGAAAACAATGTCATATCAGTCCAAAATCCATTTAGGGCACAAACCCTAATTTTGATACTTCGCCATTTTTGGCACAAAAATGGGTAAAATTTTTATGAGCCTATCTTCTAGAGCTTGAAGAGAGATTTCCAATGGTATATGACGATAAGTCATCAGAGATCATATTTGGGAGAAAATCCTAACCCTAATTTTCTATTGATTTAGGGTTTTGACCTCATATGATAGCTCTCCGCATGACGATCATAAAAATGTTGTTAGATCATTCATCAGGTAGTTAGAAGTGTGAAAAAGCAGGTCAAGAAGCTATATATATACATATACATACACACACACACATATACATACATACATACATATACATATATATATATATATATATATATATATATATATATATATATATATATATATATATATATATATATATATATATATATATATATATATATATATATATATATATATATATATATATATATCTCCTAAACAATTTAAAGATCTATTTTTTAGATATTTTATTAAATACACTCTACATATTTTGATTTTTCCCTAATATTTACATATATTTAATTAAAATATTTATACATTCTGGGTTTTTCACTATTTTTTCTACAAATATTTGATTATATAAATTAATATTAATCCTAAAAATTTATTTAGGATGTGTTTGTATGTAAAAACCCAAAACTCCTATTTTTAATATATTTAATTACACACACACAAACACACACACACACACACACACACACACACACACACACACACACACACACATATATATATATATATATATATATATATATATATATATATATATATATATATATATATATATATATATATATATATATATATATATATATATATATATATATATATATATATATATATATATATATATATATATAGTGTGTGTGTGTGTGTGTGTGTATAATGTTTACATACATTTAATTAGAATATTTACAAATTCTAATTTTTCCCTATTTTTACGTATATTTGATTACATAAAGCAATATTAATATGAAAAATTTATTTAGGATGTGTTTGTATGTAAAAACCCAAAAATCCTATTTTTTATATTATATATATATATATATATATATATATATATATATATATATATATATATATATATATATATATATATATATATATATATATATATATATATATATATATTAAATATCTTAAAAAAATCTAAAGATCTATTTTTTAGATATTTAATTATATATATTTTACATATGCATGTGCATGTGTGTATGTATACGTGTGTGTGTGTGTGTACATGTATGTATGTATATGTGTGTATGCATATGTGTGTGTATGTAGGTATGCACATGCATGTAAGAATGCATATGTGAGTGTATGTATATGCATGTGTGTATGTAATATCTATGTGAGTGTGTATGTATGTATGTGAGTGAATTTGTATATATATGTGAGTGTGTATGTATATGTATCTATGAATGCATGCATGCATATGCATGAATATGCATGTGTGTATGTAATATGTATGTGAGTATGTGTATGCATATGTGTGTCTATGTATGTATGCATATGCATGTGTGTATGTATACGTGTGTGTGTGTGTGTGCATGTATGTTACTTTTATAATGCTTGACTTTGCAAATAGAAAAAAATCCATATACAAGATTACATGTTCTACACTTAATGATATACCTTCATTTGTGAGACCCATCGTAGCTCTCTTAGATTTTTTTTCGGTCCCACGTACTAACCAAACAAAAGTGACAAAGCCCAAATCTTCCATGAATATAGAGATGAATGCCCTATTTCCATGCAAATGGCAAAAAAGAAAATTGGCTCTACATCCCATAGTGGGAGGATATCAAAGTAAAATTCCATAGCCTAAACACATTTTGGTTAGGAGTGATGTCGTTTTTGTGGAAGATGCAATTAAGGAATTACTTTCATGAACTAAGGACACTTCAATTAGCTCTAAAGATGTGTATGTAAATTTGGTGCCTCTTTTTATAGGTGGACATTCAAGTGGTGGTCCAAATGAGGCAATGTCAAAGCCTTTATGGGTTGAAAATTTACATGATGCACTTGGTGATGACATGACTGATATAGAAGAGGCTAAAACTATGCTTAAATGGTTGGTGTAGACTTTGAGAGATAGAAAATAAGATGCACCTTTGTCATGTCATGCATATTTGGTCTTTTATAATGCTTCCTTTGCATTAGATTTCTATGCAATATACGGTTTGAAACAGGCACCATGTGCTTTATATGGTAAGATACATGCCTAGTTTCTTGCACATGGTTTTGAAAACAATCCAATTGAGAGTGCCTTAAATGTTAAGCATGCAGATGATGTACTTCTGATCAATATTTCTTATGTTGATGACATGCTCTTGAATAGATCTTATGAGAAGCATATTGTTGATTTTAAGGCTGATTTGCATGCCTTTTTTGAGGTCTCACAACTGGGACATTCGCATCTTTTTTTGGGCATTCAATTTATGCAAGTTGATGGAAGAATATCTTTGTGTCACTATTTTTCCAAGTGGAAGGAGATAAGGAAGAGAGCTCACTGACACACTCTCACACTCAAAGAGAAGCACACACATGAACTAAGGCAAGGAAGAATGATCTTCTTTTTTTCCTTCTATTACATAAAAGGAATATACACGAATGGCCTAAAACAACTATACAACTAGTGCAATACATAAATATTAGTACATAACGAAAATCCTACTACTTGTAGATAATGGGGCTTGTAAGAAACAAATGTGCCATCACTCTCGGTAGATAAATCCCATAAAGCTCAATGAAGTTTCCTTGACACATACTGTCATGACCATTATATATGGGAGAGAAATGAAAAAGTGATACATGTCATCCTAGATCATCACATGTTCAACATGAAAAATAGGGTTCTGTGCTAACAATTTGTTGCTAAGATTATCACAATCTAAATTTGCAAGTAGTGTCTCTAGCCATGATGCTTCACATGCTGTCATTGTAGCACCTCTATACTCTGCCTCTTTACTAGACAAAGCAACGCTAGGCTGCTTCTCACTACTCCATGTGATAGCTGCACTTCCAAGTGAGAATAGAAAAGCATAAGTAGATCTTATCTGGAATACTACTAGCCCAATTCACATCGGTCTATCCATGAACCTGCAATCCTACACAAACTTCATAAAATAATGCATAATTTAAAGTAGCACTCACACATGGTAGAGTGCATCTCAAAGCATCTAAGTGTGGTTTCCTCAAAACGCGCATAAATTGACTTTCAAGTTCAATAGTGTAGATTAGATCAGGCCTTGTAATTGTGTATATATCAAACTTCCCACAATTTTCCTATACATAATAACATTTTCCAATACTTCACCTGATGTAGCATCCAACTTCAAATGATCTAATGGCATAGAAATTGGCTTACAATCAGCCATCCCATACTTTTGTAGCATACTCAAGAGAAATGGCTTTTGTGATATCCATATACATGTTTTTGTATATGTAAACGCAATGCCCAAGAAATAGCACGACACACCAAGATGTTTCATGTGAATTCCTGCATAATGAGTTGCTTTACCTCTTTAATGCTTTCTTCATTATCACCACCTACAATCAAGTCATCAACATAAATAGGCACAATCATGATGCCATCATCACCCTCCCTTGCATATAGAGAATGATCTATATCACACATCAAAAACCCAATGGTGGTTAAGTAATCAACAATCCTTGCATGCCAAGCATGAAGGGCTTGTTTAAGCTCATACAAAGCCTTTTGCAACCAACAAAAATATTTTGGGTCCATTGAATCCTCATGTCCTTATGGTTGGTCCATGTATACTTCTTCCTCAAACTCACCATGTAAGAAAGCATTCTTCACATCCATCAAATGCAAAGTCCATCCTTTTGCTATATCTAATGCATCAAGTGCTCTGACAATAGAATTTTTAGCTATAGGTCTAAATTTTTCCTCATAAACAATACCATATGCCCGTGCATATCCTTTTGCTACCAATTGTGCTTTATATCTGCTTATGCTACCATCAACATTGTGCTTTACCTTGTAAACCCATTTACAACCTATGGGTTTCTTTCATTGCAGCAAGGGAATTAGATTTGATGTTTTGTTTACATAAAATGCAACCATCTCCTCATCCGGAGCTTTCTCCCAATCTGCATTTCCAATTCCATCTTCAAAAGAAGAAGGTTCAACATCTTGTATTACATTATTCATGTAAGCACAATGATAAGACATGTAACTATCATACTTCAATTGTTGCACAAAAATGTGTGACCTCCCAGATCTTCTTGTTCTTGGGTAACTTTTCCTTCTATTATCTTCATGTGCCTTTCTTACTCCTACAGTCTTCACAAGGGGCAATTGAAGTTCCTCATCAAGGTTGTTTTTTCAACAGCTTGAATATGTATCAATTTCTCCAAAACTTGTAGATGTTTTACTGCTAGTAGAAATCTTTTCTTTACCTTTCTTTGATGTAGTTGATTAATTTGTGAGATTGAAATTTCCATGCCTTCTTCCACTCCATGGATTTGGTTGGAACTACTGCTTGGTGATGCATTAGGTCCACTCAAAACATGAAATTTTGCACTTAATGTTTCAACATTTCATTTGTCATATGAGTCAATATTAAGTCCTTGTTTGACATCTCCATAGAATCTTGATCTCCCTTTTCCTCAAGGGAGTACCCAATGAAGATACATTTTTGTGCTTTTGGATCAAGCTTCATCCTCAACTCATCTAGAACATGTGCATATTCAATACAACCAAATACTTTCATATGTGATAAGTTTGGATTTTTACCTATAAACTTCTCTTAAGGTGTGACTTGATGTACAACAACAATCAAAGTTGTCTTCATGATGTATAAAGTAGTATCCATAGATTCTGCCCAATAGCAATGAGGCATATACTTCTCAACCATCAATGCTCTTCCTATTTCTATTATATATCTATTTTTGTGGCTGAACAATGCCATTATGTCATGGTGTGTACTTGCATGAATGTTGTCATCAAATACCATGACTTTTTAGAAAACAAATGACCTCATTTGACATATATTCATTAGATCTTAATGTTTGAATATAATTTCTTATCTCCTTTTCCACCATAGCCTTAAAATACTGGAAGATATTGAACACCTCACTCTTCTCTTTCATGAAATATAACCATACTTTCTGTGTATGGTCATCAATGAAAGTAGCATAAAACCTACAACCACCCATAGGTTGTACTTTGTAGGACCTTTTGCATCATTGCAACCTTGAAATTTCGTAGTCCATTGAAAATCTCCTTTGAATGCATCAATTTCAGCCTTTGCAAATTTGCATGTTCAATTTGTTTATGTGAGATCTCTATATTCGCAATGCCTCCTGCACCTTTGTAAAACATGGTTGCATTCATTTCAAGAATTTTCACATTTAAGGTGAACATCCTTCCCACTTTGTTTGATTTGACAATCAATCTTCCATCCTGTTTGTACTCTTCTACATATAACCGATCAACATTGCATGTGAATTGTAATCCCTGTTCACCCATTTTTCCAACAAAAACTAGATTCTTTGTATATTTGTTGGACAAATATGCAACACATCAAGAAGATGTTTTACCTTCCTATCATCCATAGATAGTGCTATGTTTCTTGTATGCTCGATACGATGTGATGTGTCATTTCGTGCTTCAACATATCTAGAAACTTGCAATTTCTACAAACTGCTAAACCAGTTTTCATGACTACTCATGTGATTCGAAGCACTTGAATAAATACACAACAAATTACCATTTGATTCCAAAACATCAACATACATCATATTAACCATATGATATAGGACCATGAACAACTTATCAAAATCATCTGCACTTGTGGATGCAAAATTGTTATGTTGCCTTTTGTTATTTTGATTATTCAACTTGGAATCACATTCAAAGTGACTAGGTGTACCACAATTCCAACATACTTTATTCTCATTACCTAACTCATTCTCCTTGTAAATTTTTGCAGCCTCTTTGGATTTCCTTACCTCAAAGTTATCCTCTACCTCCTCCATGATTCTATTGTTAACCTTGGTCTCCGTTACTATGCCCTCTTACACTTTCGAAGCCTCTTCCTTTGCTAGAGTAGAAAACCTACTCAGAAACAGGTTTCCCTTGGGAGTTTGAGTCCTCACCAAAATTTGTTTCTTCAATAATTAACATGGACAATGTACTAAAAAAATTCAGAATATTTCCCTAGTGCGAACAGAAGTTCTGAACTGCTTATATGCAGCTCCTCGAGCACGAAGGCACACTTCCACCTTATCATCATCATCTACATTCACGGTAATAGATGCAAGTGACTGACATATGCTTTTGCTTTTCAAGGTGTAGTCACTTACCGACAGGCCCTCCTTCTCCAATGTATGCAACCCGTTCTTAAGTTGCGATTTTCGTGTCTTTGTATTGGTCTCATACAATGTGGCCAAACTATTCAAAACCTCTTTCGGAGTCTTGGCATCCTGAATGTGCCCAATCATGCTATCTCGTATGCTAACAAATAGCCATTAGATTACCTTTTGTGCTCCTTGATTCCAATCTTCATATCCTCTTAGCTAGTTCGCAGTCCGATTCCTCTCTGGTAACTATACAACATTTTTGTTCTCTCCTTCAATGTACTTTTAGTAGTGATCTTTTCCCATCAAGAGATTCTTCATTCTGAATCTCCAACTGTGGAAGTTATTCTTGTCAATGTTATTGCTCATAAGCTGAAACATTCCATCTGTATTCAACATTCCAACGCGGCCACCTTCTCTCTCCCCTCCGTCCATCAAGAGATTGTCGATGTGTGGAAGGTGGCGTTCGCCTCTGGCTTGGCCCCAGCCAAGTGCTGGAGAAGGGCGGTCGACAAGTCTCGTAAGATCATGATCAGAACTAAGAAGATGCTCGAGACTGTGCGGCGGGCTCGTAGGGAAGCTCTTTACCACAGACTCTGGCGGCTCGAGGAGGAAGTGAACAAAGGGAAACGCCAAGCCCAGAAAGGTCTCCGAAAAATCAGAGCAGTGTTGAGATACGAGGAAGAAATACAAAGGAAAAACTTGCAAATCTTCTTCAAGGAGTGGTGGGCTGGCAAAGCCGACAAACCGACCAAAGAGATGTGCCGTATCCTTAAAAGAAAACACAACAGAGAATCGATCCCCCTACTGCTAGACCCACATGGCAATGTATGCAATTCGGAAGAAGATAATTTTGGCATCATTGAAGGGCACTTCACGAGACTCCTGGGAACCTCGAACCCCCTCTCCCACCATAGAAGGGACTGTATGGCTGCCATTTCTAGGGTTTCCCCCTGGAGAATACCACCCAACCTCCACTCCCTGCTTCATGCCCCTATCTCTGAATGAGAAATCATTGAGGTCATTGATGCCCTCCCTCTCGGTAAAAGCCGGGGACCCGACGGACTCACTAACGAGTTCTTTAAATCCTTCAAGCTGGTGGTTGCCACCCCTCTTCGGATGGTTTGGCAAGAAGCGCTAAAGTTTGGTGCTCTTCCTTCTTGTCTAAATAATGGAATTATCAAGTTGATTCACAAGAAGGGGGAAAAGAACAGAATCGAGAACTGGCGGCCTATTACGATGCTCCAAACAGGATACAAGATCATCGCCAAAGTCATCGCCAACAGACTCTCGTGCCACCTGAGATCATGGCTTAGTGAGGACCAAAAAGGTTTCATCAAAGGCAGGTCTATCCTGGAAACCATTATGGATATTTGGGAAGGTATTCAATTTGCAAGTGAGTCCAATCAAGATGTGGTTTTCCTCAAGATCGACTTTGACAAAGCCTACGACAGGCTAGAATGGGACTATATTCTGCAGCCGCTCCAAGATCTCGGATGTAGTCAGAAATTCACCAAGATGATCGCGACCCTTCTCGGAAACGCAACGACCCAAATTAACGTTAACGGCAAACTTTCGAAGGCGATCCATCTTAAAAGATCTATTAGACAAGGGTGCCCTCTGGCCCCCCTTCTTTTTGCCATCGCCACTGAGGGGCTGAGCAGACTTGTGGCACATCATGTGGAGGCTGGCAATATCAAAGGCCTTCGGCTGCCTCACGACCACGGTCAAATCATCATGAGACTTTTTGCTGATGATATGAACGCGTTCGTTCACAATGATATTACCAGCTTGGAGACTTTCTGGAGGTGTCTTGCTACCTTTTGTGATGCCTCTGGATCCAAAATCAACCACTCTAAGACCGCCTTTAGGGCTATTGTGGGACATCATCCTAGCCTTCTCATTGATCATGGCTGTCAAATCATTCCGCAGGGCCAAATCTTTCGACTTCTTGGAATCCCCTTGGGGTTTGGCGTCTCTATGGAGCAGCGATGGAACTGGGTGCTGGCCAAACTCGAAAACAAGCTCAACTATTGGAGAGGTATGCAAATCAATCTCGCTGGACGTGCGATGGTTATCAACACGTTCCTCCTCTCTTCTACCATCTATTTCCTTTCTTGTTGGAGACCGAATGAGCAAGGCCTGTCCAAATTGAATAGTATTTGTAGAAACTTTCTTTGGACGGGCGATCATAACAGAAGGGGGGTGCCTAAAATCAAATGGGCCATCTGCACTAGCCCTAGAGATAGCGGGGGGCTTGGTATCCTGGACATTGGGTGTATGGCTAACAAACTGGCAGCCAAATGGATGATTAAGGCTTGGTGCAATAGGGAGGCCTCGTGGGCCAAGCTGATCTTCAGAAACAAGAATGAGTTGGCCCTCTTGGGGTTCCCGAACTGGAAGAATCTTGACATCATGACCCTGCTATTTTCCCCGATCCCCGTCTTCCCGAAAGGCTCCAATCTCGTGTGCTCCCTTTGGAAGGGTTGGAATAAAGTCAAAAGCTTCACAAGAATTAGTGAGGACTGGAAGTGGGCGGCCGGAATCAGACAAAATGACTCTATCTGGTTTCCGATACATGGCATCCGGAGTGTGGAGTCGTGGAACATTCAAAATGCCAAGAAGCTATGGAACAAAGGATTCAAAAAATGGAAACACCTCTGGAAACATGACACCAACAGCTGGATCAACTTCGAGGATGTTGACCCTCGCATAAACATCTCCTACGAAGAATGGTACACTTTGCAAAGCAGATGCCTCGCATGGGAACGTCACAAGACTCGCCTTCTCATGGGACACGACACACCGAACTCGCTTGGTCTCAAATGGCACAATGGAAATAGCCTACTCAAAATCCCGAACATCAAAGAAACGGCTGACCACCAGATCAGCCTCAACAAGAAGTGGTGCCTGTCTTGGACGCGGCTTCGTTGGGACATGAAATTCATGGGTATCTGGCACCCCCTTATAGAGACTAAGAAGTCTGTCCTCTTATGGCAAATTCTTCATCGAGGAATTTGGACCAACCATAAGGCTAGCAAACTTTGTGGGATCCCTCCTTGGTGCAAACGCTGCCACCGGGCTATCGAAGATGTCCCACACATCTTCCTTACTTGCCCCAACTCCTACAGAATCTGGCAGACGGTTGGAATGAAAATCAGACTTCAAAAACAGCTTAGTTGGAAACAAGTCCTCTTGGGAGAAGCGATCGGCTGCTCTGCGACACTCTGGAACGCCATCAGAGGGGAAGTCCTGTGGAAAATTTGGCGGGAGAGGTGTGCTCTCAACTACGGCGATCCCCCCAGGGAGTGGTCGATTGAGAAATCACTATTCCTCCTTGGCAAAAGGATTGTTAACAGTAAGAAATCCCCTCCCTTCAGGCATCACCAAGTCCTCCTGTTGATCAACAACAAGCTCAAACCCAAGTGGGCCCCGCATGAGGGCGATGAGAGGGTGATTAACCTTCTCGGTAATGCAACCTAGGATTCTTCCCCTGCTTTGTGGGATTTGGGGGGTCCCGTGGGCACTAGTCCCCTTCTATTGTACCTTTGTTTCTTAATTTAATTCAAGTCCGGGAGAGTAGGCTATTGCCGAACTTCCTTTACATTAAAAAAAAAACATTTTCATAGCAATTCACAACACTACAAACAATAATTATGCTTGAACACTGTTGCACTATGATGTGACAATTTGATCTCATAAAAACATAGTTTTTGTATATCAAGTACACGAGATCGCTTGAAATTCTAGATCTAGAATATTTGAGTGTTGGAAAATAGGATGCAAGTTATAGTTTTGCAAAATGACCTACTTTTGCTATGCACCCCGCCTTGTGAGCTGAAAAGCAAGGTCGAGATGGCTGCGAAATAGAAATTTGAGAAAAAAAGTGATCGTAAAGGGTTGACTCTCGAAACTATTTTGATGTGTTTTTTGAATTGCATTTTCTCCATGCCTTCTCGTGTACTCTTCACTCTAAGCATTCTCCATAAGCTCTCTTTAGCCACACTAGCTCTAATACCATGCCACGAGAAACGAGATAAGGAGAGAGCTCACTCAGACACTCTCATACTCAAAAGGGAGCACACACATGGATTGAGGCAAGAAAGAATGATGTTTTTCTTCTTCTTCTATTACATGAAAGGAATATACAAGAATGACTTGCGTGTCCACCAATGGTATTTGCTTCATGGTTGGTAGCTCATGTTGAGCAAGAAGCAGCCTATTATGGAACTGCTAGTTGTGAGACTGAGTATATGAAAGATTTCACAATCATCCTTGAGTGTGTGTAGCTTAGATGCCTTTTGGCTTATTTGGTTATTGGTGAGTCCTTTGTCACCACCATCTTCACTAACAGTCCGAGTGCATTTGTAGTTGTGAGAAACTCCATGTTCCATGCTCTTACAAAGCACATTGAGTTGTGCTACCATTATGTCAAGGAGAGGTTCTATGTTGCAGATATTAGTTTTTCTTGTGTGCGCACTCATAATTATGTTGCCGACGCTACATACTCTGTGTCCTTAAAGAGACATTCATGGTCCTTCGTGTTTCCTTACTACAACTCAATTGCAATGTGGAACAGAGTGCTCACTGCTCACACACAGTCCACGCCAACACGAAAATTCGGTAAAGGACAAAATTCGAGTCGCCGGCTCGTTTTCTGATTATACTTGACACACACGTTACGTTGTATATAGGGAGTACACGTCTTTGGAGATGAAATTAGGCATTCGAAGGTCCCTAAACATTCTTTAATAAGTCTTGAAAGTTCATATACATACAAAATAAATGTCCATGTAATTTATCTGCACTTAGGCTTTATCAGGCCAATTAGACGCACACAAACTCGGCATTACTATATGTAAGTAAGATAAAGAAGATCTTATATGTTTTTTGGTTTATCTCTCCTTTGGAACGAGCGAAATTGGATGTAAGGACAAATATTTTAATCACTTTTAATAAAGATTAATGGAAAAGGCCCTTCTAAACAAACCAACAAGATATTACATGAATATATAAAACAAGAAACAAATAGAAGTGATTCGGAGAATATGGTTTCAAAGATATTTTAACCTCTTTGCAATAGATATACTGCACTTCTTCTTAAGGACCTTCAAGCTATACTTGTTCAAAGAATCAATCTCCTAAAGTCAATGTTATAAAGTATTCTTCTTAAGGACCTTCAAGCTATACTTGTTCAAAGAATCAATCTCCTAAAGTCAATGTTATAAAGTACTCCCAGATATTGAAAAACGTTATAGAAAGCGTATCCTAGAGCTATTGGGACCGTAGAGAAATTGAATTTGCAAATAGAAAAATTTGAAATGCAAGATTACATGTTGTACACTTATTAATATACCTTCATTTGTGAGACCCATTGTAGCTCTCTTAGAATTTTTTTTTTCAGTACCACGTACTAACCAAAGGAAAGTGAAAAAACCCAAGTATTTCACTCTTGTGATATGTTTCTTTGTTTTGATCCTTGATTTTGCACATTTTGACAATTAAACTTTAGAATCTTTTAATTTTTTCATGACTTCATCTAATTGTTGTATGTGGACAGTTATGTATCTATTTTTCATTTTTTACTATGCTTACTTGTATGGAGGTTTCTTGAAAGCTGTTTCAAATTGGTATTTTATCATGATATGGACCTATTTAGGTTAGCCTTAATTCGCTTTTTATGATTCTATTGGTGGCTTCTTTTAAAAAATTCCAATCATTTATGGCAGCATCCTCAAGCAATTTTAATAGTTCAACTTGTTGTTGAGAACTAGCCAATCGCAAAAACACATTTACCTTTCATTGAGTTAAGGTTTCTTTGTGAAAGGTAGAAATTTGGGAAAACTTATCTTCAAAGTCACATAAAAAATCGTTAATTTAAAGCCCTTTGTCTGACTTTGCAAACCAAGATGTGAAAGAGCATCTAGTCATTTTCTTAAAATCATTAGGAAAAATATTTCTTTAAAGAAGTGGCAAACTCATCCCATTTTTTATGTTCATATTGTTGAATACATGCTCTTAAGGAATCTTTCACAACCCTTGTGAAATTCCTAGCCCATTCTTCTTTTGGAATTCCAAATATTGTACTTTGTTTACCAAGAATTGAAGAAATTGAATAATGTTTATTATGAGAACTCACCTTTCTCCTTCACAATGGATTCAAGCATTAATAACATGTGTTTGTTCTTATTTTGTGCTAGAATTTTGTAAAGTAATCTTGAAGGGTATTCCCAAAGGCCTCCATTATCTCTTTTTGGTTGTCTCTTTGGTTGTCGTGAAAAACTTTTTTGGTTGTCTCTTTGGTTGTCGTGGAAAGCTTTAGTACAAATGCTTCTAGTATTTTCCATCCAAGGCACAACCAATACTTAAAAAAAATTTATCAAAGACTTTACTTCACTCTTTTTTCTCTTTCTTCTTTCACTTCTCATGCTTTTCTTGTTCTCTCTCTATGCTATCTCTATCTTTCTCTCTCTTCTTTTCTCTCTTTCACTCTTTTCTCTTCTCATACTTTTTCTCTCTCATTCTCTCTTTCTATCTCTCTCTCTTCTATCTCTCTCTTCACTCTTCTCTCACTCTTTTCTTTTTGTCTCTCTACTCTCTCTTCTCTTTCTTTGTTTCTCTCTCACTCTATTGACTCTCCATTGTTTCTCTCACCTTTCTCACCACTCATTTTCCACATTCTCTCTCTTCACTTCCTCTTTCTCTCTTCTTTTTCTCTCTTTCTATCTCTACTCTCTCTTTTTCTTCTCTCACTCTTTTCTTTTTATATCTCTATCTCTCTCTCTTCTCTCTCTCTCTCTCCCCTCTCTCTCTTCTCTTTCTTTCTCTCTCTCTCTCTCTATCTTTGCTTTATCTCTCTCTCTCCCCTCTTTCTCTTTCTTCTCTCTACTCTTCTCTTTCTCTCTCACTCACTCTCTCACTTCACTTTTTTCTACACTCTTTTTCTCTCTCTCTCTCTCTCTACTCTCTTCTCTCTTTTATCTCTTCTTCTTCTTCTTCTCTCTCTCTCTCTCCCCACTTTTTTCTCTCTCTACTCTTTGCTTTTTCTCTCTTCACTCTTTTCTTTCACCTCTCTCACTCATTCTCTCTCTTCTTTCTTTTCTCTCTCTTCTCTACTCTTTCTCTCTCTTCTCTCTCTCTCTAACTTGTTTTTCTTTTCTGTCACCTCTCTCACTCACTTTCTGTCTTCACTTGTTTTTCTCTCTATCTTTTTCTCTCACTTCTCACTTCTCACTTCTTTTTCTCCGTTTCCCTCTTTCTCTTTCTTTCCTTTTCTTCTCACTAAGATACTCATGGAGGGAATGTAGGAGGTAAATAATTTTTTTTTATTACCACAATAACTCGATTTATTTCACTTCAAAAAGATGAAAGAAATAAGTCTTAAAAGATTGTTTGCATGCCTTGTGCTGAGTTTTGGAAGATAAGTGTTTAACTATAGGAGATTTTGATCAACCTTTGTGATGCAGAAAAAAAATAAAAGCTTGGTTCAGAACTCCAGAACGTCCTTCTCTGCCTTGTTATTATGAAAGACGATCATTTTATCAATGCCTTCCTCCTCTATAAGGCTATCATCTAATTCCTATGGGCTAGTTATTTTGGAACCACTTATGGCCTTTCTGTTTAAGGGTTGCTTATCTAAATCCTCAATGACTTGCAATAATTGTGCTGTTATGCTCGAACATATATGATCGTAATTTGCAACCACAATAGGGCAGCTAGTTTACGTGTCGAGGCCTCTACAACAATCATTCCAACTACTTTCTTCTTTGCCCAATTTGCAACCACAATAGGGTAGTTCATGATCATTTGTGTTACACTACTTGCAAAATTGTTTTTACTTTTTTGTTTTCTTGTCATCTTTCTATTCCTTCTTTCATTGTGCAAAATTAGCAGATTTTTGCTTACTCCTAGATGAGCTCCATCTACATTTTCCCTTTTGATTAGCTAAGAAAGCTTGATGTATAAGATCCATAATTGACCTATTCTTTCTAGATTGATCTTTTTACAACAAAACAAAGACTAGTTCTTGAAATGTTAAGGCATGTGGACTACATTTCATCATCAATCAAAGAGTAGAAGTAGAACTATGATATGAATTCAGAAGACCATTAAGAAGAGTCTTCACATGTGAACTATCTGGCATGATTTCATTAGCAAAAAAAAAACTGATGTTTTAGATCTTTGATCTTTGTTAAAAAACTCTCCATAGAATCTCCTTCATTCATATTCTCACTCTACAACTGCTTTCGTAGGTAACAAAACACAAGCATCATTTCTTGCTTGGTAGAATATTGTAAGACTATCCCAATCATGTTTTGCTATTCTGCAAGAGTAAATATGGGAGATAATGGCATTTTTGATAGAAAAATCTATCAATCCATGTTCATGTTCATTTCTCCATCCTAACAAAGTTTCTCTACAGTAGGTGCAATGGAACCAAAACATGACCATGAAATTGAAAATCATCATGTTCATAACCATCTATATCACCTTCAATCAATATGTTTGTAGGTGTAGTATGAAGTTTTCTTACACCCTAAACAATATTCTATATGACATTTGCTACCAATACATGGCTCATCATGTATGACCACAATGGATAATTAGAACCATCCAACTTGTGCTCAACAAGGAGCATAAAAAATACGTCATTGCTTTTAGATATGGCCAATAACTAAATACCCTAATGCGAATTGTATTTAAAACATTTGAACAAAAATTCACAAAGAAGCTCTGTTAGACTTGTATCATACTTCGACGCACTTGTAGTGGCAAAACAAAACCTATATATATGGTTGGCATAAAAGGAATTGCTTCCACAATCACTATGATAGTGTATTTAGAGACTAAAATGAGCTTGAATCAAAATTTCTACATGACACGGAAAATCCCTTTTGAACTCTTAATCACCTCGAGTATGCTCAACAATTTTTGTGAAATTATGAGACTGTGATTGAAGGGGTGTTGATGGTTCCCTAGAGAAAGTGATGACCTATTATGATACCAATCATTGGATTTCAAGGTCTACGAGAGCAACACAGTATTGAATGTATTACCAAGTGAATGTACAAAGATAAGCGATCCATTAGGGTTATAGGCATATAAACAAGCTCTAGAAAAAAGCCTCCTAGAGAGGGGAAAAAGTCCCCTGATGGTCCTAAGTGTGCTCACACACACATTTCATATTACTAAAAAGATTAATGCCAATTCATTTAAATTAGATATACCGTCTAGCTGGAACATACATAATCTTTTCATATTGGTTTACTAAAACCATTGAAAGGTACTTTACCACTCACTTGTATTCTCGATGATCCTCCTTTGATTGAAGAAGAATGTGAGATCTTAATTCGTGACATAGTATAAGATCATGGTGTAACTAAAACATGTACAAATATCCAATATCATAGATATTTAGTTAAGTATAGAAATAATTCTATTGAAGAATGTTAGTGGATCCATAAAACTTCATTAACACCTTATTATAATCACTTAATTTCTATTGATCATTCACATTCACATTAATTTACCTCATCCATAATACATTTCCAATCATGTGTTTTTTTTTTAACATGGAACATGCATATGGTGTTCAGTGATGGGACATGTGGTTGTCCATCCATGTCTATTTTATTTATATCAATAGAGGTCACTTTGTTTTTCAATTAGAGGTCATATGAGCGTTAAAATTGGATATCACACCTATCGATGCATACTTGAATAAGGCAACCAACAACTTCCTAATATAAACCAACATCGAATGCATCCCTAGCATCATGAATACTCAATCATAAACTTGTCTCCATGAAAGTGGCAATGGGTTTCTACTCCTCAAGGAGTGAAGATTGCAATTAAGTGTCAATGTATTTTGTTTGACACAAAGCAATGCCACCATCAACTTGGATAATTTGAAATTTCAAATTCTGATCAAGATGCTTAAAGTCTAACATTTCAAAAGAGGCATGGACATTAATCTCAAACTCCAAAATATGCATATCATTAGGACAAATGAATAATGTGTCACACACATAAATAAAATAGGATAAGAAGTACATCATCCACATTCTTCAACTATGAGGTGATTTTAGTTTGACTATTCTAAATCCATATGCTAGTAAACACACATGCATTATCTAATGTGAAGCATGTGGTTCTTGCTTTAGTCCATTCAATATATTTTCTTAACGTGCATACTTTATTTCCATACTCCTTTTGCACAAAACTACGAGCCTGAAAAACATAAAATTCCTATTGCAAGTTCCCATTTGAAAATGCAATCTTCATGTTCAAGTGATATACATTCCAACTATTGCACCTTGCAAGTTCCCAAATGCTATGAATAGTTATCATACAACGTATAGAAGCAAATGTCTCATCAATATAATTGCATTTTTTATGAGCATAACATTTAGTTAATAGCCTGGTTTAATCATGGTCAACACTAACATCAATCTTGTGTCTCAAATTTTAGACCTATCTTGAACCAATGAGCTTTTTGGAAGGAGGCAAGGCATGCAAAATCCACGTAAAATTTTCATAATAGCATCAAAATTCTGTTTTTATAGGATCCACCTATTTTTTTCAATTTTGTATCTAGCGTATTGTCTTGAAAAGTGTACACCAACCATTTTGGCATAGTTTTTTCCCCATAAAATCTTCATCCATTTGTTTGGCATGGATTTTGACTCATTAATGATAACATCATTAATACATGTGTCCAAATTGAATGATCTATATCCTCATTAGTGACAACATCATGAATACATGCATCGAAACTGAATGATCTATATCCTCATTCAAAACATTAGCCTCATTAGTGACAACATCATAAATACATGCGTCCAAACTGAATGATATATATCCTCATTAGTGACAACATCATGAATACATGCGTCCAAACTGAATGATCTATATCCTCATTAGTGACAACATCATGAATACATGCGTCCAAACTGAATGATATATATCCTCATTAGTGACAACATCATGAATACATGTGTCCAAACTGAATGATCTATATTATGTAGCCTCATTAGTGAGAACATCATGAATACATGCATCCAAACTGAATGGTCTATATCCTCATTCATAAATGAATGCTAGGCAAAGAAATTGCATCAGTTGGAGTATAGGTGACTTCCCATTAGTGAAAATATGCAACAAGGTGTCATACCTATGTTTTGATCTCATTTATGTTTCTATCGTGGACAGAAAGGAAACCATTCTAAACCTTAGATTCTACGAAAATTTCTATATCTCATCATTGGTTTAGTATTTGGAGAAACTAGTCCTACCAAAACATCCAAAATGTGCAAAAACCCTAAGATCAACTTTCCATTTGCCTGATTTTGACAATCTAAGGTCTTGTTTTGAATTGATGATGTCATCCATGATATCATCAATTTGTAACTGCCGTTGATGAACCACCTTTGAAAAACCTATATAAGGAGGGTTGCCACATATTTAAGTAGTCTTGCCAATGCCAGTCTTTGGAGATCAAGGAGTCACAATCTCCATGTAAGTGCTTTCCAAGTTCTAGGTTGAGTTCTAGTCTTTTTCTTTGTTCTAGCCTTGTCTAGTTTGTTATCTGAAATACCATTCCTCGTCATGTTGTAATCTTGTAGTACATGATCATGTCAAGTTATTTATTTTATCTATTTCATCTCCTTGAAGGGAGTTCTTGTAACTTTGATATCTTGCTTCATACATACGATCCCGGGTTCTGAGATCTCCTATATCCTCTCTACTCAAGTTATCCATAACCAACAGTCTCGGGTTGTGGACTTGTTATATTGGTTACATATTATTGTATCATTTTCTCTATGTGGGTGTTCTTGTAATTTGAAGTATAATTCTAAAATCTTGCTAGTCTAGTTAGAGAGCATAATTTAGTGCCCCCCTAACATTTTGGAAAGACTACCTTCATCAAGAGCAAGCACCATGGATATAATTCATGAAGAACTTTTTTTTGCACTTAAAGTTATTCATCAAGAAGTCCAAGAGGTATAAGAAAACCAAGAAAGGATTCAACAATAGAATATTCAAGATATAATCACATAACTTCAAAGGCAAATTGAGAAGCTAGAGATCATTGTAAATCAATCTTCGTCAAGTCAACATGGAAAGAAATATGAAGAAAAGTGCAAGGAATCGAACTCACAACCTCTTGGTTAGGAATGTGATGGGCTAACCACTTTCCCCAAAAGCCATGGTTGAGGATTACTCCCTAATCCTCTCTCTTAGGGTGTAGTTCAACCATCTCGTATCTATCAAGGGTGTGGTTCAACCATCTCCTACCTATCACTTTATTACATTCTTCCCCCCTTGGCCAATCATTGTCCTCAATGATCTACTCTTATATCCCTATAGCCTTGGTGATCAGCCCCTTGAACTCCCTAGGTACCCTTGAATTGATGTCCTCAACCTTGCATAGTTTCTTGAACCTTGTTTGGAACCTTGGTCTCTTGAACCCTTGCTCTCAACCTTGGTGTCTTGAACCTTCGTGTTCGCAACCTTGGTGTCTTGGGCCCTTGTTCTCAACCCCAGTCTTGAACCTTATTCTCACCCATGTTTTGGTATCTTGAACCCTCAATAAAGTGCAACCCATAGTTTCCCAATGGCTTTACACTTTCTAGCTATCTGATTAGATTTGGAAAGTTTGTTTTGCGAGCCTTCCAACGGTATCTTGCATGCCTGAATCTGACCTATGGATTGAGAGATACACCTCAATCTTTGTTAGGCTAACTTGTGAAAGCGATGTGCACTACTTTGTACCCTTTCATATAGAAGATGCCCAAGCACCTTTTTTTAGAGGCCATTAGGTCAATCCACCTTTCCCAAGCCTACTTCCTAGGCTTTGACAGCAATTTAAGGAATTGAACTCACAACCTCTTGGTTAGGAATGTGATGGGCTAACCACTTGCCCCAAAAACCATGGTTGAGGATTACTTCCTAATCCTCTCTATTAGGGTGTAGTTCAACCATCTCCTATCTATCAAGAGTGTGGTTCAAAGATCTCCTATGTATCACATTATTACAAAAAGTCCAAAAGTGAGTATGCCTAAGAAATTTTATGGGACAAGATCAAAGTTTCCATGATTTCTCTGACAAGAAAAACTATTAATAAGAAAGTAACCAGAAAAATATCTAGATAATGCTTCTCAAGTAGGACTCATAGGAACTCTATTATGTGTCCCTAGTATTTCATGGTTTGCACCTATCTTTGAGAAGGATATGGCTATTTTGTATGATTTCAAGGCCTTTGTTCAAGAGTTCACATCTTCTTTGGGAGATACCACTTGTTCACATGTTGACAAAACAAAGCTAAGGAAGCTACATAAAAGAAATAGATCTGCATCTATATATGCATTAGAATCTAGAAAAATCATCTATGATCTCACATTGCATGAGGATTATTTTTTCAACCAGTTTTGATGGGGCTTACATGATGATGTCAAGGACCTCATGCTAACCATTCCCAAGGCAAACACTTTGAATGAATTCATGAATGAGGCAATTGAGTGTGATTATAGGTTGTTTGAGAGAAATCAAGAGAAGAAAATTTTTATTAGAGATCTAGAATACAAGTTTACCCTTATTCCATAACAACATATGTTGGATGAAGCTCAAGCAAAACCCGCACAATTGGATAGCATCAAGCTCAAACGAATTACACCAAAGAAAAGGAAAACATCGGATGGATAATGGATTATCCTTTTATTTTGGAGAAAATGACCACATGGTATTCAAATGTCCCAAGCAGAAGAAACAAGTTGGGTTCAAGAACTCCATAATCACCGTCCCACACCAAAAGGATCATTGTCAAAGTCAAAAGAGGAGTACTGTCCATCGTGAGAATCATGAACTAGATTCTATACCTAGATATACTACAAACCCTTTCCAATTTAACCATGGATATCCATCATTGTCATGTTCCAATACTACATATCAAGAACTCTACAAAGACCAATATGAAGATTCAAGCTCTAGAAGATCTCATAATCACATAACCGCACCTCATGGAGCTCATTGCTTGAGGGGGAGATGATTTCAAAAACATAAAGGAAACCACCATAACCCTTAGATTCTATGCAAATTTCTATATTTCATCATTAGTTCAAAATTTGGAGAAACTAGTCCTACCACCCTGTCTAGAACATGCCAAAACCATAAGATCAATTGCCTATTTTCTAGATTCTAGCACCCAAAGGTCTTGTTTTCAATTGATGACATCATCAATTTATAACTACCATTGATGAACGAACCTTGAAAAACTACATAAGGAGGGGTTGGCCACATCTTTACTCTGTCTTGCCAATCCTAGTCTTGGGAGCTGAAAGAGTCAAAATTTGCAAGTCTAGTTTGATTTCTAGTCTTCTTCTTTGTTCTAGCCTTGTCTAGTCTAGTATTCACGACATCCTTCCTTCTCCTAGTGTAATATCACAGTACAAAATTTTGTCGAGTTATTTTTTGTATTTAGTTCATCTCCCTTAAGGGAGTTCTTGTAAACCACACATCCTGCTTCATACCTATAGTCCTGGGTTGTGGGATATCATGTATCATCTGTTGATATATTTAGGTAGTGATGTGTGTGAACACTCTAGGACCGCCGAGGCACTTTTTTCCCTCTTTAGGAGGTTTTTTTCCCCCGGCTTGTATATACGCCTATTGCCCTAATGGGCTACTTATCTTTGTACATTCTCTAGTAATACATTCAGTATTGTGTGTTTGTGCTCCAAGCTTCTTCTTCTTCCTTGTGCTGTTCGCGTGCTTCCGAAGACGTCTATCTCCAACAATTGGTATCAAAGTAGGTCGTCGCTTCTTCTAGGGCGCCGTCGACACTCCTCCGTTTGCAGTCTCAGATTCGCACGAAATTTCGGCCTCTAAACGCACTATCGCAGTGCTTATGCAGGCTATTTCGTCCTTTTGTGCCAAAGGTATATACCAGTTTCTGTTCGCCAGTTTAAGCGTCTCGAAGTCTGCTACAGGTCTAGCAAAACTCGTCTGGGCAGTTCTGTTCAACTTTTTGAGATACATTCAATTTTCTGCATCAAGGTATTTTAGTCACCGGCCATGGCTGAAAGCAGTGATGTATTCCGTATGTTGGCTATTGAGGATAAGTTGGATGGTACCAACTACCCATTATGAGCTTATATGATGCGACATGTACTAGTTGCAAAAGTGGAATATTGTGCAGGGTGTTGAAAGACGTCCTGTTACACCTGTAACGACAGGTACTGCAAATACATGTGTTGGAGCTGATGAAGATGGTGTCGAAGATGATATTCCGCAGATTCCTGTTCGTGATTCTGTTTCTGTTGCACCTACTGCAGAGCAGATTCGTTGGGATGGCAGAGATGCCCAGGCACATGCATTGATAGCTTTGTCTGTCAAACGTGCCATTATTCCTCACATTCGCTCTTGCAGAACAGCAAAGGATGCTTGGGATACACTTACCACTTTGTACCAGGCTAGGAATGAGGCTCGTGTTGCTTACCTCCGAAAACAGTTGGAGAGTGAGCACATGAATGAAGGTGATTCTATGGACAGTTTTCTTACAAAGATCAAAGACCTGAAGGAACAATTGATTTTTGCTGATGAGGTTATACCAGATAGCTCACTTGTGCAGACCGTTCTGAATGGTCTTCCTGATTCATATCAGAGTTTTGCCTCTACTCTTCGGTTGATGATGAAAGGCAATCCGAATGCCTTTTCATTTGAGGAATTAGTCTCTGTTCTGTTGCAGGAAGATCAGTCCAGGCAGAACAGGTCCATTATGCGTGTTGCAGATCAAGCTTTCCTGGCTAGTCAGAAGGGCAAAGGAAAATGGAGCTCTTCTACTAGTAAGCAGAAATCTGCAAATGCTGCACAATCGAAGAACCAGGATAAAGATGAGAAGAAATCAGAAAAGAAGAAATTGTTCTGCAAGTACTGTAAAGGAAATGATCATATTATAAAGAACTGTCCAAAACTGGTTGCTAAAGAGGCAAAGAAGAAAGAGGCTGGAATGGTTGTTGCAGAGGCCTCTACACCAAAAACAGAGTCTGCAAATCTTGTGCAGGAAGAAGAATGGGCGTTTACTACTGTCTGCAGTTTTGACCCATCTTCTCATGATCAGTGCATGTCTGCAGTAGACTCAGATGTTTGGTACTTTGACAGTGGGGCGACCAAACATATTACCTCGCAGCGCAGTTTCTTCTCTTCACTCGAGCCTGCCCCTACAGGGAATACTGTCACATGTGCCAAAAACTCCTCTTATCCTGTTATGGGAGTTGGTAAGATCATTCTGACTACTGCTGATGGTAGTTCTTTCACTTTGTCAGATGCTTTATTTGTGCCAGGGATCTAAAAGAACCTGTTATCAGTTTCTGCATTAGCCAAGATTGGCTTGGTTGTGAAATTCGTTGATGACAGGTGTACAATCCATGATCTCTCAAATGGAGATGTGATTATTGCTTCTGCCCTTTTATGTCGTGGGTTGTATAAGCTCATAGACTATGAAAGATCTGTGAATGATTCGGCATGTGCAGTTCATGTTTCTCAGGCTATGTCAGATGCAAAGCTTTGGGATGCACGCTTTGGTCATCTGAATCTTGCTAGTTTGTCACGCCTGCAGAAATCTGAAATGGTGTCCTCTTTGCCCAAAGTTGAGGCACCTGGAAAACATGTTTGTGAAGGCTGTATTTTGGGCAAAATGCAGCGTTCTTCCTCTCCAAAAGATGGTTCAGTTCGGGCTACGCAAAAATTGCAGCTTGTACGTAGTGATGTCTGTGGTCCTATGCAGACACCCTCTTTTGGAAATTACCTTTACTTCGTGACTTTCATTGATGATTTTTCCAGGCATGCATGGGTATATCCACTCAAACAAAGTCCGAAGTGTTCATGTGCTTCAAACAGTTTTTGGTTTTGGCTGAAAATCTGTCAGCATGTAAAATGGGCACCCTCCGTTCTGATCGAGGGGGGGAATATATGTCTTCAGATTTTAATGCATTTTTGGCTGAACGTGGGATAAAACACCAGTGTACATTGCCGTATACACCTCAACAGAATGGAGTTGCTGAACGAAAGAACAGGTCACTCATGGAGATGGCGAGGTGCATGGTCAAAAGTCAGGCTTTACCACATAGTTTCTGGCTTGAGGCTGTCATGTGTGCAGCATATGTACTGAACAGGTGTCCCACTAAAGCGTTGCAGTCTATCACTCCATATGAGGCTTGGCATGATCGCAAGCCATCTGTTGCTCATCTGCGTGTTTTTGGTTGTTTGGCATATGCATTAGTGCCTGAACAACATCGCAGAAAATTGGATGATAAGGCAGTAAAATGTATTTTTGTTGGGTACAGTTCTGAAAGTAAAGGCTATCGTCTGTATCATCCACAGACTAAATGCATTCTGGTTAGCCGTGATGTTGTCTTTGTGGAAGATGCTATTCAGCCATTGCTTTCATGTACTAAGGAGACATCTGTTAGCTCCAAAGACATGTATGATACTTTGATGCCTCTTTTTACAGGTGGAGAGGCTAGTGCTGGTCCTAATGAGGCAACTTCTTAGCCTTTGCAGGTTTCATATGATGATGTAGATCATTCCATTTCTGATGCATATTTACATGATGCACTTGTTGATGAGAGAGCTGATATTGAGCAGGCAAAAACTATGCCAAAATTGCTGGTGCAGACTTTTCATGACAGCAAATTAGATGCACCTTTGTCATATCGTACTTGTTCAGGCTCTCATAGTGCCTCCTTTGCATCAGATTGCTATGCTATGGCTGCATCTAGTCTCTGTGATGAGAATGAGCCTGTTTCTTTTGATGAAGCACAAAATTCAGAAAATTGGATGGTTGCTATGCAATCTGAATATGATGCTATAATGAAGAATGGTACATGGTCTTTATGTGACTTGCCTCCTGGCAAGAAGGCCATTGGCACTAAGTGGGTATACAAGCTGAATCGTAAACCTGATGGTACAGTTGACAGGTATAAGGCTAGGCTTGTTGCAAAGGGTTATGCACAGGAAAGAGGCATTGATTTTGATGAGACCTTTGCACCTACATGCCGTATGACTACTGTTCGGAGCATTTGTGCACTTGTAGCCCATCATGGTTGGAATGTACATCAGTTGGACATTAAAACAACATTTCTGAATGGTGACTTGCATGAAGAAGTGTATGTTTTTCAACCCCGTGGCTTTGTGCAGAAAGGGCATGAAAACCAGGTTTGTAGGTTAAAGAAGGCATTATATGGTTTAAAACAAGCACCACATGCTTGGTATGAGAAGATACATGCCTATCTGATTGCACATGGTTTTGAGAACAGTCCAATTGAAAGCACCTTATATGTTAAACGTGCTAATGATGTGCTTCTGATCATTGTTGTCTATGTTGATGACATGCTGCTCACTGGTCCTATTGAGACACATATTGCTGATTTTAAGGCTGATTTGCATGCCTCATTTGAGATGTCTGATTTGGGGCATTTGCATCACTATTTGGGCATTCAGTTTATGCACGTTGATGGTGGAATGGCTTTGTGTCAAACGAAATATATTGACACATTATTGCAGCGTTTTGGCCTTGAAGACTATAAGCCTATTGCCACTCCTATGGAGACAGGTTTACGATTGAGTCTTCATGTTGCTGGAGATGCATTTGATGCTGTTCTCTATCAGCAGGCTGTTGGATGCTTGATTTACTTATGTATTACTCGGCCAGATATTCAGTTTGCTGTCTCACAGATGAGCAGGTTTATGCATTGCCCAGGAGTCACGCATTGGAAAGCGGTTAAGCGCATCTTTCGCTACTTGAGTGGTACTCGGCTACTTGGGTTGTTTTATCCCAAGGGGGGATCACTACCGCCAGATTTGCATGCTTTTTCTGACTCAGATTGGGCTGGTTGCTATGACACTCGTGTGTCCACCAGTGGTTTTTGCTTCATGCTTGGTAGCTCATGTATATCTTGGTTGAGCAAGAAGCAGCCTACTGTGGCCACTTCTAGTTGTGAGGGTGAGTATAGGGCAGCTTTCACAGCGACTGTTGAGTGTGTGTGGCTCAGACGCCTTATGGCTGATTTGGGTGTTGGCCAGTCTTCTGCCACCACCATCTTCACTGACAATCAGAGTGCATTGGCAGTTGCGAGGAACCCTGTGTTCCATGCTCGCACTAAGCACATTGAGGTGCATTATCACTATGTTAGGGAGAGGTTCTCTGCTGGGGAGATCAGCTTGGCATATGTGCCCACACAAGAGAACATTGCAGACCTTTTCACGAAGGCTCTGCCTAGGGAGAAGTTTGAAGCTTTCCGCAAAGCTTTGGGCTTACTTCCTTTTGTGGAGTGATTTCCACATAGCTTGGCACTTCCTTATACATGAGTGCCAGCTCCTTGTTCACCGCATCACTCCCAGGGGGGATTTGTTGATATATTTAGGTAGTGATGTGTGTGAACACTCTAGAACCGCCGGGGCACTTTTTTCCCTTTTTAGGAGGTTTTTTCCCCCCGGCTTGTATATACGCCTATTGCCCTAATGGGCTACTTATCTTTGTACATTCTCTAGTAATACATTCAGTATTGTGTGTTTGTGCTCCAAGCTTCTTCTTCTTCCTTGTGCTGTTCGCGTGCTTCCGAAGACGTCTATCTCCAACATCATCTCTACTCTAGTTATTCATACTTAACAATCCTAGGTTGTGGCCTTCTTGTAATAGTTACTTATTATTCTATCATTTCTCCTTCGTGGGTGTTTTTGTAATATGAAGTATAATTTCAAAATCTTTCCTAGTCTAATAAGAGGGCACAATATCGCGCCCCCCTCACACTTCCCTTAATAGTTGAAAGTAATATTTACTTTGAATTCTCCAAAAGAATTGAATGTTGGCTAGCGAAAATATGTACACGTGATAGCCTTTGATCTCAAACTTTTACTCCAAAAACGTACATTACGTAGCCTTATCATCCATTGTTTCCCACATTTTTCAAGCATTAATGCATATGCCAGACAACCATAGAGTAAAAAATAAGCAATAGATGGCTTGCAACCATGCAAAGCCTCATAAAGAGTGATAGAATATTATAGATTAGTAGGAGACCTTTTAATTACATATGAAAAACGCATTATGACCTCAAACCAAAAACTATGAGGTAATGTTTGACTTTAAACATTCCATTTCCATAAGAGAAATGGTTTTTCGTCTCAAAAAACCCTTCTA
>CM035442.1:54358416-54498416 GCA_020310875.1 Ceratopteris richardii
TGGGTACCCTACATTCTATCGACCGGAGTATCCATCGTTTGAGGTCAATGCCTTTCTAGTTACACGTGGGATAAAACACCAATGTATAGTATCATTTATACGATAAGAGAAGGGTTTTTTGAGACGAAAAACCATTTCTCTTATGGGAATGGAAAGTTTTAAAGTCAAACATTACCTCATAGTTTTTGGTTTGAGGTCATAACGCATTTTTCATATGTACTTAAACGGAGTCCTACTAATATATAATATTGTATCACGCTTTATGAGGCTTTGCATGGTTGCAAGCCATCTATTGCTTATTTTTTATTCTATGGTTGTCTGGCATATGCATTAATGCTTAAGAAAGGTGGGAAAAAATGGATGATAATGCTATGTAATGTATTTTTTGGAGTAAAAATTTTTAGATCAAAGGCTATCACGTGTACCGCCTAGAAAGTTAAACATATTTTCGCTAACCAACATTTAATTCTTTTGGAGAATTCATAGTAAATATTACTTTCAACTATTAAGGAAACTGTGAGGGGAGCACTAGACTGTGCCCTCTTACTAGACTAGGAAAGATTTTGAAATTAATTACACCAAAGGAAAAAAATCAGATGGATAATGGATTATCCTTTTATTTTGGAAAACATGAAGACATGGTATTCAAATGTCCTAAGAAGAAGAAACAAGTTGGGTTCAAGACTTTGATGATCACCATCCCACATCAAAAGGAACATCATTAGAGTCAAACGAGGAGTGTTTTCCATCATGAGAATCATGAGCTAGATTCTATACCTAGATATACTACAAACCCTTTCCAATTTAACCATGGATATCCATCATTTTCATGTTCCAATACCACATATCAAGAACTCTACAAAGGCCAATATGAAGATTCAAGCTCTAGAAGATCTCAAAATCCCATAACTGCACCTCATGGAGCTCATTGCTTGAGGGGGAGATGATTGCACAAACACAAAGCAAACCAGCATAAACCTTAGATTCTATGCAAATTTCTATATTTCATCATTAGTTTAAAATTTGGAGAAACAAATACTACCACCCCATTTAGAATGTATCAAACCATAAGATCGATTGCTTATTTGCTAGATTCTGACACCTAGAGGTCTTTTTTTCAATTGATGACATCATCAGTTTGTAACTACCATTGATGAACCACCCTTGAAAAACTATATAAAGAGGGATAAACCACATGTTTACTCAATCTTGCCAATGCTAGTCTTGGGAGCTCAAAGAGTCACGATTTCCAAGTTCGAGTTCCATTTCTAGTCTTAATCTTTGTTCTAACCTTGTCTAGTTTAGTATTCTTGACATCCTTCCATGTCTTGGTGTAATCTCGTAGTATGAAATTCTATCAAGTTATTTTCTGTATCTATTTCATCTCCCTTAAGGGAGTGCTTGTAACCCACACATCTTGCTTCAAACCTATGGTCCTGGGTTGTGGGATCTCATGTATCATCTCTACTCTAGTTATCCACACCTAACAATCCCAAGTTGTGGGCCTTCTTGTAAGAGTTACATATTATTGCATCATTTTCCTACATGGATCTTTTTGTAATACATTGATGCTATCCAATTGTGTGGGTTCTGGTTGAGTTTCATCCAATGTATGTTGTTATGGAACATAGGTCAAATTGTATTCTAGATCTCTAATAGGAATTTTTCTTGTCTTGTTTTCTCTCAAACAACCTATTATCACACTCAATTGCTTGGATCATGAATTCGTTCAAAGTGTTTGCCTTGGGCATGGTTAGCATGAGGTTTTTGACATCATCATGTAAGCCCCATCAAAATTGGTTGATAAAATAATCCTCATGCAATGTGAGATCATAAATGATTTTGTCTAATTTCTAATGCATATGTAGATGTCAAATCTATTTCTTTTATGTAGCTTCCTTAACTTTGTTTCATCAACATGTGAGCAAGTGGTATCTTCAAAAGAAGATGTGAACTCTTGAACAAAGGCCTTGAAATCATACAAACCATGAAATACTAGGGCCACATAATAAAGTTCCTATGAGTCCTACTTGAGAAGCATTCTCTCGATACTTGTTTGGTTACATTCTTATGAATAGTTTTACTTGTCAGAGAAGTAATGGATTTTGATCTTGTCCCATCAAATTTCTTAGGTGTACTCACTTTTGGAATTTTCATCATATGGCTTGCCATGTTTGCTTGAAGAAGATTGATTTACAATGATCTATAGCTCCTGAATCTATCTTTGAAGTTTTGTGATTATATCTTGAATATTCTAATGTTGAACCCTTCTTGGTTTTCTTGTACCTCTTGGACTTCTTGATGAATAACTTTAAGTGCAGAAAAAATTTCTTCATGAGTAATATCCATGGTGCTTGCTCTTGATGAAGGTAGTCTTTCCAAAATGTCAGGGGGCACTAGATTATGCTCTCTTACTACACTAGATAAGAGTTTGGAATTATACTTCACATTAAAAGAACACCCACATAGAGAAAATGATACAATAATATGTAACCATTCAACAAGTGCACAACCTCAGACTGTTAGTAATGGATAGCTTGACTAGAGATGTTACAAGAGATCCCACAACCCGGGGTCGTAGGTATGAAGCAAGATATGTGAGTTACAAGAACTCCCTTCAAGGAGATGAAATAGACAAAAGAAATAACTTGACATGATCATAGTACATACACACACACACACACACACACACACACATATATATATATATATATATATATATATATATATATATATATATATATATATATATATATATATATATATACATACATACATACATACATATATATATAGATAGATATATAAGACAAAGGGGAGCATGTCCTTTGGTGCATCTAAGTATTCAACCAAGTGTCCCTCATGTGGACTCTTTCCCAAGGACCTTCACATGGCTTGTAAATTAAATCAAGATTTGTCTCTCACGTACACCCCAAGATTGGACTTATAGAATGTTCTCCCACGACTAGGGTTCCTGAATCTTAGGATAAATCAAGCCGAAAGATAAAAACTATTTGATATGGAGTTCTTATGAATAAAGACTCCGAGGGTTCACACCAAAGGTTCAAATCAAGGGTTTAAAGCAAAGGTTCAAGCATGTGTTCAATGGTAAATGAAGGGCTAAACCAAGGCTTATATAAAACATATTTGAACCATTAGAATCCATATATTTAGGCTTTGGAAGCATGATTTACAAAACATTATTCACCCCTTTCAAACATTTTCATCCTCGAAATGTGCAGAAGTATAATATGTAGAGCATTGCCTCATGCACCATGATCTATAGTGAGATCAATGTTCATCTGTCTAGTCTTGAGATTCATCTCATGGAATCAGATAAGGGTTGATTTCTTTCTCAATTTAAAAGGAGAGGAATCATAATCCTTTCTGAAATAACTTTCTCTTATTCCTACTGAATGTAAATGTAGAGTTTGTACCTATGGACTAGTGAAATGGGTGGATTTGATTGGTGGTCTCAGCTTAATGGTTTCCCTCATGTAGTTTTACAAATCTCAAGTTCCATAAAATCTTACATTTTCATGTACATTCGTGGAAATGTTAAACTCTACGATCGTACAAAAGGGATCATGCCTCTATATTGAAAGGGCGGAAAACAAGATTTATCCTCCACTTTGTGAAGGATAGAAAGATTTACATGCTCTTTGATCTACTTTTTTATAGCCATTTTCTTTATAATAAAGTGGTAGTAGGTGTTTATGTCACCATTGTGTTGAATCTGCCAATCTGAGATGTGAGCACAAGAATCCGTTGAATGATAAAATAAGAGTTATGGGCTCATTTTTTTATTATACTTGAAAGAAGTTAAATAAAATAAAAATATTTTTCTCGTACCCTTGCGTTCAAGCTATCCATCTCCCATCGTTTTGTAAACTCCCCCGGGCTTTAACTTTGAAATTGTAACTGTACAAAGAAGGGCATAGTACCCATGGGACCCCTCTTATCTCACAAGAACATGAGTTTACATAGTTGGGTTAAAGGGCGGTCATAACTACCGCAGGGCAATATAAACGGTGACAACATCAGCCACATGATACATCATTGTAGGATAATATGTCCCTCACAAGTGATGCCAGCAGGAGTTGAACCCTTGCCCCTGCCTCAAGAGGCGAGAGGCCCAATCACCAGGACAGCGACCTGGAACGTTTTGTAATGCTTTTGCAGTACAATCTCATTTTTCAAAGTTCATTCTCCTTCTCATTTTTCGATATTACCTTCTCTTTTGACTTCGATGACTTTTAACTCTCTTCTTCGAGATGAATACAAAATACGTGCGATTCAGTTGCAATTTCAAAGTTAAAGCTTGGAGGAGGAGACCTCGGCTGAACCTATATTTAAAAAAAAAAAAAAACGTGCGATTCCTTTTTTTTTTTCCAAACAAAGCTTTAAATTAAACGAGAGAAAGATATAAAAGAACGTGAATGATTCTATCATCCCCGACGCGACATACTCTCTGTCGTTAAGGAGACATTCATCGTCCTTGGTGTGGAACAGAGTGCTCACATACAGTCCACGCCATTGCTCACATACAGTCCACGCCGTTGCGCTGAGTCTGTCTATCTGGCACGCCAACACGAAAACTCGCTAAAGGACAAAATAAGAGTCACCGGCTCATTTTCTGATTATACTTGATACACACGTTAGATTGTATATAGGGAGTACGCAAAGGCTCGAAATCATTTATGGGAGAGAACGCATCATTTATGGGAGAAAACGCAAGGATGGTCCGTCGGAGAGAGCACACACAACGAGTTCCTGAACATGTCGATGCCGCTAAAAACCATAAACTCGCAAACATGAACTCGCAATTAATGGCGGATCGTGAATGGTATACAGCAAACAACAACGAGTTCCTGAACATGTCCGTGTCGCTAAAAAGATGAACGCACAACCATGTAATTACAAAAATCACGTCGTGTGCTTTGAATCCACGGAGACAAAGAGTAATCGATCGAAAGCACAATCTAAATTTTGAGTGTACCCCATGGTCTGCATGACCATTAAGATGCAACATCTGTCCAGCAGGTAGTTAGAATGAACACGCAACCAAAGTCCAGCGACAACAGAGAGATAACGAGACAGACAAACCTCTAGTTGCACTAACTACTCCTGCACGTTTCAAATGCTCGGAGATGGCTTTTTGAATTTGGAAACGAGAGTAGAGGAGCCCACTGAAAGCCTGAATCCTTTTCATGAGAAAAATGATGTCTATGGAGATGGAATCAGACATTCGAAGCTCCCTAAACATTCTTTTATCTGTATTTAGGCTTTATCAGGCCAATTAGACGCACACAAACTCGGCATTGTAACCCTGATCTACAATACTATATGTAAGTAAGATATTGAAGATCTTATATTAATTTTTTTTTTGTCTCTCTTTTGGAAGGAGCGAAATTCGATATACGTACAAAGATTTAAATCACTTTCAATAAAGATTTAATGAAAAAAACCCTTCTAAACAAAGCAACAAGGTATAACATGAATATATGAAACAAGAAACAAATAGAAGTGCTTTGGAGAATGTGATTTCAAGGATATCTCAATCTCTTTGGAATAGATATATTGCCCAGCTTCTTCTTAAGGACCTTCAAACTATACTTATTCAAAGAATCAATCTCCTAAAGCCAATGTTATAAAGTATTCCAAGAAACTGAAAATCGTTATAGAAAGCTTATCCTAGAGCTATTGGAACCGTAAAGAGTATTTATATCATGCTTGAATTTGCAAATGCATGTTGTACACTTAATAATATACTTTCATTTGTGAAACCCATTGTAGCTCTCTTAGATTTGTTGTCGGTCCCATGTACTAACCAAAGGAAAGTGAAAAATCCCAATTCTTCCATCAAGATAGAGATTTATGCCCTCTTTCCATGCGAAGGACAAAACAAGAAAATTGGATCTAAATCCCATAGTTACAAGATATAGAAGAAAAGTTCCATAGACTAAACACATTTTGGTTAGTTGGGATGTTGCTTTTGTGGAAGATGAAATTCAGCCAGTACTTTCATGTACTAAGGAGACTTTGGTAAGCTCTAAAGATGTGTATGATATTTTTGAGCCTCTTTTTATAGGTGGATAGTCAAGTGGTGGTCCAAATGAGGTAATTTTGCAGCCTTCATGGGTTGTAGATTTACATGATGCACTTCCTGATGAGAGGATTGGTATAGAAGAGGCTAAAACTATGCCTAAATGGTTGGTGTGAACTTTGAGAGATAGAAAATTAGATGCACCTTTGCCATATCATACATGTTTAGCTCTAATAATGTTTCCTTTGCATCAGATTTCTATGGAATGGCTTCCTCTAGTCTTTATGATGAGAATGAGCTTGTTTCTTTTGATAAAGCAAAAATAAAAAAATTGGATGGGTTCTATGAGATAAGAATATGACATTATTATGAACAATGGTACTTATTCTCTATGTGATTTATCTACAGGTAAAAAGGCCATCCACACTAAATCAATATACAAGTTGAGATGTAAGCATGATGGAATATTTGATAGGTATAAAGCTAGGCTTGTTGCCAAAGGCTATGTTTAAGAGAGAGGTATTGTAATGCACATCAATTTGATAGTAAATCTCCATTTCTAAATGATCACTTACATGAAAAATTTTATGTATTTCAGCCCCATGGTTGCGTGAAGAAAGGGCATGAAAACAAAGTGTGGAGGTATCAAAAGGCATTATATGGTTTGAAAAGGAACCACATGCTTGGTATGGAAAGATACATGCCTACTTGCTTGCACATGGTTTTGAAGATAGTCCAAAAGAGAGGGCCTTATATGTTGAGCATCTAGATGATGTACTTATGATCAATGTTTTATATGTTAATGACATGCTCCTCATTGGTCCTAGTGAGAAACACATTCCTTGTTTCATGGTTGATTTGCAAGACTCTTTTGAGGTGTCACATTTGGGGCATTTGCATCATTATTTGGGCATTCAATTTATGCAAGTTGATGGAAGAATAACTTTGCCTCAATATTGACACATTATTACAACATTTAGGCGTTGAAGATTGCAAACTATTTCCATGCCCATCAAAACATTTATGTTAAGTCTTCATGATGCGTGAGATGCATTTGATGTTGTCCTCTATTAGGAGGCTATTTGATGCTTGATTTACTTATGCACAACTTAGCCTGATATCCACTTTGCTATCTCTAAGATGAGCACGTTTTTGCATTGGCATGTGATCAAGTGCATGTTTCAATATTTGAGTGGTACTTGCTTGGCTGGATTGTTTTATCCAAAGGGGGATCATAATCACGATGTTTACATAATCTTTTTGACCCAAATTGGGCTGATTTCTATCAAACTTGTGTGTCCATCAATGTTTTTTGCTTCATGGGTGGTAGCATGTATATCTTGGTTGAGCAAGAAGATGCCTATTTTGGCACTTCAAGTTGTGAGGAAAAGTATAGGGAAGATTTCACAATGAACTTTAAGTGTGTGTAGCCTAGCCACCTTTTAGCTAATTTGGGTGTTGGCGAGTCCTTTGCCACCACCATCGTCATTGAAAATCTAAGGCATTCGTAGTTGCAAGAAAGCCCAGCTCCATGCTCCCAAAAAGAACATCGAGGTGCACTATCATTATGTCAAGGAGAGGTTCTCTTTTGGAGACATTAGTTTTTCTTATGTTCCCATGCACAATAATTTGTAGAGATTTTCACAAAGGCTCTCCCCAAGGAGAAGTTTGAAGGTTTTAGCAAAGCATTCGGCTTACTTCCTTTTGTGGATTGATCTCTTTCCACATAGGTTTGCACTTCATTATACATGAGTGCCATCTCCTTGTTCACCACATCACTGCTAGGGGTTTTGGTTGATATACATTGGCAATGAAGTGTGTGAACACACTTAGGACCACAAAGGCTTTTTTTCCATCTTTAGGAAGTTTTGTTCCCTTGGCTTGTATATACTCCTATATTCCTAATGGGTTACTTATCTTTGTACATTTTGATTGGTAATAATTTCTCTATTATGTTGTGCTTCTAATTTCTTCTTTCTTATGTTGTTCATGTGCTTTCACAAACCTCAAACTCCAACAAATTTTAGTTGCATTCACATACCTAGTGAGCACCCTGCATGTAGGCATGGTTCCATAGCACAACATCATACTTGGGTGTGTCCTATAAAAACGAAGAATGAGTTATTCTATTGCTTTAAAATATTTTTTGCTATAGTTGATAAAGTTTGTGGAAAAAGATTTTTTCTCTTCGTAGAGATCATGGTGGTAAATACATGTCACACGAATTTAATGCTTTTCTTTGTGAAAGAGGCATTGCACACTAATGTATGGCTCCATATACACCTCAACAAGATAGCACTACACAACTGAAGAATAGAACACTTCTTGAAATGGAACGATGTATGGTTAAAGTAAAGCATCTTCTAGATAATTTTTGCATGGAAGCGATCATGCATACAAACATTGTATTGAATCATTTTTCTACAAACACATTGAGATTCAGTACACTTTATGAGGCTAGGAATGGAGGAAATCCAACACTTAATCATATGCACATATCTGGTTATCTAGAATATGCCCTTGTACCATCAGAAAAACTTCATAAAATTTATAATAAGGTGAAGAAATGTATACATTTTGGATATAGTAATGAGAGTAAATGAACAAAATTATTGTAAGAAAAGATGTGAAATTTTCTAAAATTTCAACTTCTCCTATAGTTGAATCTAAATTCCAAACAACATTTAGCTCACAACATGTGTTTCATACACTCATGGATTTTTTCAAAGTGGTGCACTTGACTATGGCCGTTTACACCATCTAAATCAGGGTCATGTTGGGAACAAGGTCATAATAAGGTCCAAAGTGCCCAATACCTTGTCATATCATGGGTTCCTCATAAAGAATTTACAACAAAAGCACGTGGCTTTGTTGGTTCAAATGAAACATCTTGAAATGGTTAGGTGCGGGTTTGATCCCCACATGGTGCCAATCATGCAACAACCCATTGTGGTTTTTTATAAAGATAAATTTTCAAAAAACAATAAGGCGGGCAACAACGACGATCTTCTTCACTAATTTTTTTGGTTTTGCAATCACTTGTGATTTCTCTTTATGTGCTTTTATTAATGGTTTTCATAAGGGTACACAACCTTTATAAGAAATGGCCCTTGGCTCATTGTTATCATCACTCAAGGAAGCTTCAAGGAGATCTTTTGGAGGTGATCAATCTTCTCAAGCTCAAGGAGATCTTGGAGGAGGAATTCTCACACCGTTGGAGGAGTTGTGATCTACATCTTGGTGATTATTTGGAGGAGATTTTGCTATCTTACCATCAGCATCAGTTGCTGAGTTACTATTAGTAGCAAGTCTATTTTAGTTCTTACTTGCTAGGTCACTCCTTTTTTATTTAGGTTGATCCAAATTTGGGTTTGCTATAAAATAGTTCTAAACTGTTCATATTCTCCATATTCTCACACACACACACACACACACACACACACTCTTTATACCTCTTAGGCACACAATCTCTTGTATCTAGTTCCTATTTTTGCCTAGATACAAAAATTGTCAGTTTGTATCATATACACACATTGTAATTTGACATTCGTATATAACTTAGTGTAGGTGAGCCTCATATCTTACTGTTACACTTAAAATCATATCTATTCTCTCTCTATCATTCACTCATCTTCCTTTTGAGTATTAAGGTGTGTATGTTAAGGTTCATATGTTGGAAGATCCTGTTAACTCATGATTTATTATTAGTGTGGCCCCCCTTTCAACATTTGGTATCACACAAGCTTGGTTGGAGTTAGAGAATCTTTATCAGAGCAAAAACCCTGCTAGAAAAGCTCATATAAGGAGAAAACTAGGCAACACAAGGATGAAAGTTGGTGAATAAGTTTAGAAACATATTTTGAAGCTCAAAGATTTAGGATATTAGTTACTCAATGATGGAGTCAATATTTTAGACAGAGATGGTAAACACACTTCTAAACTCACTTCCATCTAGATAATGTGCTTTTGTTACTTCTTTATCTCTCTATACAAGAGATAGATAACTTTCATTTGAAGATTTATAGTTCTTGTTACTTCAAGATGAAAATAAAAAAAAGGGTAATGAAGAGAATGATGAAGCCATATTATCATCATCAAAGAAGAAGGAGAAGAAAAATCAGGAATCCAAGAAGAAAAGTAAGTGTTCTAGTCCTTTTTCTAATGCGTCCTCTACACCCAAAGAAAAGTCTTTGACTACATTTGGTTCAAAGAAAGGAGTATGCCATTACTGAAAGAAGCCACGTCATTACATAGCAAAATGCAAAGCAAGGATTTTAAATGAAAAAAGAAAGCATCAGACAATAGTGCTAAAGATGATCCAAAACTTGAATCTTCAAATGTAGATTCATATGCATGTATTACTATTGAAGAGATAGATTTTTATCAAGAAAAATTAAATGGAATATTAGATAATCCTTGGATTTTTGATTCTATAGCTACTAAGCATATGATACATTGCAGAAAGGTATCTTCTTCCCTCTCTAACTCTTTAGGTAGAAGAGTGACCATTGTAGATGGTCATGATTTAGATATTGTAGGTGTTAGAGAAGTCAACCTAAAGTCCAGAGTAGGTTATAATTTCATAATTTCTAATGTTCTTTATGTTCCAAAAATGAAGAATAAATTGCTCTCTATCTCTACTTTCTTGTCAGATGGTTATAAAGTTACTTTTAAGAAAGATTCATGTCAGATCCTCTCACCTGATGAGGAGCATTGTCTACTTCAAGGTGAAAATAGAAGGGGCATGTTCGTGTTATCCAAAATAATTCATGCTAATGTTGCTAGGTCTACTACACCTAAGGAGAACATGAAGTTTTAGCATGCTAGGTTTGGTCATATCAGTTAGATAGCTCTCAGGCATATCAAAGATCAAGGTATGGTGGATAGTTTGCCTACTTTTGATTTACCTGATGATGTCGAGTCATGTGAAGGATGTCTTGAAGGAAAGCTTCATAAAATATCTTTCAAGAAGCATGGATACATCATGGCCACAAGGAATCTATAGATCATACATTTAGATGTGAATGGTCCAGTGAGAACAAATTCTATTCAAGGTTACATGTAATTTGTTATGTTCATTGATGATTTCTCAAGATACTCATGGATTTACTATCTTGAAGTGAGGTCAAAGGTTTTTCCTAATTTCAAGAAATTCTTAGGTTTTGTTGAAATTGAAAGTCAATCAAAGATCCAGATTTTGAGAACTGATAGAGGAGGAGAGTATATGTCTAAAGACTTTCATTCTTTTCTTGAAGACAAAGGTATTTCTAATCAACTCACTATTGCTTACATGCCATAACAGAATGATATTGCAACAAGAAAGAATAGGATACTTGCTGAGATAATATGTAGCATGATGTCATTCATAAAGCTTTCTCCAAATTTTTGGTTTGATGTAGTACATATAGCTAATGCCATTTTGAATAGGTCTTCCACAAAAACTTTGAAGGTCATTACACCTTATGAAGCTTATTATGGGAAGAAACCCAATATAAGTTATTTCAAAGTTTTTGGCTCCTAGCTTTTCACATTGAGAAGAAGGATCATGGTAAGGTTGATGTAAAAGCCATTAAAGTAGTCTTTATTGGCTATGCAATTCAAAGCAAAGGATACAGAATCTATGTTCCAGATACAGGTGATATCCTATTCTCATACAATGCATATGTTGCAAGAAGTTAGGTTTATGATAGAAGGAAGAGATTCTAGATCTCATAAAGGCAGATGACTATGCATTTTTCAGAAGGAGTTTGGATGCTTACATTCAACCATACACGGGGGGTGATGAACCTTCTCAAAACCTAAAAGATCTAGGTGAGCAGAGAGTTACATTACCTACATCAATACCTAGTCCATCATGAGTACCTCTCAAAGTTCCAACTAATGAAGTTGGAGAAGATTTGAGAGTTCCTAAGGAAAGAGATATTGAAGAAGTAGAAAAGATACCACCACTTTTCAAGGATACACCAAAGTGGTTATATCAAACTTGGAAGGATAGTGGTAAAAAGCCATACCCAGGAAGAACCAAAAGTATGACAAAAGGTAAATTATGCAGAACATTTTGAGATTCATAATATTTTTACCTCTTACTTCAGTTGAGAATGAACCAACTAGTGTTCAAGATGCACTACAAAGTGATATGATTATTACAAGTCCCACGATTGAGTTCAAGTATAAGAATGAGTGTATCTACATGACACAAAAAGAATACATTGAGAAATTATTAGTAAGGTTCAAAATGACAGATTCCAAGCCTATGCACACACCTATGGATGGCAATGTGTTATTACAATCAGCAGTAGATTCATAACCATTTGATGCTACATTATATGGTCAAGCAGTAGGTTTCTTGCTATATCTTTATGATGTTCAATTTGTAGTTTCTCAAGTATATAGGTTCATATGCAGTCAACTCAAGATTTAGTGGAAAGAAGTCAAGAAAAAGGTAGAAGAAGTTTTGTAGGTTATTGAATCTTGAACCATTATGGCATTGAAGGGGGGGACTGTTGGGAAAAAGGTCATAATAAGGTCCAAAGTGCCCAATAGCTTGTTGTATTATACATTTCTCATAAAGAACCTAGAACAAAAGCACATGGATCAGTGTTCTAGATGAAACATCTTGAAATGATTAGGTATGGGTTCAATCTCCACACGATGCAACTCACAGGACAACCCATTGTGTTCTTTTATAAAGATAACTTTTCAAATAGCAATATGGTGGGTGGCAAGATGATCTTCTTCGCGGATTTTTTGGTTTTGCGATCACTGAGTGATTTTTCTTTATGTGCTTTTAGTAATGCTTTTCATAGTGGTACACAACCCATATAGGAAGTGGCCCTTGGCTCATTGTTATCATCACTCAATGAATCTTCAAGGAGATCTTTTGGAGGTGATCAATCTTCTCAAGCTTGGAGGAGATTGTGGAGGCCATATTGGAGGAGGAATTCTCACACTCCTAGAGGAGTTGTGGTCTACATCTTGGTGATTATTTTGAGGAGAGTTTGCTAGCTTACCATCAACATCAGTTATTCAGTTATTGTGAGTAGCATCTATTTCCGTTCTTACTTGCTAGGTCACTCATTTCTGATTTAGGTTGATCAAAATTTGGGTTTATTGTAAAACAATTCTAAACTATTCATATTCCCTATATTCGCACACACATACACTTTTGATCCCTTTTAGGCACACAATCTCTTGTATCTAGTTCGTATTTCTGCCTAGATAGAGATATTGTCAGTTTGTATCATATACACACATTGTATTTGACATTCAAATGTAAGTTAATGTAGGTGAGCCTCATACCTTAACATTACACTTGAAATCTTGTCTATTGTCTCTCTATCTCTCACTCATCTAAGACTTCCTTTTATGTTAAGGTTCATCTATTGGAAGATCCTGTAGACTTGTGATTTATTGTTAGTTTGGACCATCCCAATTCCAACATTTGGTACTCAGACCTTAGAATACCAACAGGTCAAAGAGATGAAAATTTCACATCAAATATGGGTGAAAACGTCTAGTGAGACATGGCTAAAAATTTCCAATTATTTTCTAGAAATATGCCTAGAAAATTCCAACCAAAGATGCCTGAAAATTTCCAACCAAAAAATAGCTGAATATTTGGGAAATTTACTAGCCATGCATGGCTTAAACTTACCATGATATGGAACCCACTTATGATGTATATTTTACAATGTATTACATGAGGAATGTATGCCTATCAGGGATGCACAATCTATGCTAAAATGTCTACAAAAGGCATTGCAAGAGAGCAAGTTCAATGATTCTTTACTTTGTAAAACAAGATCAATCTCTCACCATGCATCAATTGACTTTGTGGATGTATACCTTATCGCAATCATGTGTAATAAAGAGAAACTCAATTTCGATGATGCATGTGGTGATTTAATTTGGATGAGTGGAGTGAAATGAGAGTCAGATTTTGTTTGCTAAAACTCTACTTGGGAGTCATGCAAACTACGAAAAGGTGAGAATGTCAAATTTACTAAGTGGGTTTACAAGATTAAAAGAAAGTGAGATGATAGTATTGATTGCCATAAACCAAGACTAGTTGCAAAAGTTTACGCAAAGAATTATGGCATTGATTATGAGGAGGCTTTTGTAACTAGTGCATGACTACCATTCCTTGTGTGATTGCATTGACTTCCTATTGTAGCTGGAAAGTGCATATTGTACAATGTTGATTTTCAAGAAGAGGTCTATGTGAAGGAACCTCCTTGAATTGCCATCAAAAGCCAATAGCATTTGGTTTTCCACTTGTGTAAGGATTTGTATGGACTTAAACAAGATCCATCTCTATGGTATGGCACGATATATAAGCATATGAGTGCTCTTGGTTTTACATGCAGTACAATTGAAAAAAAACTTTATGTATGCAAACATGGGGCTAATATTATAATGCTTGTTCTTTATGTTGATTGCATTCTCTTGTCTAGATCATGTGATGAGAGAATTGGCATGCTTATGGATGATTTTCTACATACTTTTGATGTCACATATATTTTACTTTTGGAGTATTATATGGGCATATAGCTTGTATCCATTGAGGGGTGAATTGTTGTGCATCAAGCACAATATATTGAAAGAATAAGTAACTACTAGTCCAACATTTTGGTTTTGAAAATTGTAAGCATATCTCAACACTAGTGGAAATTAGATTTAGGTTCTCAATTGAGGATGCAAATGATGCATTTCATACTTTTGTGATGTTTGCTATATGCATGTAACACAAGGTCTGAAATATACTATGCAATTTCCGAGTTAGTGGATTTATGCATAGGCCTGGCACTAAGCATTGAAAAAGAGTAAAATGTGTGTTTAGATATCTCAAAGGAGTTTTGCATTTAGGTTTTTTTTATGGGCATATATGCTCAGATCATGCTTGCATGCTTCTACATATAGTGATTTGGTTGGTAGTTATGATCCATGGGTAGACAATCATGCATATCTTGCTTGAAAACAGAAGTAGCCTATTGTGGCCACATTGATTTGTGAAGCTTATTAATGGCCAATTTTTTAAGTTACAATGGAGTATATATGGGTGAGATGCATGTTGATTGGTCTATGCATGGAGATTGATGCACCTACAAATATTCTCACAGATAGTCAGAGTGCATTGATAGTTGCAAAAATTTGTTGTTTTGTGTGTCCAAAAAGCACATTGAAGTTCATTATCATTATGTTAGAGAGCCCCTTCATGCCAGAGATATTGATTCTTATATGTGCCCACACAAGATAATGTGGCACACATACTCACCAAAGCTATTCCACACAAAAAGCTTGAAGCTTTTCACTAAGCTTTGGGCTTATTAGCTTATGGGGGCTGATGTGTCACTCCTTGTATGTGTTCACAAAACCCGTTCTCTCTAGGTCAGTTATATCAAAGATCTTGAGGATAGATGGAAAAACATGAAGATATATTCCAAATTTGAAAATTCAAAGTGGGATTCTTTAAAGCTCCACTTGGAGATAAATACAACTTCAAAACTAGGTATTTTTCATGTTCCAATCTAGGAGAGGAACTTGCTCTTGTTAAGAAATTCTTGATAGATGATATAAACATTTGTGCATTTGATCTCAAAATATTTTGAAGTCTAGGTTCTTATCAAACGGAGATCACGCTTTTAGATCATTAACCAATCAACAGCAACTCTTTATCTCATCACATAGAGTCATAGCCCCTCGGTTTCATACCAAGCCCTTTGGATTCAAATTTTTCCATCCACAAGGAGGTGGAATGGGCTTCATTATTGCTCTCAGTTTTATCAATTCACCTACCTATTGCTATTTAATTGTGATACAAGCCACTGTAGATATTATTTTAAGAGTAGGAAAGAAAATATCAAATTCAAAAAGCAAGAACGAAGACCAATATCATACTATTGGACCTTTAGAATGGTGAGAGATTTGACCTTGAACTACATTTTCTTGCTCAAAATGGATCTCAAAGTCAAAGAAGAATTGAAGTATCAAAAGTTAAAAAGTTTCCTTTCCGAATGATGGGCTTAAAAGGAAGATCCCACTTTGAAGAAATGCGAAAGCTTCTTATATATAGAAAGAAGAAAGAATTCCAATCCATGATGGTAAAAAGGTATGGTTCTCACACCAAAGAATCAAGAAATATCATTGTCATTCACTTTAGCTTTATCTTCTTTGAGTAGATGACCTCTTTTATTTTTAGGAAAAATGGCCCTTAAGAGTTTGTGAAGTTTCTTGATTTTTCAATCTTTGAGAATGAGATAGAAACAACAATTCATTAACTTGCAAATGACAAATGCCTAAGGTTTGGATGATTTGTCTAATTATTTTTTCAAGACTTTCAGAGAAGTTTTAGTAAAATAATTAGAGCTTTTTTGGAAAGAGCAAATACCAATTTTGGTTCTCTCAAAATGCATTAAAAGAGAGAGTCACGCAATCAGTTCATAAGAAAGAGAACAAGATCGAACTAAGAAAGAGAACAAGATCGAACTGGAAAGCTATTAAAAATTTTATAATTCTTTATTAAAGCTTTAGCTAGAACGATTAACAAGGTCTCATCAATGGAGGTTCCTTTCTATAAGAAACCATGAATATGGTGGAAGAAAAGTAATATGTGCCTTTCAACGTTATCAAGTCCCTTCTAGAATTGGTATTTGGTATAGGGTATAGAAACACTTTTAGTAGAATAAACATTAGTAGAAAGCTCTTGGAACCCTTCAATCGCAAGTGCATGAGCAGAAAATTATAGCCACTTACCCCCTCCTACAAAATATATCCCAATGTTATCTAAAATAAGAAGTGATCACTAAAGAATTTCGGGTTGAGGGGATTTTAAGATCTAGCTCCAATACATTGATCAAAACCTCAAGGTGAGTTGTGAGGAATCTAGTTTTCTTATTTTGGGGCGGAGGAGCTATATAATATAAATTCAATTTACTGACCTCCATTTCATAGGCTTGATGTGGAAGGAAGGCAGTTCCATCAAGGAGGTGAAATGTCATTCAAAACTTACTAGTAAATGATTTTAGCGGACGTGAAATTTCATTCAAAACTCAATAGTAAAGGGAGATTGAGTTGTTTAATATTTTGAAAGGGTGTAAAGTTCCCCTCCTCTTGAAGTGGAAGGAAGATTTAGGCCACTATTTTAATCTTCCCATAAAAGCTCATAAAATGAGTATCATCGAAGAGCATATGTAAGCATAGAGCATGCCTTTATTCAGTGGTTGCATGAAGAATGACTATCTTGTATACAACGTTTTCTTATCACAAAGTAGCTTTATTCAAAAGGGGGTTAAATCTTATAGCTGAAATAAAGGGAAAGCTTTTATATCTGAGTTAGAGGGAAACGTTTTATGTTCTGATTCTCTATGTCTCTTTATGTCTTGTTTAGTTTGATGACATCAATTTTGACATAGATAGAAGTGTAAGCCGCCAGAATATTATTTAGTATTATTTATCCGAATCTTTGTAATTAAAATAGTCGCACACCGAAAGGGTGTAGCGAAATCGTGTATCGTTTCTTTCTAATACAAAGAATATGCGCGGAAGCGATGACAGAGAGTCGTCGGCCTGTTCGGTCTCGGTGATGATCTGGAGTTGATTCTGATTTGGGGTTATATTAATTGCAGACTTGTCTGTATGTATCTGTAATCGAAGTGAAGTAATCATGTATTATGTTGCTGTTATTATATTGAAGTGATTGTCGGAAGTTAAGCAGTGAATTGGGAAAATATATATAGGGCCTCTGATTTATCAGACCTCTGACCATCCAAGAACCCGCGAGTAAAATAACTGTAACTTTAACACAATATAAATTAACACTGGCACCGGCCATGGGGCATGGATTAGTCAGTTATTGCATAGACTAAGAGTTGAGAAGAATGCGATGATATATGCCTATAACACGTTTCGGAGAATCATACCCGAAGTACAAAAGGGATCAACATCCCTAGAAAATTCCTAGCGCATTGGGCACACCTCCGAGTAGTAGTGGTGACGGACAAACGTTGGAAGGAAATCACGAAATTTGGGCCAGTGGAGTACCACTTCAGCATTTCCTTGTGCAAGGATTACAGGGAATACCAGAGCTGCAACCAACCCCATCTGCAAAAAGTAAGGTTGGAGAAGTAAGCACTAGTTCCGGTGATAGTGTGAAAAATTCTGGTAGCAGTTTGTAGAATTCCGGTGGAACCTCAAATAATTTCGGCGCCGGATTGCTAAATTTTGGTGAAAATTACTTAGTCACTGAGCGAGAATGCCTCGGCTCAGTTTATTCGATGAAGAAATTCCGGCACTACTTGCTGGGACGCCAATTTACGTTCCATGTGGATCATGCTGCACTGGTATATCTTGTCCGTCAGCAACACTTAGGGGGTAGATTAACCAGGTGGGTGTTGTTATTGCAAGAATTTGATTATGTGGTCATACATCGTCCAGTATGAGCTCATGCCTTAGCTGATTTCTTATCTCGGCTTCATTCTGGTGAACCTCCCGGTGGAATTGACGATACTACCCCTCCTATCTATGCGATTGATCCGGTCCAAGATGAGGGTCAAGAGATCATGGGGGCACCTACGTATAAGGATACTCTACTGACCTTCCTCACTAGTGGAAGTCCCCCCACTCATACATCTACTTTGGCTCGTCATAAATTGGCAATGTATAGTCGGCGGTTCCGGCTCATTGTGGGACAGTTGTATTACATGGATCCTTCTGGTGCACCGTTACGGTGTATTCCACCTCATGAAGTTCCTTCAGTTATTGCCATGGCACATTCTACTCCCTCCGGTGGTCATTTTTCGGTCGATCTTACTTATCGAAAAATTTTGCATAGTGGTTTATGGTGGCCCACTATGCAACGTGACATTGCTACTTCTATTAAAACATGTGATGCTTGCCAACGCTCGGGACAGACTTTACAACGGCATCATTTTCCATTGCAGCCGGTTGCTCCCCTTGAACCTTTTTAAAAGTGGGGCTTGGACTTCATTGGGCCTATTACACTTCCGGCTACGATGACTCATCATCAATATACAGTCACTTGTACGGATTATGTGACTCGATGGGCCAAAGCTTGGGATTTACGGTCCGCTACTACGTCTGTGGTGATTAAATGTTTGATGACTGATGTGTTCCCTCAGTTTGGTCTTCCTTTAGAGATCGTTTCAGATCAGGGCACACATTTTGTTAATTACTTACTGCAAGCACTTACCCACACACTGTAGATTATTCATAAATTTAGCTCTCCATATTACCCTCGTGCCAATGTTCTTGTTGAAAGTACCAATTGAAAACTCTACTGAACATGCTGAAGAAATTAGTTTTGGAATGTTCGGAGCGTTGGGTTCAATTCCTTCCTTCAGTTCTGTGGGCATATTGCACTACGTACAAAGTGGCTACAGGGAATACACCTTTTAAATTGGCATATGGACTGGAGGCTATTGCACCCATGGAGTTGGTAGTACCTAGCCTCCGGGTGGCACTATAACATAAGCTCTTATCGGAGGAATCTTTTCCTTTCTGGTTGGATGTGTTGCGGCCCTTGGATGAATACTGCTGGGAAATTTTTTTAATGCTGTACGAAGTCCAATTATGTCAAGCCAAGACACATGATCGGTTTCTCCGCACTCCTGTTTTCACTAAAGGATAGTTAGTTCTGTTCTATAATGCTAAATCTAATCGATCAGCGAGCAAGTTCAAACTTCAGTGGTTTGGTCCTTACCATATTGAATCGCATGTTGGACCTGCTGCGTTCTGGTTATCCACACTCTCTGGTACCCTTCTCCCTAAGGCAATCAATGAATCAAAGCTTCATCCATATTATTCCCCGCCTTCTTCCTCATGATGCTTGATCGATATTTTTATTCTTCACCCGTTTTCTCCCACTGTTCTGAATCGACGTTCCTTTCCTCTCTATGTGTTCCGATTGATCGACTTACCATAATATTTCCGTTTTCTTACATAACCATGATTAGTAGCCGCCTTATGTGTCTAAAATTCTGTTAATGCATGTCACCATTATGTTTGTATATTTCCAACACTGCGTTATGATTATGTTTCTTCCCGCATGTTCAATCAGTGTTTTTACTTAATCCCATCATCCCCTCTTTTTCGCTATTAAGTCTTTGTGTGATAGCCTGTTCTCTGTTTCCTATTGTTTTTGAGCTCTTGTACTCGCGACGAAAGCTCTCGCTAACATTGCGACCTTCCGTGCTGGTCTCGCTCTCGAATTGAGCGAGTTTCTGCACGTTCGTGGCCTTCTAGCCTTTGCTGAATTGCCCTGACATACGGTGGAATGCCATCCTTCTTTGTGTAGATCATATCTTCCATTGCTGCTATGCCTTCTACTAAAACCTACTGGCCGCTAGCTTGCCTTAACCCCCGTGTAGTCATCACCCTTAACACAGTTGGTGAGGGCTTCCATCTCCCTTAGGAGGGTCTAGTAGATGGGCCTCTCTTACCGATGTCCACTATGAAAGAACTATTTCCACGTCATTCATTCAACGAGTTTGCCATTCTTTGTTGCCCTGAATCGGAGCGCATTGCACTCCAGTTTCTTGTCGCTGCCCTTAATCTCCAAAAATGTACATATGGCATTTCTCGCCCCTTCTATTCTATGATCGACACAATAGCAAGAGAAGCAATTAATCTTGCTTCATTCTTTTTCTAGCACATTCACCGGGAATGCCAGATAGTTTCTCCGCAATTGGCAAAGAACGAGATCCCTCAAACTCGCTTGCCGCATCTACTGACCTTCCTCCTACCGTCGATTTAGGCAGCGCAACCTTCTCCATTGAATACCCTTCTCTTCCATGAGGAGTTTGTACAAATGATGGAGGTCAACGAGGATGAGGATCTTTTGCAGTCCTTCAAAGGGAAGCACTGCAAACTCAGCCCTTCTCACAGTAAAGCACTGTCGTCCTCAATCGTGCAGTTGTAGGACACTGCTTTGTCTTCCCAGATTTTTTCTGCTCCACCATCCCCTACAAATCAAGCTAATCTTGACATGGTTATTGAAGAAGTTCACCCTGATAATGTGGTCGTGCAGACCCAGTCTCATCCATAGGAGTCAGCGCTCGATACGGCCATGGAAACTGCACAACTCGTAGATACTACACAACCTGAGGAGGAGCCTGCGCAACCGGATGTCTCGTCTCTCGTGGTAACAACTCTTTCTCTGCTCTCTTCATCTCAAAACCCACCTCTACCTCTGTCTCCATCCAAGGTGCCTTTTCCGCCTAGTCCCCCTTCCTCCCCATGTCATTCGGAAGCCCATCCTCTTCCTTCCTCCCCTGATGATTCCCCTCCCTCGTCATCTACCACCATTTCCACTAACCCTTCTCAGCCAATCTCCACCTCTATCATACCTGATTCATTGGCCCAAGCTCAGATCGATAACTACCTCATTCATCTCTCCACCCATCTCCCCCATCACCTCCAAGTTGCACAAGAATCCCTCGGCCAGCAATACCAATCCAAGGTGGATATGCTGGAAGCAGACATCGCACCACTTCAAGAAGAGGTGCTCATGGCCAAAGCTGAAGCTAATTCCTTCGAGGAAGAGATTCGAAGTCTTCAAGCAGAGTTGAAAGAGAAGGAAGCCATCATTCCAGCTCGCGATGATGAGATTAGTCGGCTGATTCAGACTGTGATTGACAAAGAGGACGCCATGACATCTTTGAGCAATCTTCTCGAGGCAACCTGCGTTGATCTGTCTCTAGTGGAGAAAAAAGGTCAAGAAATGGCGGACTTAGCTTTGCAAGCTACCACTGACTTAAAGAGAGTAACCGAAGAGCTCTTTCAGAAAAGTCGCTCTCTGGAAGACAAAATTGGCTATAACATTCAACTGAAGAAGGATGTCAAAGCTGTTCAAAAAGAGCGGTAGGACTTTTATAAAACTATGCAGTTCTAGTATCAAGAGTTAGAGCGCCGGGAAAGACAATTGGGTGTCTAGGATGAAAGATTATCGTGCATCGGTGCAAAAATTGCAGAGATGAAGTTATGATGGTATGCGACGCTGGACAATGAGTTTTACCTTCAAGAAGCTTTTTTGCAAAGTCAGGCTGATGCCCTCCTTTCTCAAGTGATTGCTGCCAGCTCTGTGCGGACTGATGCACATCTGGTTGAACCACACATTTTGAAGGACATGTTGGACTCCCTGAACCAGAAAATTACACGAACTTTTAACTTAGCCCGTTCTATGTACATACAGGGAATCATTGATGATTCCTAAACCTTGTAATTTCCCTGCTAGGTTCGAGTCCATCGTGCGTGCCACTGTAAGCCGCCAGAATATTATTTAGTATTATTTAGCCAAATCCTTGTAATTAGAACAGTCGCACACCGAAAGGGTGTAGTGAAACCATGTATCGTTTCTTTCTAATACAAAGAATATGTGCTGAAGCAATGACAGAGAGTTGCCGGCCTGTTCGGTCCGGGTGATGATCTGGAGTTGATTCTGATTTGGGGTTATATTAATTGCATACTTGTCTGTATGAATCCGTAATCAAAGTGAAGTAATTAGGTATTATGTTATTGTTATTATATTGAAGTGAAGTGTGGTGGTATTGTAAAGAAGAAGTGAATGTGCTGCGTATAAAATTGCGATAATCATTAGAAATGTTATGCGCTGAAGTGCATTGGAATGTTTTGTAATTACTGGAATCAATTTATGAAGTTGATTGTCGGAAGTTAAGCAGTGAATTGGGAATATATATATTAGGGCCTTTGATTTATCAGACCCCTGACCATCCCAAGAACCTGCAAGTAAAATAACTGTAACTTTAACACAGTATAAATTAACACTGGCGCCGGCCATGGGGCATGGAGTAGTCAGTTAGTGCATAGACTAAGAGTTGAGAAGAATCCGATGATATATGCCTCTAACACATTCCGAAGAATCATACCCGAAGTACAAAAGTGATCAGCATCCCTGAAAAATTCCTAGCGCATTGGGCACACCTTCGAGTAGTAGTGGTGACGGACAAACGTTGGAAGGAAAGCGCAAAATTTTGGCGAGTAGAGTACCACTTCAGCATTTCCTTGTGCAAGGATTGCAGGGAATACTAGAGGTGCAACCAACCCCATCTGCCAAAAGTAAAGTTGGAGAAGTAAGCACTAGTTCTGGTGATAGTGTGAAAAATTCTGGTAGGATTTTGTGGAATTCCGGTGGAACCTCGGATAATTTCAGGGCTGGATTGCTGAATTTTGGTGAAAGTTCCATTTTTGGTTCCGATTTTGAGGGGACTAGTGTGTTATTGGATGAAAGTTTTGGCGAAAAGCACACTACAGAAGTTCATTACGATGAAGGGCAATTGAGTGTAGGTGTGAGGGAACGACTTAACAATACTCAATTACCACAGGGCATGCCAGATGACGGGACAACAGAGCAGCAATTAGGTGTATCTAGTTCAAATCATTCGGCAGTAACATTTCCTATTGATTCAAACACCATGAGTGGTTCGCAACAACAACAACAACAACACCAACAACAACATCATTAACAACATCAACAACAGCAGCAGCAGTAGGCCATACCACCACGATCAGTACCCGTTGGAGTTGCATATACGAAATTTGGTGGATTTCTGGGTGATGATCCGGATGCACATGTAAGAACTTTTGAAATTAATTATGCAGTACTAAACTACCCAACAAATCCGGCATACAAGGCTATAGTGTTCCAGTCCACATTAGTTAATGAGGTTGCTCGGTGGCTAATTGAATATGACATTAACCATTTCGGCCACTACGATGATGTTAAGGATGCCTTCTTACAACGATTCCGATTGAAGAAAAACGTGGCTGAGATATTTGATTATCTACAAAACAATAAACAAAAATTGCATGAGAATGTGTAGGAGTATGGCATGCTATTTTGTATTCATTTACGGCAACTGCTGCCGGCGCATGCCAAGCTTTATATTAAAGGAGAAAAAAATACAAAACAGGTAATGGAAGGTACAAAGAAGGAAAATTAAATGAGAGAAAAATATAGAAGAAGTAATGAGAGGTACACCTAGAAGACGGATGATTCTATCATCCCCGACTCTTCATGGCTTGACTCTGTTGTATCATCCCCGACTCTTCATATTCTCTGTTGTATCTCGTCATGCTCTTCGTACTCCGTGTTTCCTTACTACAACTCGATTTGCAATGTGGAACACAATGCTCTCATATACAGTCCATGTCATTATGCTGATTCTGCCTATCTGACACGTTGGCACAAAAATCGGTTAAACGACAAAATAAGAGTCGTCGGCTCATTTTCTCATTATACTTGACTAAAAGATGAAGAAAATAAAATTATTTCTCTGCTCCTAACGCAGAAATACACACATTACATTGTATACAAGGACTCCGGGAGTACGCAAAGGTCCGAAATCATTCATGAGAGACTACGCAAGGAAGAGGTGTACACATCGGACGGTCAATGGGAGAGTGCGACATGTCTCATGTCCATCCGAAAACCTTCTCATTCCCCTTTGTCGAGGAGGAAATTTCCAGTGCTGGGAATCGGGCCTTTGTGATCTACTTCTTGTTTGCTAGGTGTTGGAGGATAGCGGTCATGAAGAAACAGCACATCTTGATTAGGACTCAGAATAATCTTCAAAAATGTTTGTTGAGCTAGAGGGGAAAAAATTTCACATAGGTTAAGGTGACTTGATGAAGAAGCAAACATAGGCTACTCTCAATACGAGACAAGGATTAGCAAACTATGAAGCATGCTGAGATATTTGAAGATGAAGTTCAAAAAAAGAACCTACAAGTAGAATTTAAAGATTAGTGGGCGGCAAAGATGGACACACATACTAAGTGCAAAATTGATGAAGAAAACATTACATTGATAGTCAATCAATTTTCCCAGCTTTTGGGGGTTTCCACGCCTCTTTTTCCTCATAGACATGATTGCATGGTGACCATCTCTAGAGTCAGAACCAAAAGAATTCCACAAAATATGGAGCCTCTTCTTGAAGATCTCATTTAGGATGATGAGATTCTTGATGTTATTGATTCACTTCCTAATGGCAAAAGCCTGGGTCTAGATGGCCTCACCAATGAGTTTTTCAAGACCTTTAAGCATATGTTGACTACTCCACTACGTTGGGTGTGGCACGAATTTGTTTCTTTTGGTGCATGTGCAAATGTCTCAATGAAGGAATTATAAAGCTTATTCACAAAAAAGACAAAAAAAATAAGATTCAAAACTAGCATCGAATTATGATGTTACAAACAACTTACAAGATCCTTGCTAAGGTCATTGCTAATCGAATCACTTATCACTTGGAAAACTAGATAAGTGAGCATATAGCAGGGTTCATCAAGGGGAGGTCCATCCTCAAAGCTATCATTGATGTTTGGGAGAGGCTGGTTTTTGATGAAAAGTCTTCTCGAAATGTCCTCTTCCTTAAGATGGACTTTGATAAAACTTGGGACAAAATCGAGTGGAACTTCATCTTCCTATCTCTGAAAGAGATAGGCCACAACCAAAAATTCATTAAAATGATCTCAATGTTGTTGCGAAATGCATGAGTGTAGATAAACATCAATGGATAGCTTTCTCAAACTATCCAATTAAAACATTCTATTAGCCAAGGATGCCCCTTGGCCTCTCTTCTCTTTGCAATTGTTGCTAATGGTCTTAAATGCATTGTTAAACATCACGCATGTTTAGGTGTTATTCATGGTCTCTTTGTTCCTCTAAATCAAGAACTCATGATCCTGAGACTCTTTGCCAATCAAAAGCATGCTTTTGTATATAAGGATCCATCCAACATTAATACCTTTTATGTTGCATAAACAAGTTTTGTGAGGCATCAGGCTCTAAAATACAACACTCTAAGACCACTTTAAGGTCTGTCATTAGGAGCCTGCCTCAAATTTTTGTTGACCATGGTTGTCACTTGATCCCTAGTTGACAAGTATTCTAACTATTAGGTATTCCAGTGGGATTGGGTGTTTCAATGGTCAGCAATGGAATTGGGATCTTTCTAAGCTGAATAACAAGTTGGCATACTCGAAAAATATGCCCATGAATCTAGTAGGGTGAGCTATGGTAGCTTACAGGTTCCTAATTTCTTCGATGATTTACCTTCTCTCTTGCTGGAGAGTGAAGGACCAAGAGATTGTCAAATTGGAAAGAACTTTCAAAAACTTTCTTTGGACAAGGGACCCTAAGAGAAGGGCTGTCCATAAAATTATATGGGCTACTTGCATAAGCCAAAGAGATCAATGTGGTTTGAGAATTCTAGAAATTGAAGGAATTGCCAAAATGTCGGTAGGTAAATGGTTAATTAAAGCATGGAGTATCACTTGACTCCTAGAGGCTGGAGCTTAGTTTGCTCCCTATGGAAGAGTTGGAACAAGATGAAACAGTTTGTCAAGATCAATGAAGATTGGAAATGGGTAGCCGATATTAGACAAAATGATTCGACCTTGTTCCCTATTGAGGGCATTAGAGGTATTGATTCTTGGAACCCCAAAAATCTAGGAAGCTTTGGAACGAAGGTTCTCATTTGTGGAAACACCTCTAGAAATAAAAAAATATGCCAATGGATTAGACTTGAGGACATTGAATTAGTTAAGAGAGTGGACTATGAAGAATTGTGTTTGCTATAGAGTAGATTCAATGCTTGGGAGTATTCGAGGACTCGCCTCCCTATTGGGCATGACTCTCTCACCTTGAGTGTCTTAGATGGCACAATGACAACAGTCTTGATAAAAATATGAGATTCAAGAATATTGTGGACTTTCATGTCATGCTTAACGGGAGATGTTGTCTGAACTGGTCGAGTTTTAGGTGGTATGTAAAAGCTAACAAAATTTGTAGAGCCCCTTTGTCGCATAAACAATGTCTCTGTGCCAACAAGAACTTGGGAAACCTCTTCTTTTCATGCCCCAAGTCAATGTCGATCTGGCAAACCCTTGGGAGAATCATGTCGCTGCATGGACAAAACAAATGGATGTAGATAGACAAAAGTATTTTCCTTTTAGGCAAAAATAATTTCCAATTGTAAGAAGTCCCCTACCTTTTAGACATCATAGAGTGTTTTTTCTAGAGAGCAAAAAGTTTAAAATCAAGTGGGTCTCCCATGAGGGGGAGGAAAGGGCTATGAACCTTCTTTGTAATGTTTTCTAGCAAGTTTTAAGCAACTCCTACTTTGTGGAATTCAGTGGTCCCATAGGTACTAGACTTGTTCACTTATACAATTGTTCTTTATATCAATTCAAGTTTGAAGCAGTAGGCTATTTTTGAAGTTCCTTTTTAAGAAGATCATCTTGTGTGCTTTGAATAAACGAAAGCGAACATTGAACGATCGATTGCACAATTCAAATTTCGAGTGTAGCCAATGACCCTCAGGGCCATAAACATGCACCATCTGTCTAGCAATTCTTTAGACTGAATACGCAAGCAAAATCAGAGAGATATAACTAGAAAGATATGCAAAATCAGAGATGGAAGAACTCTAGAGACATATAGAAGAGATGGACAAAAGAGCTTCTAGTTGCACTAACTACACCTGCACATTTCAAATTCTTTGAGGTGCCTTTTCGGATTTGGAAAAGTGAGTAAAGCGTGAATCCTTTTCATGAGAATAATGATGTCTACGGAGATGGAACTAGGCATTTGAAGGTCCCTGTTAAAAACAAAAAACAAAACTCTTTCTATAAGTCTTAAAAGTTGACATCAATTTCCATGTAATTTGTCTGAATTTATTCTAGATGTAGAAACACAAGGAAGATCTTGTATTCTTCTTTTTTTTTTTCTGTCTCTTTTGGAATAGAGGTTCTTTGGAGAATGTGGTTTCAAAGTATTCAATGTTATAAAGTATTCAAAGAAATAGACATTCTCTTCTTGAAGACCTTCAATGTTATAAAGTATTCAAAGAACTTGAAAGTCGTTATAAAAACCTTATACTAGAGTCATTGGAACCGTAGTGAATCTTTATATCATTCTTGAGTTTACCAATAGAAAACTTTAAATCCAAGATTACCAAAAAATTTTGTATGAGGACCCACTAAACCTTTCTTAGATTTTTTTTTTGGTTCCACGTACTAACCAAAGGAAAGTGACAGAACACACTGTACCCCTCTTAGATGTTTTGAATTAGATGTATGCCCTCTTTCCATGCGACGGAAAGAACAAGCAAATTGGATCAAAAGTCGCATATTGGATATGAAATAGAAGGAAAATTCCAATAGGAAGACGCACGCACACACACACACATATTATGTAGATAATCTTGCAGTAACAATCGTGAAGACGTACAGGTCCTCTATTAAGAGATCAACCCTAAGATGGGTAATATAGCACTTGCATATAGAGATTAGGAAGACAAGAACAACAATGAGCACAACATAGAGTGTATTATTGACTACGGAACATATAAACATAAGCAACCCTTTAGTTCTATGGGTGTATATACAAGATAGGGTAAAAAGACCTCCCGAAGAGGGAAAAAAGATCCCTTAAAACGTTAATTGCATTCACACACATAACAACCAAAATATACTAACAAGGAGCTTACAATCAACTTTACGGAAGTTTCAACCAATGAGGACTAATATCAATACACAAAAGCGACTAAAACCAAAGATTTGCAAAAAGGATTGAACGTCCCATGACGTAGAGCCTTTTTGAACATCTCTGTAACTTTATTATATCCAAGCACATGTGCAAAGCAATAGAGACTCTGTCCTTGACATTAGTGCACCTCAATGTGCTTGATCATAGATGCTTACTATCTCGAAATGTTTACACCAACCATTTTCACATAGGTTTTTGGTCATCAACTTATGCATCATCCTTTTTGACAACATCATGAATATGTGCGTCCAAAATTGAATGACCTATCTCCTTATTAAGAATATGAATGGTGGGCAAAGAGATTATATCACTTGGGGAGACAAATGACTACCCACCAGGGAAAAGATGCAACAAGGTGTCATGCTTATGTTTTTATGTCATTGATGTATCCTTGATACTTGATGTTTCCTTGATACTTGATGTTTCCTTGATACTTGAATGTAAAGGCTAATTATTTGAGTTTTTTGTTGTAGAACATGATGGGAGATAGTCCATTGTTCACTCTGTTGGTGCAAATACCAAGCCTACACATTTGGCTAGAGTTTATGTGCAAATAATTGAAGTTCCATGGGAACTATTGCTATGAAGCCTTTACCTTTTACCATTTGTAAAAGTCTATTTGACTTGGAGGAATATTTGTAGCTACCAGTAAACTCGTGGAGTTTGTTAGATGAAAAGACACGACTTTATTTGAGAATATCTCCTAGATAAGAGGATCACTTTTAGTGAGAGCCAATGAAGAATTCAAATTCAAATTCAAATGACTCATCTATAAAAGATGGTTGAAGAAACTCGCAGGATAGTAGACTTCAATTCAGAGTTCTTGTTGATTAACAACATTGTCTTCTAATACAATAGATCAATACTTTCATCTATGGTCTCTCTATCATAGTTACTCAGAGCAGTCATTTTGTAGTGCTCATATCTCAGTCATTCCTTCACCATTTTCAATGTTCTATAGCTTGTTGGAATTCCCTCTAAGTCCTCTACATGCTCAAAAATTTTGAAGATAATCCATTCATCATAGCTGGAAGAAACCGCGTTGAAGTACCCACTGGTCAAACTTTGGAGAGGTCCTAAAAAATCGGGGGTAATGATTTGATTGCTAAATTGATTGCTTTGTGTATAGTGCATCATTTTAAGTGATTCCACTTGGAATCATTAGCGCATTAAGCTAGTTTGATATATCCAAAAGGAATATTTCTAATTCCTATTGTAGTGGAAGCATTGAGCTTAACAAGCAACAGGTGTATGAACAAAAATAGAAGGTTTTCATTGATCCTTCAACTTGGAAGTAGTCTTTGGTTCAATCATTTCTCACATCATTTCCAAAGTACATAGGAACTTGTATAGTGTCATTGGAAAGCTAAGAGGGTCTACAACTCAACTCTGAAGCAAAAAGGGGTTGGTACAAAGCAGGGATTGGTAGTACCTACTCATTTCTTGGAGTGTCCATCCATCTTCTCAATAGTGGTATCAGAGCAAAGCTAAGGTAAAATGGGAGATGGTTTTCCTTCTTTCATTGATAAATTGGATAGGAAAAACTATCAAGCATGGTCCTTGAGGATGAAGATATACTTGCAAGGAAGGAGCCTCTATGGATACATCTTAGGAGATGAGGAGATGCCCATGTTTAGAAGCAAAGGACAACCTACAAGAGAGGAGCATGAAAGACTCAATACATGGTGTGCCAAGGATGAATTAGCAAGGTCATACTTACTTAACTCAATTTCTGATTTTCTTCTTCCACACATTAGGAACTGTAAGACATCCCAAGAGACTTGGAAAACATTGTCTTCATATTTCTCTTCCAACACAAGGGCTAGGAAGAACCAATTGTGGATTGAATTTACCACTCAAAGAAAGCAACCCAAGCAAGGCATCTCAAAGTATATGAACAAAGTCAAAGATGTAGCTGATCAATTGGCAAGCATAGGAGAAGAAATTGAAGAGGAGCAGATTGTAAGACAAGTAATCAATGGTATTAAAGCTGATGACAAATGGGAGAGCTTCATAATTGCCATGGACTTGTACATGGACATGCAGATTCTAGATCTTATCACACTCATGGGGAAACTCTTTACCCATGAAAACAAGCTCAACAAGAATGGAGATTCATCAAGAGGTAATAGCTCTTCTGCCCTATATATTGATAAAAGTAAGTCCAAAGAGAAAGGGAAGATCAAGAAGATTGAGGATGAAGGAGCTACCTCCCAAGCCAACTATGCAGGGAGAGGTAGAACCTCAAGAGGAAGGGGCAGAAGAGGTAAGCAAGGTAGGGGGAGACCATATAACTCCTCACCATGTAATATTTGTGGATTGTTAAATCACACTGCAAATGAGTGTTATAGGAACTTCAAGAATCAGAGAGGTAGAGGATTTCAAAGAGGTGGATATACACAATCAAGAGGAAGATTCAACCACCATCAAGGTTACAATAACAGCTACGACAACAACTACAATAACAACTACCAAGGAGGCTACAAAGCAAGGAAAGACTATAAAAACTATACAGAGTAGCAAGAGGATTCTCTTCTGATTATGAATATGAGTTCAAAACCAGGTATAAATAATCACCATCTCTTCTACATTGACTCAGGATTCTCAAACCACGTGGAAGACAATGTAGCTCTTTTCTTTGACCTTGAGGAACCAAAGGGCAAGCATTAGGTACAAAGAGGTGATGAAACCAAGCACTCAGTGATCAAGGTAGGAAATGTTAAAACCTCTGATGGAAATAGAAATATGTTGAGCAGGGTTCTATATGTACCTACAATTACCAAGAATTTGATGAGTGTTGGACAGATTGTGGAAAGGGGCTTGCAAGTCAAGTTCAACCAATATGGAGCATTTGTGGACGATCCCTAACATGGATTCAAGAGAATTGCCAAAGGAGAAAAGACAAGTAGATTATTCACTTTTGAACTTGAAGATACAAGGAATATTGCACTTTCTAGTTACAAAGACCAAACACTATCAGAGCTTGAAATTTGGCATAAGAGATTAGGGCATATTGGTGAGAGAACTTTAAAGCAAATATGTAGAGATCAATGTGTGCTTGGGATACCTAATGTATCCAAGCAACACATGATCTATAAATGTGGTGCTTGTCAGTTTGGAAAATCTCATAGGTTACCCTTCTCAAGGAAAGGACTACCTAGAGCTTGTCCATACAGATGTATGGGGACCAACTAAGGATTCCTCAATTTTTGGATCAAGGTATTATGTATCCTTCATTGATGATTTCAATAGGTGGACTATCTTATATTTTATGAAGCACAAAGATGAGGTATTCAGTTGCCTTAAAAAGTATCTTGCACTTGTTGAGAACCAAACAGGAAGAAGTCTAAAAAGACTAAGATCAGATGGAAGAGGTGAGTACTTCTGAAATGAGTTTGATGCATTTTTGCAGGATAGAGGAATCAAAAGAGAAATTACAACAAGGTATACACCTGAGGAAAATGGGGTGGCAGAGAGGAGAAACATATTAATTGTTGAATAGCTAGGTCAATGTTAAATAAGAAAAAATTACCAAATTACTTGTGGGCAGAGGGTGTATCTACTGCTACTTATCTTTTAAACAGGTTTCCATCCAAATCCTTGATGTGATGACCCCATATGAAGCATGTCATGGTAGAAGACCTTCACTTGATCATTGCAAGATCTTTGGATGTGTTGCTTATGTGCATATCTGTTCTCAAATAAGAGGTAAGCTACAACCTAAGGCAGAAAGTGCATCTTCATAGGGTATGTCTTGAATAAAAAAGGATACAGGTTCTACAATCCTTCCAACAAAGGATTCATGGTCAGTAGAGATCTTGTCTTTGATGAGAATGACTCTTGGTTTGAAAGTGAATGCATGAGAGTAAAGGTACTTTATGAATAGGAAGAGGAGTTTCCAAGCCTCACTAAGGAGGAGCCTAATCAGATTGACGACATCAACTCAGATGATGAGGACATCATCGAATTAAAAGAATTCAAGGCATGGAAGTCCAAAGCCAAAGTCAAAATGAAGAAGTTGGAGGATATACCTGAGTCATCCAACCAAGCAATCAGAAGATCACAAAGGGAGAGCAAGAAGCCAATTAGATATGGCTATGACACTTCTTTAGTTACTAAGCACTCTGTTTATCTTGCAAAAGACTTGTCATTTGAAGAGCCATCATTATATGAAGAGGCAAAGACCAAGGCAAAATGGAAGGAAGCTATGGATGAGGAAATTGAAGCACTCAAGGAGAATGACACTTGGGAGCTAGTACCAAAGGAGTCTATGAAGGTAATTGGTTGTAGATGGATCTATAAGATCAAGATGAATTCTGATGGATCAATAAGCAGGTACAAAGCTAGACTTGTGGCTAAGGGTTTTGCACAAACCCAAGGAGTTGATTATGAAGAAACCTTCTCACCTATGGCCAAAATGCAAACCATCAGGGTATTGGTAAGTGTGTATGCATCAAAGAATTGGAACATGTATCAATTAGATGTAAAAAATGCATTTCTAAATGGCTGGATTTCAGAGGAGGTGTACATGTCTCACCCTCTTGGCTCTGAGGATACCTTTAGGATCAAGGATTCATCATGAGTAAAGTAGATACTTCTTTGTTTGTTAAGAGGAATAATTCAGAGGTAATATACCTGTGTATATGTTGATGATATCATACTCACAGGTAATGATGCTAATGGCATCAAGCAGATTAAGAATCAAATGATGTAGGAGTTCAAAATTAGTGATCTAGGATCACTAAAGTATTTTCTTGGACTTGAGTTAGTCTATACTAACTCTGGAATTTACATTACTCAGAGAAAGTATATACAAGACATGTTAAAGAAGTTTTAGTTGCAGGATGCCAAGGTAGCAAGCACTCCAATGGAGGTAAACCAAAAGTTAGGTGCTCATGAAGGTGATGTGCTTGAGAATATTGCAGGTTACCAAAGCATAGTGGGAAGCTTGAACTATGCTACATTGACAAGGATTGATTTTGCTTATGGGGTAGAGGATTGGCCAATGCTACTCAAGAGGCCATATGGATCAGATTGTTATATACAGATTTAGGCTTGCATACTACATCTCCAATGATTTTTGAAGATAATACAAGCTCATTACACCTTGCAACAAATCCTATTTATCATGCTAGGACCAAGCATATAGAGGTCCACTATCATTATAGAGAAGATATTGAGCAAGGAGATACAGTTGGCATATGTATCAACTAATATGCAATGTGCAGATTTATTGACTAAAGCATTAGATGGTACAAAACTTTGCAGGTTTAAGTCTATGATTGGATTGCAGGACATTCAAGACGATTGAAGAAGAAGACGAAGCCAAGATGTTTGGCTTTAGGGGGAGCTATTGGTGAAAATACCGAGCCTACACATTTGGCTAGAGTTTATGTGCAAATAATTGAAGTTCCATGGGAAGTATTGCTATGAAGCCTTTACCTTCTACCATTTGTAAAAGTCTATTTGACTTGGAGGAATATTTGTAGCTACCAGTAAACTCGTGGAGTTTGTTAGATGAAAAGACACGACTTTATCTGGAGAGAATATCTCCTAGATTAGAGGATCACTTTTAGTGAGAGCCAATGACTCATCTATAAAAGATGGTTGAAAATCTCGCAGGATAGTATACTTCAATTCAGAGTTCTTGTTGATTACATTGAAAGAGAGTGAGGCTCACTTCATAGACTACAGTAATCATTATCATTAGGCATTGATTATCATGCCAATGATCATGTACAACATTGTCTGCTAATACAATAGATGAATACTTTCATCTATGGTCTCTCTGTCATAGTTACTCAGAACAATCATTTTGTAGTGCTCATATCTCAGTCATTCCTTCACCATTTTCAATGTTCTATAGCTTGCTGGAATCAGCTATAAGTCCTCTAAATGTGCACAAATTGTGAAGATAATCCATTTAGTAGATTTGGAGGAAAGCGCGTTAAAGTACCCACTAGTCAAACTCTATAGAGGTCCTAAAAAATCAAGGGTAATGATTTGATTGCGAAATTGATTGTGTTGTGTATAGTGCATCATTTTAAGTGATTCTACTTAGAATCATTAGATCATTAAGTTAAATTGATATCTCCAAAAGGAATTTTTCCAATTCCTAGTGTACTGGAAGCACTTAGGTTAATAGAAGGTTTTCATTGATCCTTCAACTTGGAAGTAGTATGTTTTGGTTCAATCATTTCCCACATCATTTCCAAAGTACATAGGTACTTTTATAGTGTCATTGGAAAGCTAAGAGGGTCTACAACTCAAGTCTGAAGCAAAAAGGGGCAGCTACAAAGTAGGGATTGGCAGTACCTACTCATTTCTTGGAGTGTCCATCCATCTTCTCAACACATTCCACATTCCATGATTGAGGACGAGTTTTTAGAGTTCATAATGCAAGAACCTCTTTCTTATCATGCCACCACATGGCAAAAATAGATCTGTCATGAGCATACTCGCACCAGTGGCACTCCATTTGTTGGGACTACTGCCATTGGTAGCACTCCCTTTGGTGGGACTATTGTTGTTGACGGAACTCCCTTTGGCAAGACTACTCTTGTTGACAACACTCGTGGGTTTATGAGTTGAGCATAAGTATCTTTCTAACCATCCCCTAGTGGCTCTAGCAGTTGATGTATGCACTAGCATTCAAAACCAAAACATGATACATGCACTCTCCGATCTCATTCTTCTAGGTCATGTTCTAGAGGAGCAGGTTTTAGAGGTGGATCTATCAGTGGGTCTAAAGGAGGAGGCAGATGTTGTGGAGGTGATGCAATGGATGCTATGTCACCCATAACTGCTCCTAGACAGAGTACCTTAGATGCAAGTACACCACACACTTGGGATGTGCACAATACATGAGTGAACATAAAAAGGATCCCAAAAATTACGTGACAAAGACAATCTCTCACGAGTATTGGCCACCACATGTGCACCATGTTGTCAACTTAAAGTGGATTTAGCACATGACATGTGAGATGATCTCTCATTGATGATCTGAGGCTTGCAAAACTTTTAAAGGAGGCTTACCAAGGCTTGTTTGGATAGATGCTCAGAAATGGGAGATGATTCATAATGAATAGTAGTAGACTCCTGAGCAATATTATCAATAGCTGGATGCGATAACCACACATCTAGATATGGTCGGAGATTCATATTTGGGAAGTGATGATTATGACATGATGCATTATGAGTTTGTAAGTTTCATTTTGATGAACGAATTTCTTTATCTTGAGCATGTCATGTTTGTTCATCTCACATTTTGTACATTTATTGTAGGTGTTGGGAGTGGGTTGTCTTCCAACATGAGGAGAGGAGGCTTATGAACATCATCAGCGGTTGGTTGCACTATTGCAAGACTTGGAGGAATTTGGTGTAGTCAATTCATGGGAACATCTACTATGAGGTGAGCTTCTGAACTTGGTTTAGTGTTTTTTAGTTATTTTTTATAAACATCGTTTAAAGTTCTCTAATTTCATGAATGTGCTTTGTTGTAGGACTATACATATAGATGTTTTGATCTATCTAGTTTTGTGTCTGGCAGTGGTGTGCCATAGTTTTGTATTTGGCTCATATATGACAATGGTGCACCACAATTTCATATTTGGTTCATATATGGCAGTGGTTTGCCACATTTTGTATTCGGCTCATATGTGGGATTGGTTTGCAACAAATATGGCAATGATTTGCCATCATGGTTCATTTATGGAATATCTCTTTTTATGGTTCATTTATGGAATATCTCTATTGTATATGGTTCATGGTTCATTATGCTCCTACATATCTCTTTTATATGCCATAATGTGTTTTGCTTTATTAAATCTTGTTTTGGTTGCCCTGATTTTTTTTTTGGCAAAGTGTATTGTCCTTTGCTACACAACATCATTGTTATGTTGTTGAAGCAAGCAAAGCTACACTCTGCCCAAATTTTCTTTTGCGGATATGGTCACCGATATAGGCATCCATATAAGCATCAATATGCATAGGACCATATCTATGCTTATACTAATGGTTTTGCCAAGGGACATATTGGTGCTTATACCAATGATTTTCATACTCGCATCTGTATGGATGCTTATACGATCGGCCTTGGAGATCAATACTAGCGTGTACACCAATGGGAAAATACAGATATCCATACTGATGATTATACCGATGGTGTTTAATACATACCAATCCTTATGCTGATGTTCATACTGATGCCTATACCGGCATTATCATACCAATTCTTATACCAATGCTGCTATCTGATTCCCCATGTGTGTTTGAGCTGATATAAGGGCTAGTATGAGGCTCATATATTATAGTGGAGTTCACACCAAAGTTTGAAATCAAGGGTTTCAACCAAAGGTTCAAGCATGTGTTCAATGGTAAAGGAAGGGCTAAACTAAGGCTAACATAAAACATATTCGAGCCATTAGAATCCATATATTAAGCCTTCAAAACCATAATTTACAAAACGTTATTCACCACTTTCAAGCATTTTCATCCTTGAAAATAGGTAGAAGTATAATATGTGGAGTATTGCGTCATGTACCATGATGTATAGTGAGAATAATGTTCATCTATCTCTTGAGATTCATCTCATGTAATTAGATAAGGGTTGATTCCTTTCTCAATTTAAAAGGAGAGAAATCATAATACTTTCCCTAATAGCCTTTCCTTATTCCTATCGAATGTACATGTAAGCTTTGTACCTATGGACTAGTGAAATGAGTGGATTTAATTGGTTGTCTCAGCTTAATGGTTTTCTTCATGTAGTTTTACAAATCTCAAGCTTCATAAAATCTTACGTTTTCATGTACATTCGTGAAAATGGTAAACTTTAGGATCATATAAAAGGGATCATATCTCTATATCGAAAGGGCGGAAAACAAGATTTATCTTCCAGTTTCAACATGAAGGACAGAAATATTCACATGCTCTTTGCTTGAATTACTTTTCTATAATCCGTCTCTTTATATCAAAGTGGTTCAAGGTATTAATGTCACCATTGTGTTGAATCTACCTATTTGAGATGTCAGAACAAGAATCCGTTGAATGATAAAATAAGAGTTGTCGTTCAATCTAGTCATGTCCCATCGTTTTGTGAGCTTGTCAACTGCCATTCAGGCTTTTGCAATACAATCTCGTTTTTCGGGGTTCATTCTTCTTCTCGCCTCTACTTGGATATTATCTTCTCTTTTGACTTCGACAGCTTTTAGCTTTCTTCTTCGAGGTGAATGCAAAATAGGTGCGATTCCTCTTTTTTTTATTCCTTTTGTTATCAAACAAAGCTTTAAATTAAACGAGAGAAAGATACAAAAGAACTAAGGGGAGGCACAAAGAACACGAATGATTCCATCATCCCCGATGCTACATACTTTCTGTTGCTAAGGAGACATTCAACGTCCGTGTGTCCTTACTACAACTCAATTGCAATGTGCAACAGAGTGCTCGCATACAGTCCACTTCGTTGGGCTGAATCTGCCTATCTTACACGCCAACACGAAAATTCGCCAACGGACTCACGTGACATTGTATATACACGTTATATCGTATATATAGGGAGTACGCAAAGGTCCGAAATCATTTATAAGAGAGAACGCAAGGATAGTCAATGGTAGAGAGCAAACACAACGAGTTCCTGAACATGTCTGTGCCGCTAAAAATGATAAACTCGCAAACATGAACTCGCAATTAATGGCGGATGGTCAATGGTATAGAACAAACAACAACGACTGTTTTTGGATCTGGTCGAAGTCAAGGATCCGAATGATTTTTCTTGGTCCAATTTTCAATTGGGTGAGGACTTGAGGAAGGTGAGACTCGACAGAAGCTACATTTCGTAGAATCTCCTCGATCAATGGGGTCTTCCCACCCTAACACTGTCTCAGACCATTACCCTATGGTGCTCACCTTTCCCCTCTATCTAAAAGTCATAAGGCACCCTAATTTCATGCCAGTCCATTTGTCTTCTCACCCCCCTCTATCCATCAAGAAATCATTAACGCTTGGCTTGAGGCCTTCATCGTCTGCACCTCTTCAGCCAAGTGCTGGAGAAACACAGTGGAAAAGACTCGTCAGATCTTGATTAGGACCACAAGGTTCTCAAAACCATCCGCCGAATACGTAGAGAAAACCTATATCATCGGCTCCAGAGACTCAAAGAAGAAGTTAATAAAGGGAAGATTCAATCTCATAAGGGACTACAGAATATCATAGGAAGATTAAGATACAAGGAGGAGATCAAAAGGAAAAATCTTCAAATTTATTTTAAGGAATGGTGGGCTGGTAAGGCGGATAGACCTTCCAAAGAGATGTGCAATATTCTCAAAAGAAAACAAGTTAGAGACGAGATCCCGCTATTGCTTGACAAGAACGGGGTGGAATGTAAGACAGAGGAAGAGAACATTGGCATTATAGAAGCACACTTCATGAGTCTCTTGGGTGATGCTTATCCCCTATCCCCTATCCCCCCATAGGCAGGATAGCATTGCCACCATCTCTCGAACTTCCTTGCATAGAATCCCATGCAACTTGAGTGCTCTCATTGATGCCTCCATTTCCGAACAAGAGATCCTTGAAGTTATTGATTCACTTCCGAACGGCAAGAGCCCGAGGCCTGATGGGCTCACTAATGAGCTCTTTAAATCATTAAAATATGTGGTGGCCACCCCCTTGCGTCTTGTTTGACTTCAGGCACTCGAGTTTGGTGCCTTTCTCGCTTGTCTCAACAACGACATCATCAAACTTATTCATAAAAAAGGGGAGAGGAAAAAATTGAGAATTGGAGACCTATCATAATGCTTCAAACCGGATATAAGATTCTTGCTAAAGTCATTGCCAACAGGATATCCTTCCATTTAGACCAATGGCTTAGCAAAGACCAAAAAGGCTTCATTAAGGGGAGGTCAATATTGGAAGCCATCATTAATATCTGGGAATGTCTAGACTTCGTGGAATAATCTAATGAAGACATTGTGTTCCTCAAGATTGACTTTGACAAAGCCTACAACAGATTGGAATGGGACTATATTTTACAATCATTGAAAGACCTTGGGCGTAGTCAGAGATTCCTCCGGATGATCTCCACTCTCCTTGGTAATGCTCGGGCCACTTCCAAAGGCAATCAAACTGAAATGATCCATCAACAAGGTTGTCCGTTGGCCCCGCTTCTACTCGCCATAGCCACAACAAGTCTTAGTCGACTTGTGTAGTGACAGATGGAGCTTGGTCGCATAAGAGGCATCACTTTGCCACATAAATCTGGGCAAATGACCATGAGGCTATTTGCGGACAACACAAATACCTTTGTTCACAATGACGATACCAGCCTGGAAACCTTCTGGTGGTGCCTCAACACTTTTTGTGAGGCCTCTGGGTCCAGAATTAACCATTCCAAGACTGCGTTCAGGGCTATCAAAGGGAATCAACCCAATCTCCTCAACGTACAGGGATGCCAAAGCAATCAATCGGGTCAGGTCATTCACATTCTTGGTATCCTTATGGGATTCGGGGTTACTCTGGAACAAAGGTGGGCTTGGGTCCTCGCCAGACTTAATAATAAACTTAACTATTTGGAGGGGTTTGCAAATTGATCTTGGTGGCCGGGCCATGGTGATCACATGTTCCTCATATCCTCAATCATATACTTTCTTTCTTGCTGGAGACTGAAGGATCAAGAATTAGCCAAATTGGAAAGCACTTGTAAGAACTTTCTCTGGACTGGGGACCATAATAGGAGGGGAGTGCCTAAAATCAAATGGTCCATATGCACTAGCCGAAAGGAGAGTGGAGGTCCTCTTATTCTCTCTGATTTTGGTCTCACCCAAAGGATCAATCCTGGTGAGATCCTTGTGGTTGAGTTGGAACAGATTCAAACCTCACATCAAAATCAGTGAAGATTGGAAGTGGGCTGCATGTATAAGACAAAATGACTCTATTTGGTTCCCGATCCAAGGCATGAGAAACATGGATCCTTGAAATGTCTTAAGTTCCAAGAGACTCTCGAATAAGGGATTCAAACAATGGAAGCACCTCTAGAAACAGGACACAAATAGATAGGTGGACTTTGAGGACCTTGACCATAGTACTGCGTCATGTACGATGAATGGAATGTTTTATTGAGCAGACGACATGCTTGGGACTGCTCTAAAATCAAACTACTTATGGGACATGATGCTCCAGACCTAATCAGCCTTAAATTGTATAATGGTAATCACCTCTCCAAGCTTCCATATGTCGAAGCTCGCAATGAAATTCACATCAGTCTCAACAAGAAATGGTGTCTCAACTAGATGTGACTTCGATGGGAGATGAAATTTATGTCTATCTTGCACCCTCTCATTGAAAACAAAAAGTCAGTCCTCCTATGGCAAATTTTACACCATGGAATATGGACCAATGAAAAAGCTAAAAAGATCTGTGGTGTTCTGCCCTGGTGCAAGCGATGTTGCCGTAGCAAAGAGGATATTGGTCACCTGTTCTCTGCTTGCCCTAAATCCCTTCGATTATGGAGGGCCCTTGGTCATTCTTTGGGACTCCAAGAACAAATCAATTAGAAGCAAGCCCTCATTGGTGAAGTGATTGGTTGCTCTGCGGCATTGTGGAATGTGATCAAGGGAGAGATCCTTTGGAAGATTTGGTGGGAAAGATGCACTCATAACTTTGGCAATACCCCTAATGAGTGGTCGATCGAGAAGTCCCTTTTCCTTCTCGACAAAAGAATTGCTAACTATAAGAAACCCCTCCCCCCCTTCAAACATCAGAAAGAGCTACAGTATGTCAACAATAAGCTTAAAACTAAGTGGGCTCCACATGATGGGGTTATATTAACCCTCTTGTCATCTTAGAGTGAATTTAGCATAGGGCATGTGAGATGATGTCTCATCGATGATTAGAAGATCGCGATGCTTTCAAAAGAGGCTTACTAAGGCTTGTATGGCTAGATGCTGAGGAGTGGGAGATGATTCGTGATGAGTAGCACTAGACTGTTGAGCGATATTGTTAGTAGCGAGATGCGGTAGCCACACATCTAGATATGATAAGAGAGTCATATTTGGGAAGTGATGGTTATGACATGATGGATCACTAGTTTGTAAGTATCATTTTGATGAATAAATTTGTTTATGTTAAGCATATCATGTTTGTTGATCTCACATTTTGCACATTTTTGTAGGAGTTGGTAGCAGGTCGTCTTTCGACATGAGCAAAGGAGGCATATGGATATCATCATGGGTTGGTTGCACTACCGCAGGACTTACAGAAATTCGATGTGGTCATTTCTTGGGAACATCTAACATGAGGTGAGCTTCTGAACTTGGTTTAGTGTTTTTTAGTTATTTTTTATAAACATTGTTTGAGCTTTTCTAATTTCATGAATGTGCTTTTTTGTAGGACTGCATAGATAGATGTTTTGATCCATCTAGTTTTGTGTATGGTAGTGGTGTGCCACAGTTTTATATTTGGCTCATATATGCCAATAGTGCACCACAATTTTGTATTTGGTTCATATGTGGTAGGGGTTTTCCACATTTTGTATTTGGATCATATATGGGAGTGGTTTGCCACATTTTGTATTGGCTCATATATGGCGATGATTTGCCACAATTTTTTACATGGTTCATTTATGGAATATCTCTTTTGTACATGGTTCATTTATGGAATATCTCTGTTGTACATGGTTCATGGTTCATTATGCTCCTACATATCTCTTTTATGTGCCACAATGTGTTTTGCTTTATTAAATCTTGTTTTGGTTGCTGCTCTTCTAAACTTTAAATCAGCAACCACTAGAGTACATGTCGCGATATGTACTCGATTTTTTTGGTAGAGTGTATTGTCCTTTGCTACACAACATCATTATTATGTTGTTGCAGCAAGAGAAGCTACACTGCTTAAGTTTTCTATTGCAGATATGGCGGTTTATATAGGCATTTGTATAAATGTCAGTATGCATAGGACCATACCGATGCTTATACTGACGATTTTGCCAAACAACATATTGGTGCTTATATTGACGATTTTCATACCAACATCTATACTGATGCTTATACGATCGGCCTTGCAAATCAATACTAGCATGTATACCAATGGGGAAATACTGGCATCCATATCGATGCTTATGCTGATGGTATTTAATACATACTAATGTTTATAATGATCTCCATACCGAAGCGTATATCGATGTTAGCATACTGATGCTTATACTGATGCCATGGCCTGATTCCCCATGAGTTTGCGCTCATATAAGGGCCAGTATAAGGCTCATATGTTATAATGACATTCACACCAAAGGTTCAAATCAAGGGTTTAAACCAAAGGTTCAAGGATGTGTTCAATGGTAAAGGAAGGGCTAAATTAGGGCTAATATGAAACGTATTAGAACCATTAGAATTCATACAATAAGCCTTCAAAACCATAATTTACAAAACATTATTCACTATTTTCAAACATTTTCATCCTCCAAAAACGTGTAGAAGTATAATATGTGGAGTATTGCCTCATGTACCATGATCTAGGGAGGTGAATGGAAAATAGGTGCGATTTCTCTTTTTTTTTTTTAATTTTTGGTTTCAAACAAAGCTTTAAATTAAACGAGAGAAAGATACAAAAGAACTAAGGGGAGGTACAAAGAACACGAATGATTCTATCATCCCCGACGCTACATACTAACTCTCAAGTGCAATGCGGAACACAGTGCTCGCATACAGTCCACGTCATTGCGCTGAATCTGCCAACACGAAAATTCGCTAACGGACATACACGTTACATTGTATATACACGTTATATTGTATATATAGGGAGCACGCAAAGGTCCGAAATCAGTTATGAGAGAGAACGCAAGGATGGTCAATGGGAGAGAGGAAACACGAGTTCCGAAACATGTCGGTGCCGCTAAACACAACGAGTTCCTGAACATGTCCGTGTCGCTAAGAAGATGAAGGCGGCATCGTGAAGTCAATCGGATAGACTCAGAGAGCTCAGAGCACACACAACGAGTTCCTGAACATGTCGGTGTCGCTAAAAACCATAAACTCGCGAGTCGCAAATATGAACTCGCAATTAATGGCGGATGGTCAATGCTGCCAGGGATTGAAACCTTGCCCCGCTTCAAGAGGCGGAGGCCCAACTGGACATGTAAATTGGAAAGATGTTGCATTGTGGCTGAGTGCCACCGTTTGTCTATTTCTGCGGTAATGTTGACCGCCGTTTAACCCAGTCTTGTAAAACCCCTGTTCTTGTGGGATAAGAGGGGTCCCATAGGTACTATGCCCTTCCTTGTACAATTGCAATTTCAAAGTTAAAGTCCAGGGAGTAGGCCTCGGCCGAACCTCCATTTAAAAAAAATAAAAAAAACAAACAACAACGACTTTCTGAACATGTCGGTGTCCATGTAATTTATCCGCATTTAGGCTTTATCAGGCCAATTAGACGCACACAAACTCGGCATTGTAACCCTGATCTACAATACTGTGTAAGATAAAGAAGATGTATTTTTTTTTTCTCTGTTTTGGAACGAACGAAATTGGATATACATATTTGAAATAGATATATTGCACTTATTCTTAAGGAGCTTCAAGCTATACTTATTCAAAGAATCAATCTCCTAAAGTCAATGTTATGAAGTATTCCACGAAATTGGTAATCTTTATACAAAGATTATCCTAGAACTATTGGAACCGTAGAGAGTATTTATATCATGTTTGACTTTCCAAATAGAAAAATTTTAAACACAAGATTACATGCTGTACAGTTATCGATATACCTTCATTTGTGAGGCCCATCGTAGCTCTCTTATATTTCTTTTTCGGTCCCACGTACTAACCAAAGGAAAGTGACAAAACCCAACTCTTCCATCAAGATAGAGATTTATGCCCTCTTTCCATGCAAAGGAATAAACAAGAAAATTGGGTCTAAATCCCATAGTCGCAAGATATAGAACTAAAATTCCATAGACTAAACAAATTGTGGTTAACTATGATGTTGTTTTTGTGGGAGATGCAATTCAACCTTTACTTTCATGTACTAAGGACACTTCAATTAGCTCTAGAGATGTGTATAAAAATTTTGGTGCCTCTTTTTATAGGTGGAAAATCAAGTGGTACTTACCTACTTGGATTGTATTATCCCAAGGGGGGATCATTATGGCGAGGTTTACATGACTTTTTTGCCTAAGAATCGGTTAGTTTCTATGAAAGTTGTGTGTCCACGTATTGTTTTCGCTTCATGGTTTGTAGCTCATGCAATTCATGGTTGAGCAGGAAGCAACCTATTCTAAAAATTCTAGCTGTGAGGCTGAATATAGGAAATATTTTATAATCATCCTAGGGTGTTTGTAGCTTAGATGCCTTTTGGCTGATTTGGGTGTTGGTGAGTCCTTTGTCACCACTATCTTCACCAATAGTCCGAGTGCATTTGTACTTGTGAGGAACCCCATGTTCCATGCTCCTATAAAACATATTAAGTTGCGCTACTATTATGTCAGGGAGAGGTTCTCTGTTGAAGATATTAGTTTTGCTTATATGCCCACATAGAATAATGTTGCACCGATTTTCCCAAAGGCTCTCCTTGGGGAGAAGTTTGAAGATTTGGATAATGCATTGGGCTTACCCATGATCTGCATGGCCATTAAGATACAACATCTGTCTAGCAATTAGTTAGAATGAACACGCAACCAAAGTCCAGTGACAACAGAGAGGTAACGAGATAGAGAAACCTGTAGTTGCACTAACTACTACTGCACGTTTCAGATGCTCGGAGATGGCCTTTTGAATTTGGAAGTTCATCGTACTTCGTGTTGTGCTTAATGTTGATCGTACTTCGTGTGTCTTTACTACAGCTCAATTGGAATGTGGAACAAAGTGCTCACAATGTATGCAAAGATGGTCAATCAGAGAGAGTTCCTAAACATGTCAATGTCGCCAAAAACCATAAACTCGCACTTAACGATTTCCTGAACATGTCGGTGTCGCTAAATAGACAAACTCGCCACCATGTGTTAACAAACGAGAGCAGTAACTACATCAATACAGGCGAAAACGAAAATTCAACCTCCGTTGGCAACTTGTAAGTTACATGTATATCTAGGAGGATGTAACATGTGACTGAGGTGCTACTGGTTGTCCAGCCTTGCAGTATTTGTGACCGTCGTTTAATCCAGTCATGTAAACCCCTCTTCTTGTGAGATAAGGGAGTTCTCATGGGTACTATGCCCTCCCTTGTACAATTGCAATTTCAAAGTTAAAGCCTGGGAGAGTAGGCCTCAGCCGAACCTCCATTTAAAAAAAAACAAATCTCACGTTCTTTGAATAAACGGAGACAAAGAGTGATCGATGGAATGCAACAATTTCAAGGCCAACATAGAGATGCAACATCTGTGCAGGAATTCGTTAGAATGGACACGCAAGCAAAGCCCACACACAACTGATAGGTAGCGAGACAGATACACATGAAAGACATGGACAGAGAAACCTCTAGATGCACTAACTTCTCCTGCATGTTTCAAATACTTGCAGATGCCTTTTTGAATTCGGAAACGAGAGTAAAGGAGCCTCTTGAAAGCGGAAACGAGGGTAAAGGAGCCTCTTGAAAGTATGAATCCTTTTCATCAGAAAAGTGATGTCTATGGAGATGAAATTAGGCATTCGAAGGTCCCTAAACATTCTTTTATAAGTCTTAAAAGCTCATATAGATACAAATTAACTGTCCATGTAATTTATCTCCATTTAGGCTTTATCAGGCTAATTAGACGCACACAAACTCGGCATTGTAACACTGATCTACAATACTATATGTAAATAAGATAAAGAAGATCTTATATTCTTTTTGTTTTGTCTATCTTTTGGAACGAGCGAAACTGGATATAGGTATAACGATTTAATCACTTTCAATAAAGATTTAATGAAAAAAGTCCTAAACAACGCAACAAGAAATTACATGAATATATGTAACAAGAAACAGATAGAAGTGATTTGAAGAATGTGGTTTCAAGGATATTTTAATATCTTTGCAATAGATATTTTGAACTTCTTCTTAAGGACCTTCAAGATATACTTGTTCAAAGAATCAGTCTCCTAAAGTCAATGTTATATAGTATTCCAAGAAATTGAAAATCGTTATAGAAAGCTTATCCTAGAACTATTGGAACTGTAGAGAGTATTTATATCATGCTTGACTTTGCAAATAGAAAAAAATGAAAATACACGATTAGCTGTTGTACACTTTTTGATATACCTTGATTTGTAAGACCCATTGTAGTTCTTTTAGATTTTTTCGGTCCCACATACTAACCAAATGGAAAATGATAAAACCCAAGTATTCCATCAATATAGAGATTTATGCCCTCTTTCCATGTAAAGGAAAAACAAGAAAATTGGGTCTAAATAGCATAGTGGCAAGATATAGTAGTAAAATTCCATAGACTAAACACATTTTGGTTAGCTGTGATGTTGTTTTTTGTGGAAGATGCAGTTCAACCATTACTTTCATGTACTAAGGAGACTTCAGTCAGCTTTAAAGATGTGAAGGACAATTTGGTGCCTCTTTTCATAGGTGGAAACTCAGTTGGTGGTACAAATGAGGCAATTTCATAGCCGTTATGGGTTCCAGATTTACATGACGCACTTGATGATGAGAGGATTGATATAAAAGAGGTGAGAAATATACCTAAATGGTTAGTCTAGACTTTGAGATATAAAAAATTAGATGCATTGTTTCCATTTCATACACGTTTTGGCTCTTATAATGCTTCATTTTGCATCAAATTTCTATGCAATGGATGCCTATAGTCTTTGTGATAAGCATGAGCCCATTTCTTTTTATGAAAAAAAAAAGTCAAAAAATTGGATGGATGCAATGGAATCAGAATATGATGTTATTATGACGAATGATACTTGTTCTCTATGTGATTTATCTTGAGGCAAAAAGGCCAGTGTCACTAATTGGGTATACAAGCTAAAATGTAAGCATGATAGAATAGCTGATAGGTATAAGTATAGGCTTGTTGCCAAAGGTTATGCTCAAAGGAGGGGTATTGTAATGCACATCAATTGTATAGTAAATATTGATTTCTAAATGTTGACTTACATGAAAAAGTGTATGTATTTGAGCCTTCTGGTTGTGTGAAGAAAGTGAATGCAAATAAAGTGTGGGTGTATAAAAGGGAAATATATGGTTTGGAAGAAGCACCATGTGCTTGGTATGGAAAGATGTATGGCTACTTGCTTGCACATGGTTTTGAAAATAGTCCAAATGAGAGCAGAGCGCCTTGAATGTTAAGCATGAAGATGACGTATTTTTTATCAATGTTTTATATGTTGATGACATGCTTCTCATTGGTCCTAATGAGAATTATATTATTGATTTTAAGGCTGATTTGCATGGCTCTTTTGAGGTGTCACATTTGGGGCATTTGCATCCTTTTTTGAGCATTCAATCTATGCAAGTTGCTAGAAGAGTAGCTTTGTGTCAATATTTATCACAAGGAAGTAGTTAATGAAGAGAGCTCACTCACACACTCTCACACTCAAAGAGTAGCACACACATGGATTGAGGCAAGGAAGAATGATCTTCTTCTTCATCTTCTTCTATTACATAAAAGGAATATACAAGATTGACCTAGAACAAAAATACAACTAGTGCAATATATAAAGATTAGTAAATAAGGAAAGTCCTAATGTCCGCAAATGACTAAGCTAGCAAGAAACAAATGTGCCATCACTCCTGGTAGATAATGTTGGAGTTAGACGTCTGCGGAAGCATGCGAACATCACAAGGAAGAAGAAGAAGCTTGGAGCACAACACACTAGATTGAATGTATTACTAGAGAATGTACAAAGATAAGTTGCCCATTAGGGCAATAGGCGTATATACAAGCCGGGGGAAAAAAACCTCCTAAAGAGGGAAAAAAGTGCCCTAGCGGTCCTAGAGTGTTCACACACATCACTACCTAAATATATCAACAAATCCCCCCTTGGAGTGATGCCCTGAACAAGGAGCTGGCACTCATGTATAAGGAAGTGCCAAGCTATGTGGAAATCACTCCAGAAAAGGAAGTAAGCCCAAAGCTTTGCGGAAAGCTTCAAACTTCTCCCTAGGTAGAGCCTTCATGAAAAGGTCTGCAATGTTCTCCTGCGTGGGCACATATGCCAAGCTGATCTCCCCAGCAGAGAACCTCTCCCTGACATAATGATAATGCACCTCAATGTGCTTAGTGGGAGCATGGAACACAGGGTTCCTCGCAACTGCCAATGCGCTCTGACTGTTAGTGAAGATGGTGGTGGCAGAGGACTGACCAACACCCAAATCAGCCATAAGGCGTCTGAGCCACACACACTCAATAGTAGTTGTGAAAGCTGACCTATACTCAGCCTCACAACTGGAAGTGGCCATAGTAGGCTGCTTCTTGCTCAACCAAGATATACATGAGCTACCAAGCATGAAGCAAAAGCCACTAGTGGACACATGAGTGTCATAGCAACCAGCCGAGTCTGAGTCAGAAAAAGCATGCAAATCTGGAAGTAGTGATCCCTCCTTGGGATAAAACAACCCAAGTAGCTGAGTACCACTCAAGTAGCGAAAGATGCACCTAACTGCTTGCTAATGCTGGACACCTGGGCAATGCATAAACCTGCTCATCTGTGAGACAACAAATTGAATATGTGGCCAAGTAATGCATAAGTAAATCAGGCATCCAACAGCCTGCTGATAGAGGACAACATCAAATGCATCTCCAACATCATGAAGACTCACTCGTAAACCTGTCTCCATAGGAGTGGCAATAGGCTTATAGTCTTCAAGGCCAAAATGCTGCAATAATGTGTCAATATATTTCGTTTGACACAAGCCAATCCAACATCAACTTGCATAAACTGAATGCCCAAATAGTGATGCAAATGCCCCAAATCACACATCTCAAATGAGGCATGAGAATCAGCCTTAAAATCAGCAATATGCTTCTCAATGGGACCAGTGAGCAGCATGTCATCAACATAGACAACAATGATCAGAAGCACATCATTAGCATGCTTAACATATAAGGTGCTCTTAGTTGGACTGTTCACAAAACCATGTGCAATCAGATAGGCATGTATCTTCTCATACCAAGCACGTGGTGCTTGGTTTAAACCATATAATGCCTTCTTTAACCTGCACACCTGGTTTTCATGCCCTTTCTGCACAAAACCACGGGGCTGAAAAACATACACTTCTTCATGCAAGTCACCATTCAGAAATGCAGTTTTAATGTCCAACTGATGTACATTCCAACCATGATGGGCTGCAAGTGCATAGATGCTCCGAACAGTAGTCATACGACATGTGGGTGTAAAGGGCTCATAAAAATCAATGCCTCTTTCCTGTGCATAACCCTTTGCAACAAGCCTAGCCTTATACCTGTCAACTCTACCATCAGGTTTACACTTCAGCTTGTATACCCACTTAGTACCAATGGCTTTCTCGCTAGGAGGCAAGTCACATAAAGACCAAGTACCATTCTTCATTATAACATCATATTCAGATTGCATAGCAGCCATCCAATTTTCTGAATTTTGTGCTTCATCAAAAGAAACAGGCTCATTCTCATCACAGAGACTAGATGCAGCCATAGCATAGCAATCTGATGCAAAGGAGGCACTATGAGAGCCTGAGCGAGTACGATATGACAAAGATGCATCTAATTTGCTGTCACACAAAGTCTACACCAGCCATTTTGGCATAGTTTTTGCCTCCTTAATATCAGCTCTCTCATCAACAAGTGCATCGTGTAAATCTGCATCAGAAATGGGATGATCTGCATCATTACATGAAACCTGCAGAGGTTGAGAAGTTGCCTCATTAAGACCAGCAGTAGACTCTCTAGCTGTAAAAAGAGGCATCAAAGTATCATACATGTCTTTGGAGCTAAAAGATCTCTCCTTAGTACATGAAAGCAATGGCATCTTCCACAAAAACAACATCACGGCTAACCAGAATGCATTTCGTCTGTGGATGATACAGACGATAGCCTTTACTTTCAGAACTGTACCCAACAAAAATACATTTTACTACCTTATCATCCAATTTTCTACGATGTTGTTCAGGCACTAGTGCATATGCCAAACAACCAAAAACTCGCAGATGAGCAACAGATGGCTTGGGATCATGCCAAGCCTCATATGGAGTGATAGACTAGAGCACTTTAGTGGGACACCTGTTAAGTACATATGCTGCACACATGACAACCTCAAGCCAAAAACTATGTGGTAAAGCCTGACTCTTGACCATACACCTCGCCATCTCCATGAGTGACCTGTTCTTTCATTCAGCAAATCCATTCTGTTGAGGTGTATATAGCACTATACACTAGTGTTTTATCCCACTTTCAACCAGAAATGCATTAAAATCAGAAGACATATTCCCCCCCTCGATCAGAATGGAGGGTGCCCATTTTACATCTTGACAGATTTTGAGCCAAAACCAAAAACTGTTTGAAGCACAAAAACACTTCAGACTTTGCCTTCAATGGATATACCCATGCATGCCTGGAAAAATCATCAATGAAAGTCACGAAGTAAAGATAGTTTCCAAAAGAAGGAGTCTGCATAGAACCACATACATCACTAGGTACAAGCTGCAATTTCTGCATAGCCCGAACTGAACCATCTTTTGGAAAGGAGGAACACTACATTTTGCCCACAATACAGCCTTCACATACATGTTTTCTAGGTGCCTCAAGCTTGGGCAAAGAAGACACCATATCAGATACGCCTGCAAACTAGAAAAATTTAGATGACCAAAGCGTGCATGCCAAAGCTTTGCATCCGACATAGCTTGAGAATCATGAACTGCACATGCCGAATCATTCACAGATCTTTCATAGTCTATGAGCTTATAGAGCCCACAACATAAAATGCCAGAAGCAATAATAACATCGCCATTTGACAGATCATGAACTGTACATCTATCATCAACAAATTTCACAACCAAGCCAATCTTTGCTAATGCAGAAACTGATAACAGATTCTTCTTGATCCCTGGCACAAATAAAGCATCTGACAAGGTGAAAGAACCACCATCAGCAGTAGTCAGAATGATCTTACCAACTCCCATAATAGGATAAGAGGAGTTGTTGGCGCATGAGGCAGTATTCCCTATAGGGGCAGGCTCGAGTGAAGAGAAGAAACTGTGCTACGAGGTAATATGTTTGGTCCCCCCACTATCAAAGTACCAAACATCCGAGTCCACTACAGACATGCACTGCTCATGAGAAGATGGGTCAAAACTGCAAACAGTAGTAAACGCCCATTCTTCTTCCTACACAAGATTAGTAGACTCTATTTTTGGTGTAGAGGCTTCTGCAACAACCATTCCAGCCTCCTTTTTCTTTGCCTCTTTTGCAACCAGTTTTCGATAGTTCTTTATGATATGATCATTCCCTTTATAGTACTTGCAAAACAATTTTTGTTTTTTCTTATTTCTTCTCATCTTTATCCTCGTTCTTCGAATGTGCAGAATTTGCAGATTTTTGCTTACTAGTAGAAGAGCTCCATTTTCCTTTGCCCTTCTGACTAGCCAGGAAGCTTGATCTACAACATGCATAATGGACCTATTCTGCCTGGATTGATCTTCCTGTAACAGAACAGAGACTAACTCCTCAAATGACAATGCATTTGGATTGCCTTTCATCATCAATCGAAGAGTAGAAGCAAAACTCTGATATGAATCAGGGTGACCATTCAGAACGGTCTACACAAGTGAGCTATCTGGTATAACCTCATCAGTAGAAATCAACTGTTCCTTCAAGTCTTTGATATTTATTAGAAAACTGTCCATAGAATCACCTTCATTCATGTGCTCACTCTCCAACTGTTTTCGGAGGTAAGCAACACGAGCCTCATTCCTAGCCTGGTACAATGTGGTAAGTGTATCCCAAGCATCGTTTGCTGTTCTGCAAGAGCGAATGTCAGGAATAATAGCACGTTTGACAGAAAAAGCTATCAATGCATGTGCTTGAGCATCTCTACCATCCCAACAAATTTGCTCTGCAGTAGGTGCAACAGAAACAGTAGCACGAACAGGAATCTGCAGAATATCATCTTCGATACCATCTCCATCAGCTTCAGCACTTGTATTTGTAGTATCTATAGTCGCAGGTGTAACAGAACGTCTTTCAAAACCCTACACAATGTTCCATAGTACTTTTGCAACCAATACATGTCACATCATATAAGCCCATAATGGGTAGTTGGTACCATCCAACTTATCCTCAACAGCCAACATGTCGGTGCAAAACAAGCCTACACACATTGGCTTGGAACATTGGAACCTTGGAAGGCTAAAGCTTGAACCCCTTGAAGGATGTATTTACATGAACCTTGAATCATAGGAATCAATGCTTAATTGGTCATTACTTTTTATCCAATGTAAAAAGTCTATATGACTTTATCAATCATGTAATCACACCTACTAGACTAGAGTCATGGAAAAGTAGATGATTTGATTGAGGGAATATCTCCCTAAGTTTAGTGGAGAGATTGAAGGGAGCCAAAACTTGAATTCAAATTCAAACTCCTTCAAGATTCATATAAAAAAGCTACGTAAAAATGTCGCGAGTACAATCACTCTTCCCGAGGCAATTCTGAGTCAATCATTGAGTGTGTGTGAGCTACACCATAGCCTACACCTCTGAGTACCATTGAGCATCACATTATATGCCAATGGGAATGTACAATTATTAGATTTAATCAATCTACATATATTCATAGTCTCTGTTTTCTCTGAGTGACTACCTCCAACTCTGTCAACTTCAAAGGAGCATATCTCAAGATCTACTGAACCAAATTGGATGATTCAAAGTGCATTGGATTCAGTTCAAAGTCTACTATACACCTACAAAGTTTCAAGGCCATTGGATCTACCATCACAGAGAAATCTCAGTCGGGGTGCTCACTGGTCTGTGACTGTAAGTCTCCTAAAAAATCGGGGGTACACCTTATTTTGCTAAAGTGATTTCTCTGAGTGTGGTTTATCATTTTCCTTCATTCCACTTGCAAATGGAAGCTTACTAGGCTAATAGAATATCTCTAGAAGGAATTTTGCTAATTGTAACTACACTGGTCACACTGAGCATAACACTGAGCAGGTATCAAGACCAAAATAGAAAGTTTTCAAGTCTTGTGATTTGCAAAGTAGTCTGTTTTGATCAAGTCATTACTAAAACCTTTTTCAAAGTACATTTAGCATATTTTGGTGTCATTTGGAAGCTCAAGGAGTCTACTAAGCATATCTGGAGTCAAAAGGCAGATGACAAGTGGGAGAGCTTTACCACAGCAATGGACTTGTACATGGACATCCAAGCACCTGATCTAACAACTCTGATTGGACAACTCTTTACACATGAAGCAAAGATCACAAAGAATGGAGAGCAATCAAAAGGTAACAATCCCTCTGCCCTATATACTGATAAGAAGACTAAAGACAAGGGTAAAAGCAAGAAGGTAGATGAAGAAGGCTCTACCTCCCAAGCAAACTATGCAGGGAGAGGTAGATCATCTAGAGGTAGGGGCAGAGGAGGTAAGTCAGGTAGGGGGAGACCCTACAATCAATCTCCATGCAATATTTGTGGCTTGTCTAATCATACTACAGATGAATGCTACAAAAACTACAAGAACCAAAGAGGAAGAGGTCACCAAAGAGGAGGATACTCTCAAGGCAGAGGCAGATTCAACCAATCTCAAGGCTACCATGGCTACAACAACAATTATAACAACAACTACAATCACAATAGCAATTATCAAGGTGGATACAGGAATAGGAAAGATTACAACAATTATGCAGAGGAGCAAGATGATTCCTTGTTGATCATGAACATGACATCTAAATCAGGTATCAATGATGATCACTTATTCTATATTGATTCAGGTTGCTCTAATCATGTAGCTGGAAATGTTGCCTTACTCTCTGATTTGGAAGAACCTAAAGGCAAGCACCAAGTGCAGACAGGTGATGACACTAAACATTCAGTTGTTAAAGTAGGCAATGTCAAAACAAGTGATGGTAATCAGAATTTACTAAGCAGAGTGTTGTATGTTCCAACAATCACCAAGAATCTGATGAGTGTAGGTCAGATTGTAGAAAAAGGTCTACAAGTCAGGTTCACTCAACATGGTGCATATGTGGAGGATCCAAGACATGGATTCAGAAGGATAGCCAAGGGAGAGAAATCAGGTAGATTGTTTACCTTTGAACTTGAAGACACTAAGAATATTGCTTTGTACAACTATAAAGACCAAACCCTATCAGAATTGGAGATTTGGCACAAGAGATTAGGTCACATTGGAGAGAGGACCATAAAACAAATGAGCAGGGATCAATGTGTGCTTGGGATACCTAATGTATCCAAGCAACACATGATATACAAGTGTGGGGCTTGTCAATTTAGTAAGTCACACAGATTGCCCTATACCAAGAAAGGTTTTATGCATGAAGATTATCTGGAATTGGTGCATACAGATGTTTGGGGACCTAGCAAGGAGCCATCCATATCTGGATCAAGGTACTATGTGTCCTTTATTGATGACTACAGCAGGTGGACTGTCTTATACTTCATGAAACATAAAGATGAAGTATTTAATTGTTTCAAAAGGTATCTTGCATTAGTTGAAAATCAAACAGGTAGACATTTGAAGAGGCTAAGGTCAGATGGTGGTGGAGAATACTTCTCCAATGACTTTGAAGATTTCTTGCAGGAAAGAGGCATCAAGAGGGAGATTACTACAAGGTACTCACCTGAACAAAATGGGGTAGCTGAAAGGAGAAATAGACTCATTGTAGAGACAGCTAGGTCTATGCTTAATGAAAAAAAATTGCCAAATTATCTTTGGGTAGAGAGTGTATCTACTGCCACATACTTAATCAACAGGTTGCCATCAAAGACACTTGATGGAATGACACCCTATGAGGCTTGGCATGGTAAGAGACCATCTCTGGATCATTGTAAAATCTTTGGGTGTGTTGCATATGTGCATATTCCCTCACAGGTAAGGGGAAAGCTAGACCCTAAGGTTGAAAAGTGTATCTTCATTGGTTATGATTTGAACCAAAAGGGATACAGATTCTACAACCCCTCAAATAAAGGCTTCAAGGTAAGCAGAGATGTCATATTTGATGAGAATGATTCATGGTATGAAAATGAGTGCAGGAAAGTCAGCCTACCTTATGACATGGAAGAAGACTTTCCCAAGCTTATCAGGCAAGAACCAATTCAGAAAGAGGACACAAGCTCAGATGATGAAGACACCATCAACATTGAAGAGTTCAAGGCTTGGAAATCCAAAGGGAAGATGAAGATGAAGCAACTAGAAGACAATCCAGAATCCTCAACTCAAGCTATGAGGAGATCTCAAAGAGAAAAGAAGAAACCTATTAGGTATGGGTATGATACTTCACTTGTAACCAAGCACTCTGTATATCTTGCAAAGGATATCTTGAATGAAGAACCAGGTACATTTGAAGAAGCAATCACTAAACCAGAATGGAAGGAAGCAATGGATGAAGAAATGGAGGCTCTCAAGGAGAGTGATACTTGGGATTTGGTACCCAAGAAGGACTCCATGAAGGTGATAGGATCCAGATGGATCTACAAACTCAAGAGAAACTCAGATGGTACAATAAACAGGTATAAAGCTAGGTTGGTAGCCAAGGGTTTTGCACAAACCCAAGGCATTGATTATGAGGAGACATTTTCTCCTGTGGCCAAGATGCCAACTATCAGAGTTATGGTGAGTGTAGCTGCATCCAAGAATTGGAACATGTACCAATTGGATGTGAAGAATGCATTCTTGAATGGATGGATATCTGAAGAAGTCTACATGTCACAACCACCTGGCTATGAGGATCCCAATAAGGTAAATCATGTTTGTAAATTGAAGAAGGCTCTGTATGGATTGAAGCAGGCACCTAGAGCATGGAATTACAGGTTGACAACCTATCTCCTAGATCAAGGATTTGTGATGAGTAAAGCAGATACTTCATTGTTTATAAAGAAGAACAATTCAGAGGTAATATATTTGTGTGTCTATGTTGATGACATCATTATTACAGGAAATGATGTTAGGGGAATAAGACACATCAAAGGACAGATGATGAAGGAATTCAAGATCAATGATCTTGGATTATTGAAGTACTTCCTAGGACTTGAATTGGTATACACAAATTCAGGTATCTTTATTACTCAGAAGAAGTACATTCAGGACATGGTCAAGAAGTTTAATTTGCAGGAAGCTAAAGTCTCAAACATTCCTATGGAGGTCAACCATAAACTCAGTGCACATGAAGGAGAAGAACTCAAAGATATTTCAGGTTACCAAAGTTTGGTAGGTAGTCTTAATTATGCTACCTTAACCAGGATTGATATATCATATGGTGTTAGTGTACTTAGCCAATTTATGCATAAACCAAGAGTACCACATTTGGAGGCAGCCAAGAAGATAGTAAAGTACCTAAAGGGAACACAAAATCATGGTTTGTACTTTCCATATTCATCAGACATTGATATTAAGGTATACTCAGATGCAGATTGGGCAGGTTGCAAGGATGACAGGAGGAGTACATCTGGTTACATATGCTTTGCAGGTGATAAACCAATTTCTTGGTCATCCAAGAAACAACCCACAGTAGCTTTGTCATCTACTGAGGCAGAGTACAGAGGGCTAGCCAATGCCACTCAAGAAGCCATATGGTTGAAGCTATTATATTCAGAATTGGGCCTATACACAAGGCCACCAATCATATTTGGTGATAACACAAGTTCTCTTCACCTAGCAGCCAATCCAATTTATCATGCTAGGACAAAACACATAGAGGTTCACTACCACTATGTGAGAGAGAAGTTACTTAGCAAAGAAATTCAATTATCATATGTGTCTACTAATATACAATGTGCAGATTTGCTTACAAAAGCTCTGGATGGAAGCAAGCTATGCAGGTTTAAATCCATGATTGGATTGCAGGAAATAATTGAAGACTAGAGATAAAGACTTGAGCCAAAGTGTTTGGCTTGAGGGGGAGCTGTTGGTGCAAAACAAGCCTACACACATTGGCTTGGAACATTGGAACCTTGGAAGGCTAAAGCTTGAACCCCTTGAAGGATGTATTTACATGAACCTTGAATCATAGGAATCAATGCTTAATTGGTTATTACTTTTTATCCAATGTAAAAAGTCTATATGACTTTATCAATCATGTAATCACACCTACTAGACTAGAGTCGTGGAAAAGTAGATGATTTGATTGAGGGAATATCTCCCTAAGTTTAGTGGAGAGATTGAAGGGAGCGAAAACTTGAATTCAAATTCAAACTCCTTCAAGATTCATATAAAAAAGCTATGTAAAAATGTCGCGGGTACAATCACTCTTCCCGAGGCAATTCTGAGTCAATCATTGAGTGTGTGTGAGCTACACCATAGCCTACACCTCTGAGTACCATTGAGCATCACATTACATGCCAATGGGAATGTACAATCATTAGATTTAATCAATATACATATATTCATAGTCTCTGTTTTCTCTGAGTGACTACCTCCAACTCTGTCAACTTCAAAGGAGCATATCTCAAGATCTACTGAACCAAATTGGATGATTCAAAGTGCATTGGATTCAGTTCAAAGTCTACTATACACTTACAAAGTTTCAAGGCCATTGGATCTACCATCACAGAGAAATCTCAGTCGGGGTGCTCACTGGTCTGTGACTGTAAGTCTCCTAAAAAATCGGGGGTACACCTTATTTTGCTAAAGTGATTTCTCTGAGTGTGGTTTATCATTTTCCTTTATTCCACTTGCAAATGGAAGCTTACTAAGCTAATAGAATATCTCTAGAAGGAAGTTTGCTAATTGTAACTACACTGGTCACACTGAGCATAACACTGAGCAGGTATCAAGACCAAAATAGAAAGTTTTTAAGTCTTGTGATTTGCAAAGTAGTCTGTTTTGATCAAGTCATTACTAAAACCTTTTTCAAAGTACATTTAGCATATTTTGGTGTCATTTGGAAGCTCAAGGAGTCTACTAAGCATATCTCAAGTCAAAGGAGGGCAGGTGTGAAGCAGGTTTTGCAGCACCAGCTTGATCTTCTAAGTGTATCCAGCCATCACATCCAACACAACATACAGAATACATCACTGCTTTTAGCCATGGCCGATGACTAAAATACCTTGATGTAGAAAATTGACTATATCTCAAAAAGTTGAACGGAACTGCCTAGACGAGTTCTGCTAAACCTGTAGCAGACTTTGAGACGCTTATATTGGTGAATCGAAACAGGTATATACCTTTGGCACAAAAAGCCGAAATAGCCTACACAAACACTGCGATAGTGCGTTCAGAGGCCGAAACGAGCTCAGATCGCGATTTCGGCACCACAGAGCGAAGATGTTTGATCTCTGAAACACCTTGCATATGCTCACCAAATTTCGTGCAAATCTGAGACTCCAACCGGAGGAGTGTCGACGATGCCCTAGATGAAGCGGTGACCTGCTCGGATACCAATTGTTGGAGTTAGACGTCTGCGGAAGCACGCGAAAAACACAAGGAAGAAGAAGAATCTTGGAGCACAACACAGGAGACTGAATGTATTACTAGAGAATGTACAAAGATAAGTAGCCCATTAGGGCAATAGGCATATATACAAGCTGGCGGGAAAAAACCTCCTAAAGAGGGAAAAAAGTGCCCCGACGATCCTAGAGTGTTCACACACATCACTACCTAAATATATCAATAGATAAATGAAGTAAAGATCAATGAAGTTTTCCTCACTTATACTGGCATGACCACTATAGATGTCAAAGAAATGAAAAAGTGATACATGTCATCTTTGATCATCACATGTTGAGCTTGATAGCTCAACACTCCCCCTCAAGCTCAACCTCATGTCTTGTAATGCAAGTATCTTTTGAAACTTCTTCAACTTCTTAATGCTTAAGTTAAAATATCAGCAACCTGCTCATCTATCCTCACATAAACAAGGTCAATATCATGTACTAATACCTTTTCTTTGATGAAATGATAATTCACCTCCATATGCTTTGTTCTAGGATGAAAAATAGGATTCAATGTGAATTGTATGCTGCTAACATTATCACAATAGATGATGATATACTTTTGCACTTCCACACCTAAATATGCAAGCACCATCTCTAGCTATATTTATTCACAAGTTGCCATTGCAACACCTCTATACTCAGCCACTGTGCTCATCAAAGCAACACTAGGTTTCTTTTTATTATTCCATGTAATAGCTACATTTCCAAGTGAGAATAGAGAGCCACTAGTAGTCTTGTATCTAGAATACTACCAGCCCAATCTGCATCGTTGTATCCATGAACTTGCAATTTTGCACCAGCTTCATAAAACAATGCATGATCCAAGTAGCACTCACATATCTTAGAGTGTATAGAAAAGCATCTAAGTGTGGTTTCCTCGGTATCTGCATAAATTGACTTTTGATTCCACTAGTGTGCCTTAGATCAGGCAATGTAATTGTGAGATATATCAAACATCCCACACAGTAGCATTTTCTAGTGCTTCACTTAATATAGTATCCACTTTCAAATTCTGATCTAGTGGCATCAAAATTGGCTTAGACTTTTCCATCCCATACTTTTGCAATATACTCAAGGCATATTGCCTTTGAAACATCCATATACCTGTTTCTATATGTATAAACTCAATGCCCATGAAATAATGCAACACACCAAGGTCTTTCATGTCAAATCCTTGCATAAGGTTTTGCTTTACCTCCTTAATGCTTTCTTCATTATAACCACTTCTAATCAAGTCATCAACATAAATAGCCATAATCATGATCCCATCACACCCTTCCTTGCATATAGTGAATGATCTACATCACACATAGAAAACCCAATCGTGGTTAAGTAGTGAACTATCCTTGCATGCCAAGCATGAGGGGCTACTTTAAGGCCAGACAAAGCTTTTTGCAACCAACAAAGATATTTTGGATACTTTGAATCCTCATACCCTTATGGCTGGTCCATGTATATTTCTTCCTGCAACTCACCATGTAAGAAAGCATTCTTCACATCCATCTAATGCAAAGTCCATCCTTTTGCTGTAACTAATGCAACAAGTGCTTTGACAATAGACATTTTAGCTACAAAGTTAAATATTTCCTCATAATCAATGCCATATTTTTGCACACATCCTTTTGCTACCAATTGTGCTTTATATCTACTTATGCTACCATCAACATTGTTCTTTTCCTTGTAAACCCACTTGCAACCTATGGGTTTCTTTCATTGTGGCAATGTAACTAGCTTTGATGTTCCATTTTCATAAAGTGCAACAGTCTGCTCATCCATAGCTTTCTCCCAATCTTGAGTTCCAATAACATCTTCAAAATAAGGAGGTTCAAAAGCTTCTAATACCTTGGTCATGTAGGCACAATGGCGAGCCATGTAACTGTCATACTTCAATGATGCATTAGATCCACTCTAAACTTGAGATTTTGGCGCACTTGATTTTTTAGCAATTTCTTTGCATAGAAGGTTGATAGTTTATCAAACATCACAACCGTACTTACGTTCACTTGTTGTGTGAGTGGCTTATAACATTTATATCCCTTTTGGTCAAGGAATACACAATGAAGATACATTTTTCTAATTTTGGATCAAGCTTCATCCTCAAATCATTTGGAACATGTAAATATGCAATACAACCAAATAATTTCATATGTGATAAGTTTGGCTATTTATCTGTAAACTTCTCTTCGGGTGTAACTTGATGTAAAAGAGGAATATTTTGTTCATGATGTATACAATAGTGTGCATAGATTTTGCCCAATAACAATGAGGCAAATACTTCATAACCAACAATGCTCTTTCTCTTTTTGCAATACATCCATTTTTGCTTTCACTGACACCATTTCATTGTGGTCTGCACCGGCATGAAAACTATTGTCGAATTAAATTACTTTTTAGAAATCTACTAAACTCATTTGACATATATTCACCTCCTCCATCAGATATTAATACATGAATAAACTTTATTGTTTGATTTTCCACCATAGCCTTAAAATTCTCGAAGTGGTTGAACACTTCACTCTTCTCATTCATAAAACATAACCATACTTTTCGTGTATGGTCATCAATGAAAGTAACATAAACCTACTCTTGACTATTTGCCAAATTGACATGATGTACATGCCTTTTGGATCTCTACAACCTTGAAATTTGATAGTCCATTGACAATCGCATTTGAGTGCATCAATTTTAGCATCTACAAATTTGCATGTCTAATTCTTTTGTGCCAGATCTCTATATCAACAATAACTCTTGCACCTTTTACAAACACGGCTACATTCATTTCAATAATTTTCACATTCATGTAGCCTCATCAATTTATGTAGTCTCATTAAGGACAAAATCATGAGTACATGCATCCAAATTGAATGATGTATATCCTCATTCGAAACATGAATGGTAGGAAAAGAAATTGCGTTACTTGGAGAGACAAGTGACTTCCAATCAGTGAAAATATGCAACAAGGTGTCGTACTGATGTTTTGATCTCATTGATCATGGACACAAAGAAAACCATTTTAAACCTTAAACTCTATGCAAATTTATATATCTCATGATTGGCTTAATATTTGGAGAGACTAATCCTACCATCACATCTAGATTGTGTAAAGACCCTAAGATAAACTATCTATAAACTTGATTTTGACACTCCAAGGTCTTGTTTTGAATTGATGACATCATCAATGATATCATCAATTCTTAATTGCCATTGGTGATCTGCCCTTGAAAACCTATATAAGGAAGGCTTGGCAACATATTTAATTAGCCTTGCCAACACAAGTCTTGGAAGCTCAAGTAGTCGCAATCTCCAGGTAAGTACTTTCCAAGTTTTAGTTTGACTTCTAGTCTTGTTCTTTGTTCTAGCCATTGGTGTAAGCACAGGTAATCCTAGGAATATACTGATGCTTATACCAACACATATATTGATGACAATTTTTAATAATCTGAGAGCCAAAAGTCAACACTCCCCTTTGTTTTGAATTGTGTGCTATTATTGTTGAATTTCCTCACGTACATTGTGCTTGTCCACCTATATTGTGATCATCTTGTGCACGCACACATATACAATGATCTCTCTTTGTCTCTCTACTCACACATCTCTCTCTATACACACATATCTCTCTATCTCTCTCATCTTGATAAGTGATGCACACAATCTTTCACCCTCTCTCTTTCTATATGTTTTATCTTTCCTAATTTCTCTTTTCTTTTGTTTTGCAGGAGCTTTTTGGCATTGGTTTTTATTATTTTGAAGAGAGGCCACATTGACTAGGCTTTGAGGAGAGTGATCCAAAGAATTACATCAATGTAAGTGATTCTTTTGTTCTTTATTAGAGTTAGAGATAGAGAGAGAAAGACAAAGAAAGAGATATGAAAGAGAGAGAAAGAGAAACAAAGAGAGAGAAAGATGAAAGAGAAACACACAGAGAGAGAGAGAGAGAGAGAGAGAGAGAGAGAGAGAGAGAGAGAGAGAGAGAGAGAGAGAGAGAGAGAGAGAGAGAGAGAGAGAGAGAGAGAGAGATGAAAGAGAAATAGAGAGAGAGAGAGAGAGAGAGAGAGAGAGAGAGAGAGAGAGAGAGAGAGAGAGAGAGAGAGAGAGAGAGAGAGAGAGAGAGAGAGAGAGAGAGAGAGAGAGAGAGAGAGAGAGAGAGAGAGAGGGGGAGGGAGGGAGGGAGGGAGGGAGGGAGGGAGGGAGGGAGGGGGGAGGGAGGGAGGGAGAGAGAGATAGAGAGAGAGAGAGAGAGAGAGAGAGAGAGAGAGAGAGAGAGAGAGAGAGAGAGAGAGAGAGAGAGAGAGAGAGAGAGAGAGAGAGAGAGAGAGAGAGAGAGATACACACACACATGCATACTCATGTGTATGCATGCGTACATATTACATACACACATCCATATGCATACATACATACACACACAAATACATACACATCCATGCATACACACACATACATACAGATATCCATACACATACATATGCATATACATACACTCTCACATGCATACACATACACACACATGCATACACACACATACATACACATATTTATACACATACATCTGTATATACATAACTCTTACATGTATACACACATAAGAGACACACATATACATACACACATAAATGTGTATGCATACACACACGTTTTCACACATATGCACATATATACATACACACATAGACACACACATATACGCACACACACACACTCACATGCATACTACACACTCATGCATATTCATGCATACATACACAGATATGCATACACACATGTACATACACACAGATATACATACACACATACATATGAATACATACATACAAACACATATACACACATGCATGCACCCACATATAAATACATGCACTTACATACACATATGGGAACACATATACTTACATGCATATATACACACAGAAAAGGGACACACATATAGAAATACATAGATGCACATCCACATACGCACATGTACATACACACATGCATACACACATATAGACAAACACACACATATACATACACACACATATATATACACACATGCACACATATACACACATATACACATCATATGTATATATGCATGCATACACACACATACACACATGTCACATATACATACACATATACACACATATACATGTTTTAGGCTTAGGGTTTTAGGATTAGGGTTTTAGGATAAGGGTTTTAGGATAAGGGTTTTAGGATTAAGATTTTAGGATTAGGGTTTTAGGATTAGGGTTTTAGGATTAGGGTTTTAGGATTAGGGTTTTTGGCTTTTACATACATACATACATGCATACAAAAATATGCACATATAAACACATATACACATGCACATGCATACACACATACATAGATATGCATGTTTTAGGCCTTAGTCTTTAGGATTAGGGTTTTAGGGTTTTTACATATTTAGATATATGCATACACGCATATACACACATATGCATACACACATATATGTGTACACATATATATACACATGCACACACATCACATATACATACACACATACACACATACACACATACACATGTTTTAGGGTTAGGGTTGCAAATCTTGAATGAATCTTAACTTACCATTTTCTTTGGTATGGTGATCCACCTATTAGAATATCGGGCCGATGAGGGCTCAAGAATATTCATGCTTACTTTTTCTTTTAACAACTTTAACAAATCACCAATGTGAGCTTTGAGGACGAGCATAGGAGGACTGTTTCAAGGCACATAAAGATGGAACAAATTTAGGATCAACAAAACCTATCTCACTTGCTTTCATTGAAAATGTTTGCCCATGCACCATGTGTTGGGTGTGTGTAGAATTGCGAGAGACACACAAGAAGCACACACAAGCACGCATGCACCAAGACCCATGGAGAAGATGAATGGCATGAATAGCTCTCTCTATTGACGATTTTTAGAACTCAAGTAAGAGCTGAACAATATCCCTTAGTACAAAGTACCACCCCATATGAGTGGATCATGTGTGTGGTAACATGGGGAAAAAAACCTCTAGCCAGAACTAGAGTAAAAAGTGCCCATGTATAGGGAAAAGGTTCACATCAAAGCTACTCAAGGAACACATGTGTAACAAAACTCCCTAAATCAATTGATGTGAACACATACAGGGAGCGATAGATTAGTGCCCACAAGGTAATAAGCCCAAAGCTTTGCGAAAAACTTCAAATTTTTCCCGTGGAAGAGATTTGGTGAATATGTCTTCCACATTATCTTGTGTAGGCATATATACCATTTCAATTGCATGAAGGCACTCTATCACATAGTGATCATGCACCACAATATGTTTGGTCCATGCATGAAACACTAGGTTTCATGCAACAATAAATGCACTCTCACTAACTGTGAGAATATGCGTAGCAACATCAATCTCCATGCAAAGATCCATCAATAGGTGTCTCAGCCATATACACTCCACTGTAGCTATGAAAATTGCCCTGTATCCAACTTCACAACTCGATGTCGCCACTATAGGTTGCATCTTACTCAACTAAGATATGCATGGAGTCTCCATGGAAAAAGCAATTACCACTAGTGGAGATGCAAATATCATAACAACTAGCCCAATCGCTATTTGTAAAAGCATGGAAGAATGGTTGAATATCTATTCCATAAAAGAGATCTAAGCTCAAAGCACCTTTGAGATATCAAAACACATGTTTCATTGCTTTCCAATGCTTAGTGCCAGGGCTATGCATGAATGGACTCAACTAGGAAACTACGCACTATATAGCCAGCCTTGTATTTCATGCATATATATGATGTCCCACAACTTGCTGATAAAGAGAAGTGTCAAATGCATCACAAGAATCCTCAATTGAGAACCTAAATCCTATCTCAGCTGGTGCGGAAACTAGCTTGCAATTCGCAAAGTCAAAATGTTGAGGTAATTTTTCAACATACTTTGCTTCATGCATAAAAACCCCCCTGCCCGCCCTCAACAGATACAAACTAGATGCCAATATAGTAGCTCAAAATACCAAGATAAGTGACAACAAAAGTATGCTACAAATCAACCATAAGAATGTCAAGTTTTGCATCACATGACCTAGTCAAGAGTATGTCATCGATGTAAAGAACAAACACTATCAGACCCATCTTTGTATACATAGAGTGTGCTTTCAATTGGACTACATGTGAAGCAAAGAGTAGTCAAACACTTATGGATTTTGTTATTTCCTGCTCGTGGACCTTTCTTAAGACCATACAAAGCTTTATGCAAGTGACAAACCATATGCTCTTTCCCTTTCATGGAAAATCTAGGAGGTTGTTGCACATAGACCTCTTCTTGCAGCTCACCATTCAGGAAGATTGTTTTTATTTCTATTTGATGTACTTTCCAACCTCGATGGGCAGCCAATGCAACCACAATAGGAATGGTAGTCATGCATGAAGTAGGTGCAAAGGTTTCCTCATAGTCAATGCCATATTGTTGGGCATATCCTTTGGCAACCCATCAAGATTTAGAGCAATCAATGTTTTATCAAACGTTCTCTTAATATTGTATACCCACTATGTACCAATGGCAACTTCACCTTTTGACAATTTACATAACTCCCAAGTAACATTCCTATGTATGGAATCCATTTCTAATTGCATAGCACTCATCCATTGTGGATCATCACATGCATTTTCAGAAGTAAGTGGCTCTTCATTACATGTTATTGCAATAAGAGAATAATTTTAAAAATTACTTGATGCATGGCAAGAGCCTAATGTCGTTATATCAAGTAAAGATACACTAAATTTTCTATCTTGCAGAGTTTGTTTTGAACACTTTTCCATAGTCTATGCACGGTTGATAGACATGTGTTCATTATGTAAAACGTCTTCAACATGTATATCATGCATGGGCTGAATTTCATGCTCATTTTCAGTCATATTTTGATGCAAATGGTCAGCCAAATGGCTGAAATTTTTCAGCCCTTTGAGCCTCCGTTGGTTGGTCTGGCCATAGTCACGTGCACCACTTTAGAACAAAGGAAAGAGTGTATCCAACACATCTTGTGAGCTTACTCTTGGCTGTTTTTTGCATTCAAGTAGAGGGAAATTTGAATTTTTAGCAAATACCACATCTTGACTCACGATAATTGTGTTTTTCAATGGATGATACAACCGATATCCCTTACTTTCAACACTATCACCAACAAATACACATTTCTTTACCTTGTCATCAAGTTTGTGATGTTTTTGTGATGGCACAAGAGCATATGCCAAACAACCAAACACACACATATGACTAACCATAGGCTTAAGTCCATTCCAAGCCTCACAAGGAGTGATGACTGGCAATGGTTTTGTAGGGTAGTGATTCAACACATAGTTTGCAAAGATGACCACTTGCATCCAAAACTTGTCAAGTGCTTTCCTTAAACCATACATCGTGTCATTTCAAGGAGAGTTCTATTTTTATGCTCAACAACACCATTTTGTTGAGGTGTATATGCGACTGTACATTGGTGTGAAATTCCTGTTTCATGAAGAAAAACATTATAGTCATGTGACATGTATTAACCACCATGATCCATGCATAAAGTCAAAAGTCTTTTTGAAGAAAAAATTTCAGCCATAGCTAAAAAATTCTTTGAAGAAAGAAAATACCTCATTCTTTACTTTGATAGGATACACCCATGTATGGCAAGTAGCATCATCAATGAAGGTACTGAAATATACATGCTTCCCAAAAGATGGAGTCTTGACGGGACCACGTACATCACTATGAACAAGTTACAATTTTCTTGTAGTGTGTGTAGGACTATCTTTTGGAAAAGTAGCATTATGCATTTTTCCAAGAATGCAACCTTCACATGCATGCTTCTTAGTGGACTCAAGTGTTGGCAAACCAATAACCATGTCTTTCTTTTGCATGTAAAGCAAACTATTGAAGTTCAAGTAACCAAAATGAGCATGCCAAAGATCCATTTCAACCATGGAAGAAGTATGAGCAACTAAGGCATTCAAGATAGCCCTCTTGTATGTATCCATGTGATACAAACCATTAAATAATGTAATGGACATGACAATAATATCACCATTGCTGAAAATCATGAACCATACACTTATTGTCAACAAAGCGTACATGAAGTTGAGGTTTGGCAATCAATGAAATTGAAATTAAGTTCTTCTTAATACGAGGTACAAACAATGTATTTCTCAAGAGAATCACACCTCCATTTGTAGCCTTAAGCTCAATTTTGCCTACTCCAATGATAGGGTAAGAGGCATTGTTTGCACACATCATATGTGATCCTTGGGTGTATCTTTCAAAGATGCAAAAAACCTTTGTCACGAAGTTATGTGCTTTGAAGCACCACTATGAAAGAACCAATACAAATCAGCCTCATTGACAACCATACATTTAGAACGCAAAGATGCATAATAATGATATGTAACAACACATGCCCAAAAATTTTTAGCCATGTAGCTTCATCATTCTTTGCATTTGCTGAATTTTCGATAATACACATGTTGGATTCCTTCTTCTTTTCATTGCACTTAGCAAGGTTTCTACACTCATCAATAGTATAACGAGGCTTTTGGCAATATTTGTATCTCTTTTTGCTTTCAAATAAGCATCATTATAGGAATGAGTGGAAGAGGAAGGTTGAGGCTCTAGCTTTCATGAACCCAATGTCGAACCATACTTGCTTTTCTCATTTTGTGAGATACCAAGTGCTTGTGTTCCCTCAATCAAACCACTGCTATTCACTCTAGATTGATCTTCTTAGAAAAAGAGAGAAACAACCTCATCAAATGAAAACATATTGGGATTTCCTTTTGCAAGCAAATGGAGTGTAGTGGCAAATCTTTGAAAAGATTCTCATAATCCTTTCAACAATGTAGAGATGAGTGATGCATCCAGAATAATATCTATATTTGCTAATTTCTCTTTCAAGCCCTTGATGTGTATCACATAAATATCCATAGAGTCATTTTCATCCATACATACATCCTCAAGTTGCTTCCTCAAGTATGCAATGTGAGCCGCCGGAATGGAATTTACAATTTTTGTAATGTAATTTTTGAAAAGTCGCATGCATACGAAAAGGGCATAGCACAACCATTGTAACTCTTTTGATTAATGAAGAGAAGCGTGCATGAGACAGAGGGTGACGACGTCGGACTGTTAGTCTCGGCCAAGCGCCTGAAGTGGAGCGTGGCGCATTGACCATATCTTGAGTATTCTGTAATTCTATTAATTGAATTCAGTAATTAATTCAGTCTCTGTTGAAGTATTAAGTTAATCTGATATTGTGGTAAAGTGACGAAGTTGCCCATTCATACATATTGCAGTGAAGAGTGTTGTAATGTGCAGAACAGATACGTATTTGAAAGATAGTTTAACTCTGAACACTAAGTCGGTGTAGTAGCATATAACTCAATCTGTAGATTTGGGAAAATACAAACAGGGCCTCTGTTTTACAGACCCCTTAACCATCCCAAGAACCCAGATTTAATAAACAGTTAAATTACCAATTTAACACTAGCGCCGTTTGTGGCAAATGGAGTAACGAGTTGAAGAAAAGGTTAAGGGTCGAAGAAGAATTCCTTGATATATGCCGGTAACATGTTCCGACAAATCTTATCCCAAATATCAAAGTGATCAACATCCTTGGACAGTTCTAAGTTCGTTAGGAACACCCTATGGTGGTAGAAGTGAAGAACAATTAAGTTCAATTGCAGAACGTTCAATCCAACAAGCTAGTGACAATTTTGATGGCAGTTCGATGCTGTGCAGAAGCAGTTCGGTAGCTTGCGACGGTAATCCGGTGCGTTCTGGTGAAAGTCTGGTACATTCTAAAGAGAGTACATTAATTTTTGGTTGAACTTCGGTGCAGTGCGGTGACAGTTCAACATTGTCCGGTGACAATTTGGTGATCTCCGGTGACAATTCGGTGATCTTCAGTGATAGTGTGCTATTGTTCGGCAATAATTTATTGCATTCATCATTTTTAAGTGCAAGTTTAGCCAGTTTTGACACCAAAGTTGAGAAAGGGCTGTTAGATTTTGCGCAAAATAATCGGTTCAGAGACATCTTAGGACCAAAAAGTGGGCAAAGTGACCATACGGCCCAGGAACATCAAGAAATACTTCCCCAAAATTTAGGCAACATGAGTAGTTCACAGCAACAACAAGAACACCACCGGTTAAAGAAAAACCCAGCAGAAACTTTTGATTACCTGTAGAATAATAGGCAGAGGCGACATCAGAATGTACAAGACTATGCCACTCTATTTCCGACTCATTTACGACAATTACCACCACCGCATGCCAATTTACCATATGATGTCATTACTCAGTGGTTCATTAACGGATTAAACCCCCAATTGAAACAATTCATGATTATACGATGTGTGGGAGAAATGACCTTGGATGTCGTAATCAATATGGATTTACAGTTAGAAAATAAAGTGGGAGGATTCACTGAAGATTTAGAGTGGTTGAAGGCATCCAAGCATTCGAATGAGGATCCTCTGAAACAAATTTACTGTACTAAATGTAAAGACACAGGAGAAAGTAGCTCAACATGCGCTTTGAATCAGATGACCTGCGCTATTTTCCATACATCGGACCACACTACGGAGACCTATCCTTATAACGCAAGGGTACAGAGTAGAGCAACTGTCAATGCCATTATTCACAAACAAGGGCAATCGGCCAGTCATTACGCACCACCACAAATGAGGAATACTCCTTACCAAGGATACAAGAATTATAGAGGAGCTCGTGTGCCAACAATTCCAACAACAGGTCAATCGAGGACCTTCATGTGCTCCTTCGATAGCAACAATTCAGTCCGAACTGGATCCGATGGTGGACCACACGGTGTCCTTGATTACGGTTTGGTATAAGAATCATAAAATAACCCAAGTATTAATTGATGGAGGATCTGGAGTAAACATTGCAACAATTGCACTTTGTCAACGGATGGGATGGATGCACATCAAACCTATCCAATTTTTTGTCAGCATGGCTGATCAATCCCGAGTTCATCTGGTTGGATTGGTGCGAGACATTCCTATTACCCTTCAAGGAGCTGTATTTAAAATGACCTTTGTTGTTCTCGAATTACCAGAATCTAGCCTTGATTATAACCTGCTCTTTGGACGACCATGGTTAAAGCAAGCTAAGGTAGTTCAAAATTGGTCAGTGCATGTATTGATTTTTAAGTATAACCATCGAAAATATGTCGTTCCACTACACGACATGAAGCCTTGGACTTGCATGCATGACGATATATAGCAGAACCTGTACACATGTTGGATGGTCTGTCAAATGATGAAGAGGAAGCTTTTCTTAAAGCCAACAAGGATCTGATGGCGCTGGGAACTGTGGACTTACAAATGGTTGCAGATAGCTGGAGTCTGGCGGTATCGGCGCAAAAGCAAGGATCGGTGGATCAGTCCAACCGCTGGTAATCACGGCGCACGCCGGGTGCTTGGAGCAAGCTCAGGTGTAGTGAACTCAAACAAGCAATTGAAACTCAACAAGAAGATTAGGTGATAATTGCAAATTAATTCATCATACCCTTAGGTGTTTTGGAAAGCTCAGATATGATGAAGATGCAAAGAGCTTAAGCAAACTTCGAGACAATGGATCTTAGGTATAGTAAACCTCCGATAGTACTTAGACAAATCAAGTCAAATTTTTGTTTTAAGAAAAAAAGGTGATTTCAGTTTCCTCAATTATGATAAGTGATGATCATTCTCCACATTTAAACAATCATTGCATTAACAAAATCGTACTTTAAATCAAGAAAGTTCTTACTATGTCACATGTAATTTCCTTGAAAGAGTTTCACAACTTTAATGGTTCATTTCCTTTGGCTTTTGGTCATACAAAAAACTGCTAGAACGGTTGCTAACCTTTCCCTTATCTCGAAGTTAATTGTCAAGCCTTGTGGATTCAAAGAAGCAAAAAAAATAAATAAATAAAATTGATTCAAATATTGTTGTCCATTTTCATAAGCAGGAGCATTGGCTGCTTTTGATCGTTAATTTTAACTTGATGTGCTTCTCTTCGCTTGGTAGCTTCGAATTTCAAGATATTAACACAGTTAAGGCTTAATTTATACATATAAACCATTGCAATATGGTCTTCAGATGTTAAATCTCTTCGTAATGGATCAATGCGCAATGTTGCTGATAGTTTTCAAGAACTATTCATAGATGAGAAGCACTACGAATACATTAGTCAACCAAATTTGATCGCGTTCAAAATGTATGTACGATGATAATATGCAATTCAGTTATTCAATGTCTTGGAAACCGGCAGTAGCATCAAAAAGTGGAAAATTGCACAATACATAAATTTATGGTCTATGTACTGCATCTGTTCTTACTATATTGGAGAGGGCTTTTTAAGAATATAGGTGCACAGAGATACACTCAACTATACTGATTTGTGTTAAGATATGAATTGCCTGCATACAGTAATTCAAGCCTAAAAAACTAAATTCCAAATACCATGAAATTTTCTATTTCTGTCAACCTTACACTGTATACGGATAGGTGCCTTATAACTCATTTATTGCTAGCGTGAACATTCATCAGTTTGTGATAACAGAAAACTTAAGCAAATCCGATGTGTACACTATTCGACTTCGTCAGATGCGCATAAATTTAACTGCTTTAACATACAATCTTATAATTCAACACATAACACTTCATCAGATGATCTACATACTATTCGGAACAGCAGTACACAAATGGAGACTTATCGTCGCTTATCTATTGCTGGACATTGTTATAGCTTGACAGCTCCAACTCGCTATTAGCAGATCAAAGTATAAACAATATTTATGTGATCAAAACTGTGGTGCAACAAATAGTTCAAAATGCATTACAATCATTAATAAAAGCCAATGAATAATTCATAAGTTGCATTTCTTGATTCTGCGTATACGTCAACATCTTCTAATCAAGTCATCTCTATTATAATATCTGGGGGTTGACATTTTTACAGAGTATAGGTCATACGCAGATTATCATTAGCTATTTGTTACATTAAGAGAACTATGATGAAGCGCACAGTATGCTTTGCAAATTTATATGCTTTATCAGTTATCACACCACAAATAAAATAGCTTCGCAAGGAGCTGAGGAAATAACTACGTGCTCTAGGACGTTTCAGAACTGTTAAAAAGGGGACTTCCGCCACGTCTGCTTTTAATCTCTTTCGGGTTCTTGGGGATGGTAGGGGTCTGACAATGTAGAGGCCCTTTATCTGATTTTCCCAACTTAACTATCAATTTAAGCAGCATGCCACTATTAACTTCTTCTACACCGTATTACTATTCGTATTTCGGTTATTACTTACACCATATTTAACGTACGAATTAATGATCACTGTCGCACAGACTTATTAACGTGAACATAACATTACTGTGTTAATAAAGAATTACGGTGAGTTAACAAGACAGAGTGACAGTACTCAGAATATCTGTAATCTGCACTACAACGTCTCCACAAGGTCGCAAATCGCCCAGACAGACAGTCTGGCGATCCCGTCTCCTCTATCGTCGGAGAACCCCGTAATGTCTCTTCATTAATAGGTAAAAGGGTTACATCACTTCGCTACGACCTTTCAGTACGTGTGGTATATGAAAAATATAAAATTACAATGTGCCATTCCGACAGCCTAACACTGGCACGCACGGTGGACTCGAACCCGCAATGAAACAAAACTTAAGGCTCATCTAGAATGCCTTGTATATACATAGTTCGGGCTAATTTAAAAGTTCTAGTGATTTTGTGTTTTAATGAATCCAACATTAGTTTTAATGTTTCCGGCTCCACCAACTGTGCGTTAGTGCGTACTGAACTCGCCGAAATAGCCTGACTTATCAAAGCATCGGTCTGCGACTGCAAAAAGGCTTCTTCCAAATAAAAATCATTGGCAAGGGCTGCATCTCGGCTCAATCTCATATCTGCAATTTGACCATCAATTCTGGATAGTCGCTCTGCTTGAAAGCCTAGCTGCTTTTCTCTACGTACCAGCTCCTAAAGCTTGATATTGAATGGTTTGATAATAAGCATCTCTTTCTTTCATAATCCCTGCTAATTCCTTCTTAAGTTGAATTGTCAGACTCGTCTGTGCTTTTAGGGTAGAATTCACCTGAAAAAGATTGGCAGATGCGGCCTGTACTTCTACAGTAGTCTACTTAGCCAAAGTAGCCATTTCTTGTCCTCTCTGCATGACCTCATCAAGCTCGACGCGAGTTTCTTCTAAAAAATTACCGAGAGCAATCCGAGCATCCTCCTTATCCTGTACCAATTGATTTAATTGCTTGATTTCTTCATCACGAGCAGTTAAAAGAACATCTTTGGCTTTTAACTCAGCCAATGCTACATCTCTTTGAGCAATGCTGCATCTCTTTGAGCAATTAGATCATCCTGCTCTGTAATTGGAGCTTGAAGTTGCTGAAGTTGAACCTACAAAGCATGGTTCTCTGCCTTAACTGCATTTTCTTCTTCCTGTAATGGGGCAATATCTCCCTCTAAAATATCCACTTTGTGCTATAATTCATGTTGAATATTATCAGTTGCCAGCTTCAATTGCATAGGTAACTGTTGAGAAAACTGAATCAAGAGTCGACCCATAGACTCGAGTTCATTGAACATCGGGGTTGGAGAAGGAAGAGCAAGAAGAGATTGGGATGAAGAAGCGGAAAACAGATGAGGGGAAGGTGGTGGAGAGTAGTTGGGAGAAGAGGATGGAGAACTGGGTGCATCGAGAACAACAGGTGCAACGAGGCCAATGGGCTCAACTGGGTTTATTGGGGGAGGAATGGGTATAAGAGTATTCTGCTTGGTCGCCTCAGCCTTGTCGATTACGGCGTCAATCATGGCTATCATGTCGTTAAGAATTTCAGCAGCAATATCCTTCACAGAGTCTTGATGCTGCTGATGAGAATCCACCCGAGAAGAAACTTCGTTGGAGTCTTCCAGGTTGGCACCTTGTTCTTGCTACTTAATTGGAGAAGACGGACCAGAAGACTCAACGTGAATAGAAGTAGCAGTATCATGAAAAACTTTGTCGTCATGGCCAGCAGTTGATCCCTGCACTTGGCTCTCAAAGGGACTTATGCGTCTGTGTTTTCAGTGAAGAAGTTGCAATAGGTCTGCATCATCATCTTCCTCATCCTCTAGCATTTGCGTAGATTCTTCATGTAGTAAGAAGGGAGCGGTTGGAGGTGGTTGCGCAGCTTGGAGTACACGATAGGGCCTCTACATTGTCAGACCCCTACCATCCCCAAGAACCCGAAAGAGATTAAAAGCAGACGTGGCGGAAGTCCCCTTTTTAACAGTTCTGAAACGTCCTAGAGCACGTAGTTATTTCCTCAGCTCCTTGCGAAGCTATTTTATTTGTGGTGTGATAACTGATAAAGCATATAAATTTGCAAAGAATACTGTGCGCTTCATCATAGTTCTCTTAATGTAACAAATAGCTAATGATAATCTGCGTATGACCTATACTCTGTAAAAATGTCAACCCGCAGATATTATAATAGAGATGACTTGATTAGAAGATGTTGACGTATACGCAGAATCAAGAAATGCAACTTATGAATTATTCATTGGCTTTTATTAATGATTGTAATGCATTTTGAACTATTTGTTGCACCACAGTTTTGATCACATAAATATTGTTTATACTTTGATCTGCTAATAGCGAGTTGGAGCTGTCAAGCTATAACGATGTCCAGCAATAGATAAGCGACGATAAGTCTCCATTTGTGTACTGCTGTTCCGAACAGTATGTAGATCATCTGATGAAGTGTTATGTGTTGAATTATAAGATTGTATGTTAAAGCAGTTAAATTTATGCGCATCTGACGAAGTCGAATAGTGTACACATCGGATTTGCTTAAGTTTTCTGTTATCACAAACTGATGAATGTTCACGCTAGCAATAAATGAGTTATAAGGCACCTATCCGTATACAGTGTAAGGTTGACAGAAATAGAAAATTTCATGGTATTTGGAATTTAGTTTTTTAGGCTTGAATTACTGTATGCAGGCAATTCATATCTTAACACAAATCAGTATAGTTGAGTGTATCTCTGTGCACCTATATTCTTAAAAAACCCTCTCCAATATAGTAAGAACAGATGCAGTACATAGACCATAAATTTATGTATTGTGCAATTTTCCACTTTTTGATGCTACTGCCGGTTTCCAAGACATTGAATAACTGAATTGCATATTATCATCGTACATACATTTTGAACGCGATCAAATTTGGTTGACTAATGTATTCGTAGTGCTTCTCATCTATGAATAGTTCTTGAAAACTATCAGCAACATTGCGCATTGATCCATTACGAAGAGATTTAACATCTGAAGACCATATTGCAACGGTTTATATGTATAAATTAAGCCTTAACTGTGTTAATATCTTGAAATTCGAAGCTACCAAGCGAAGAGAAGCACATCAAGTTAAAATTAACGATCAAAAGCAGCCAATGCTCCTGCTTATGAAAATGGACAACAATATTTGAATCAATTTTATTTATTTATTTTTTTTGCTTCTTTGAATCCACAAGGCTTGACAATTAACTTCGAGATAAGGGAAAGGTTAGCAACCGTTCTAGCAGTTTTTTGTATGACCAAAAGCCAAAGGAAATGAACCATTAAAGTTGTGAAACTCTTTCAAGGAAATTACATGTGACATAGTAAGAACTTTCTTGATTTAAAGTACGATTTTGTTAATGCAATGATTGTTTAAATGTGGAGAATGATCATCACTTATCATAATTGAGGAAACTGAAATCACCTTTTTTTCTTAAAACAAAAATTTGACTTGATTTGTCTAAGTACTATCGGAGGTTTACTATACCTAAGATCCATTGTCTCGAAGTTTGCTTAAGCTCTTTGCATCTTCATCATATCTGAGCTTTCCAAAACACCTAAGGGTATGATGAATTAATTTGCAATTATCACCTAATCTTCTTGTTGAGTTTCAATTGCTTGTTTGAGTTCACTACACCTGAGCTTGCTCCAAGCACCCGGCGTGCGCCGTGATTACCAGCGGTTTGACTGATCCACCGATCCTTGCTTTTGCGCCGATACCGCCAGACTCCAGCTATCTGCAACCATTTGTAAGTCCACAGTTCCCAGCGCCATCAGATCCTTGTTGGCTTTAAGAAAAGCTTCCTCTTCATCATTTGACAGACCATCCAACATGTGTACAGGTTCTGCTATATATCGTCATGCATGCAAGTCCAAGGCTTCATGTCGTCTAGTGGAACGACATATTTTCGATGGTTATACTTAAAAATCAATACATGCACTGACCAATTTTGAACTACCTTAGCTTGCTTTAACCATGGTCGTCCAAAGAGCAGGTTATAATCAAGGCTAGATTCTGGTAATTCGAGAACAACAAAGGTCATTTTAAATACAGCTCCTTGAAGGGTAATAGGAATGTCTCGCACCAATCCAACCAGATGAACTTGGGATTGATCAGCCATGCTGACAAAAAATTGGATAGGTTTGATGTGCGTCCATCCCATCCGTTGACAAAGTGCAATTGTTGCAATGTTTACTCCAGATCCTCCATCAATTAATACTTGGGTTATTTTATGATTCTTATACCAAACCGTAATCAAGGACACCGTGTGGTCCACCATCGGATCCAGTTCGGACTGAATTGTTGCTATCGAAGGAGCACATGAAGGTCCTCGATTGACCTGTTGTTGGAATTGTTCAAAATGCATTACAATCATTAATAAAAGCCAATGAATAATTCATAAGTTGCATTTCTTGATTCTGCGTATACGTCAACATCTTCTAATCAAGTCATCTCTATTATAATATCTGCGGGTTGACATTTTTACAGAGTATAGGTCATACGCAGATTATCATTAGCTATTTGTTACATTAAGAGAACTATGATGAAGCGCACAGTATTCTTTGCAAATTTATATGCTTTATCAGTTATCACACCACAAATAAAATAGCTTCGCAAGGAGCTGAGGAAATAACTACGTGCTCTAGGACGTTTCAGAACTGTTAAAAAGGGGACTTCCGCCACGTCTGCTTTTAATCTCTTTCGGGTTCTTGGGGATGGTAGGGGTCTGACAATGTAGAGGCCCTTTATCTAATTTTCCCAACTTAACTATCAATTTAAGCAGCATGCCACTATTAACTTCTTCTACACCGTATTACTATTCGTATTTCGGTTATTACTTACACCATATTTAACGTACGAATTAATGATCACTGTCGCACAGACTTATTAACGTGAACATAACATTACTGTGTTAATAAAGAATTACGGTGAGTTAACAAGACAGAGTGACAGTACTCAGAATATCTGTAATCTGCACTACAACGTCTCCACAAGGTCGCAAATCGCCCAGACAGACAGTCTGGCGATCCCGTCTCCTCTACCGTCGGAGAACCCCGTAATGTCTCTTCATTAATAGGTAAAAGGGTTACATCACTTCGCTACGACCTTTCAGTACGTGTGGTATATGAAAAATATAAAATTACAATGTGCCAATCCGACAGCCTAACACTGGCACGCACGGTGGACTCGAACCCGCAATGAAACAAAACTTAAGGCTCATCTAGAATGCCTTGTATATACATAGTTCGGGCTAATTTAAAAGTTCTAGTGATTTTGTGTTTTAATGAATCCAACATTAGTTTTAATGTTTCCGGCTCCACCAACTGTGCGTTAGTGCGTACTGAACTCGCCGAAATAGCCTGACTTATCAAAGCATCGGTCTGCGACTGCAAAAAGGCTTCTTGCAAATAAAAATCATTGGCAAGGGCTGCATCTCGGCTCAATCTCATATCTGCAATTTGACCATCAATTCTGGATAGTCGCTCTGCTTGAAAGCCTAGCTGCTTTTCTCTACGTACCAGCTCCTAAAGCTTGATATTGAATGGTTTGATAATAAGCATCTCTCTCTTTCATAATCCCTGCTAATTCCTTCTTAAGTTGAATTGTCAGACTCGTCTGTGCTTTTAGGGTAGAATTCACCTGAAAAAGATTGGCAGATGCGGCTTGTAATTCTACAGTAGTCTACTTAGCCAAAGTAGCCATTTCTTGTCCTCTCTGCATGACCTCATCAAGCTCGACGCGAGTTTCTTCTAAAAAATTACCGAGAGCAATCCGAGCATCCTCCTTATCCTGTACCAATTGATTTAATTGCTTGATTTCTTCATCACGAGCAGTTAAAAGAACATCTTTTGCTTTTAACTCAGCCAATGCTACATCTCTTTGAGCAATGCTTCATCTCTTTGAGCAATTAGATCATCCTGCTCTGTAATCGGAGCTTGAAGTTGCTGAAGTTGAACCTACAAAGCATGGTTCTCTGCCTTAACTGCATTTTCTTCTTCCTGTAATGGGGCAATATCTCCCTCTAAAATATCCACTTTGTGCTATAATTCATGTTGAATATTATCGGTTGCCAGCTTCAATTGCATAGGTAACTGTTGAGAAAACTGAATCAAGAGTCGACCCATAGACTCGAGTTCATTGAACATCGGGGTTGGAGAAGGAAGAGCAAGAAGAGATTGGGATGAAGAAGCGGAAAACAGATGAGGGGAAGGTGGTGGAGAGTAGTTGGGAGAAGAGGATGGAGAACTGGGTGCATCGAGAACAACAGGTGCAACGAGGCCAATGGGCTCAACTGGGTTTATTGGGGGAGGAATGGGTATAAGAGTATTCTGCTTGGTCGCCTCAGCCTTGTCGATTACGGCGTCAATCATGGCTATCATGTCGTTAAGAATTTCAGCAGCAATATCCTTCACAGAGTCTTGATGCTGCTGATGAGAATCCACCCGAGAAGAAACTTCGTTGGAGTCTTCCAGGTTGGCACCTTGTTCCTGCTACTTAATTGGAGAAGACGGACCAGAAGACTCAACGTGAATAGAAGTAGCAGTATCATGAAAAACTTTGTCGTCATGGCCAACAGTTGATCCCTGCACTTGGCTCTCAAAGGGACTTATGCGTCTGTGTTTTCAGTGAAGAAGTTGCAATAGGTCTGCATCATCATCTTCCTCATCCTCTAGCATTTGCGTAGATTCTTCATGTAGTAAGAAGGGAGCGGTTGGAGGTGGTTGCGCAGCTTGGAGTACCGGGAAAAGAAAAGTAAAGATATAGGGTAGACGAGAACAGGGAAGGTCACCCTTATTGACTGGTTTGATAACCGCAACACATTCACGATGAATGCGCCAGAAATAGAATGAAGCAAAATTAACAGACTCACGGGAAGCAATATCTAGCATGGAATAAAATGGACAGGCAATACCATAGGTACATTTTTGGAGATTCAAAGTGGCTACTAAGAATTCCAGAGCTGTGCGCTCGGGTTCAGGTCTGTATAGAATGGAGTACTCATTAGATGAGTGCCCGGGAAACAACTCTGTCATGGTGGCTACAGGAAGAAGTGGACCATTCTCCAATCCTTCCATAGGGAGGCGGAAAGCTTCAGCAAACGAAGCTAAAGTAATAACAATGCAGGATGGTAAATAGGCTATTGGCCAACACTGCTCTGTAGCAGGTGTAGAGGCGATGGCAGCAACGATTTGCGCATAGAATGGTTGAAACTCCACTGAATGCCAAGGCAATTCAACGAAGGCCAGAAGACCACGGGTGCGCAAGTACCCACTTACTTCAGGAGTGAGTCCTGCACGAAAGATGGCGACATTCGCGAGAGCTTCCATGGCGCGCACAAATAAAGACAAGAACACAGACAACAAGGAATGCACAATCACACAAACACAATAGTCCCACGGGCAACATTAGGCGATTGGAAAGCCCAATCATCGCACAGTATTGGAAAGATATCCATCATAATTACGGCATGCATGCAGGAAAAGAAACAATAACACAGGGTGGCGATTAATCATATTTAGATACCATAACGAGGGGATTATAGTCAGTGGTCAACCGAAATACAGGGAAAGAAATAAAACAAATAACACGCGAACAAGATGAGGTACACGTCATCGATTATCGTCTGGTTGGTGATATGGCCGAAGCTTAGAACAATTAATCACTTTTGGCAAGAGAACACCTGTTAAGGTTGCCAACCAAAAAGTTGATGGTCCCACTTGATCAGCAATCTGGTATGGACCAAACCACCATAATTTAAATTTTCCAGTAGACCGATTGGCTTTAGCATTATAGAATAACATAAGTTTCCCCACCGTAAACACAGGGGTCTTGAGGAAACGATCATGGGTACGGGCTTGACGAAGCTGAACTTCTTGAAGAGTCATAAAACTTTCCTAGCATTGTTCATCCAACGATCTGAGCATATCCAACCGAAAGGGCAAAGATTCTTCCAGCAATAATTTCTGAGTTAAGGCAACACGTAGACTCGGGACTACTACTTCCATCGGCGCAATAGCTTCCAATCCATAAGCAATCTTAAACGATGAATAACTTCATAGTCGAACTCCTGTAATAATAAAACCCATCGAGCCAATCTTCCACCCAAATGTTGCTGCCGGACCAAATACACGAGTGCGGCAGGATCCATGTGCAAGGTGAACTTTCGGCCCAACAAATAATGGCGAAACTTCTTCATAGAGTACACCAACCCGAGACATTCTCTTTCGGTCACTGAATAGTTTCTTTCAGCAGGGGCTAATCCGCGACTCGCATAATAGACATGCCGAAACCATTTGTCAGTTTGCTGCATTAGAACGCTTCCAATGGCTATGTCCGATGCATCTACAAAGACATGGAACGGACGTTCCCAATGAGGGGGTTGCGAAATTGGGGCCTACGTCAATAAAACTTTTAAACGATCAAATGCAGTTTGGCACTCTCGAGTCCATTCGTACTGCCGTGGAGTACTAGTCATAAGCTCACTAAGTGGTGTTGCTAAATGAGCTAACCACCGTAAATGTCTGCCATGCCACCAGATTTGGCCCAGAAAGCGCATAACTTCTTTCTGTGTTGTAGGGACTGGTGCCTCCAACATGGCTGCAATTTTATCCGGATCGACTTGTATTCCTTTTTCAGAGATAATATGTCCGAGTAGTTTGCCACAAGAGACTGCAAAAATAGACTTTGTCGGATTCAAGCATAACCGGTATTCACGGCATTTTTCAAAGCAGCACCGTAAATGATACAAGTGCGCCGCAGTCTTACCAAATAAGGAAAAATCATCCAACTATACTTGCATAAAAGTAGTCAAGTAGGGTGAAAAGACTTTTTGCATACATCGTTGAAATGTACTTGGAGCATTCCTTAACCCAAACCACATTACTGTACAAGCATAAATACCCCAGTTCGTGATAAAAGTTGTTTTAGGTATGTCCTATTCTGCCATCCTCACCTGGTTATAGCCACTGTAACCATCCAGAAATGAATACATCTCGTGCCTGGCCACCCTCTCGAGCATTGTGTCTACAAAGGGGAGAGGAAATGGATCCGGTACATTGGCTGCATTCAATTTCCGGTAACCAACACAGATACGCAGCTGTTTATTTTTCTTCGGAAGGATCACGATCGGAGATATCCATTCAACATGCTCGATTGGTACAATGAATCCCACCGTCAATAACCGATCGAGTTTTGCTTTGACCTGTGCTGCATAATTGGGGTTCATTCAGTAACTAGACTGTTTGATTGGCTTCACCTCTGGTTTGAGCACTACCCGATGTTGATAGATCCGCGGGTCCAGACCTTTCATATCTCGATAGTCCCAAACAAAAACATCGGAGAACTCACGCAGAAGTCGTATCAAATCATCTTGAAATGTCTTTGATAATCCTGCCTTAATCTTAACTGGTCGAGGGTTGACCATATCACCCAAATTATATGTTACTAATTGATCTTCCGGTACATAAAATTTTCGAGGTTTTACCAGATCATGATCAGACTGCAAAAGTTGATGTAAGGTGGCTCCATCCATAACGACACTATCATCTGCGCCTGCATCTCTGGTCATTGGTACCACTGTGCAAGCGGCCGGACTCCACTTGTCTGCGACCCACTGGAGATCTACAGTACCTAATGAGATCAGATCCTTATTGGTCTTCAGGAACGCCTCTTCCTCGTCGTCAGATAATCCATCCAACATATGGACCGGCTCCGCTACATATGGTCGTGCATGAAGGTCGCAGGGTTGCATGGCATCCAATTTAACTACATATTTCCGGTGGTTGTCTTTGAAAGTTAACTCCTTCGCTGACCAATCTTGTACAACTTTGGCTTGCTTCAACCATGGTCGACCGAAAAGTAGATTGTAGTCGAGGCTTGATTCTGGTAGTTCGAGAACTACAAAAGTCATTTTGAATGTGGTACCCTGCAAGGTAATCGGAATATTCCGTACTAGTCCCACCGGATGGACTCCGGATTGGCCTGCCATTCGTATAAAAAATTGTACGGGCTCGATTTGGGTCCACCCCAATTTCTTGAAGAGAGCTGCAGTTGCAATATTCACACCTGAAACGCCATCAATTAGCACTTGAGTAATCTTTTGGTTTTTATGCCAAACAGTGATCAATGGGACTGAATGATCCACCGTAGAATCAGATTCTGGTTGTATTGTTGCAGTCACCGGAGTACAGGAAGATCTGGGACTAACCTACTCTTGGAATTGCTGCCTGACTCCTGGCAACAAGGCGAGCAACTGTCCCAAAGGGAGTGTAATTGAAGCCTTAGATAGGATATCCCATACCTTATCTGTTTGAATCGTACTTCTCACCAATTCTGATGATGATTCTACTGTTGCTAGGATAGAATTTTGTTCATTCGATCTTGCCTTAGGCAGGGGAACCTGTGTTACCGGAATTGGATCAGGAAACACAATTGACTCTTTAGCTGTCCATTGACTAGCCTTTGTATACATTCGCTGCTGCTCACGGATACCACGCTCGAACACCTCAGCTGGGGGTTGCAATTGCTTACCCGATCTTGTCTGAACCACTGCTGCTTGTGATTCAACTGGTGAAATATAGACCATGTTGGTCATTGGATTTTCTTGCTCCTTCTTCCTTTTGTCGTACTCTGCTGCATCCTTGCAAAATCTATAGATGTGGCCAATCTTGCCGCAAAAATGACATCGAGATGGTGGAAGAGAAGTACCTTTCGCTGATGTACCCACCTGCCATCGATTTGAATTAAAATTGGTGTTCCGCTGACCCCGGTAATTCCTATATCCTTGTGACTGATTGGTTCGCATCTGTGGTGGCACATAATGGGTTGCTGGCTGACCTAGTTCTTGTATGATGGCGTTTACAACTGCTCTGCCTTGCACCTTGGCATTATATGCGCAAGTTTCCGTTGAGTGTCTTGTTGTGTTGCAGATGGCACAATACATCTGGTTAAGGGCACATGTAGAACTGGTGTGCCCTGGATTTTTGCACTTGGTACAATACATCTGTTTGGCCGGATCATCCGCTACATTCTCACTGGCTTTCACCCATTCCAAGTCTTTTGTAAATCCTCCAACTTTATGCTCTAGTTGCAGGGCCATCGCAATAACAACATCCAATGTCATTGTACCCACATAGTGGATGATCATTATTTATTTCAGCTGTGGACTCAGTCAGTTAATGAACCATTGGGTTATAACATCATCCGGTAGATTAGCGTGTGCCGAGGGCAACTGCCTTAAGTGAGTTCGAAACAATGTTGCGTATTCCTGATCAGTCTGATGCGGTTTTTGCCGATTGTTCTGCAAATAGTCGAAGATTTCGACAGGATTTTTCTTCAACCAGAACCTCTGTAAAAACACATCCATTACAACATCATAGTTAACGAAATGTTTAATATCATACTCAGTCAACCATCTAGCTGCTTCGTTAACTAAGGTGGCCTAAAATACGAAAGCCTTGTACACGGGATCGGGTGGATGATTCAGCACTGCATAGCTTATCTCAAAGGTATGCACATGTGCATCAGGGTCGTCACCCGGGAATCCACCGAACTTGGTGTAAGTCACTCCTATTGGAACCCGTCGAACTAGTATAATTGGTTGCGGCTGCTGCTGTTGCTCAAACTACGATTGCGGTTGTGGGGGTGTCTGCTGTTGAGACTGTGAACCACTCATGTTGTTATTATGAGTAGTATTGTTGTTATCTGTAGGGTGAGGAGGTGTCTCTAGTCCTTCAGAATATGTATTACCAGACAGCTCACCTTCCGTCTCGAAAATAGCGTTGAATCTCTTACTTATCTCCAAATCAAATAACCTGTCCTCAGCTTTGGTATCGAAACTAGAGAGGCTTGCACCGAACAATGCTGAACATAACAAGGATCCACTAGGTAGTACTACGGTGTCATTGAAAAACTTCAGACTCCCACTAAATGGCACGGAACTCCCACCAAAACTTGTCGAACTTTCACCACACCAGGTTATCTTTTCACCGGAAATAGTCTCACTTGGTAACACAACATTATCACCAGAAATAGTCAAATTCTAACCAGATAATGTCGAACCAACTGCACACTCTCTTTGTACACTCAAAAGTCACTGTACTTGCTTCAGAAAGTATCGGAATCACACTAGAATCTACCGAAATATCATCATGGGTCACCGCACTAGTATCGGAATCACTTCTAAGTGGCTCCGATCCTTCGACAACTGGGCTTAAATGGCCTGCACTTCTACCACCTGGGGGTGTCCCTAATAGATTTGGAACTGCCCAAGGATGCAATCTCTTTCGGGTTCTTGGGGATGGTAGGGGTCTGACAATGCAGAGGCCCTTTATCTGATTTTCCCAACTTAACTATCAATTAAGCAGCATGCTACTATCCAGTATAACTTCTTCTACACCGTATTACTGTTCGTATTTCGGTTATTACTTACACCGTATTTAACGTACGAATTAATGATCAATGTCGCACAGACTTATTAATGTGAACATAACATTACTGTGTTAATAAAGAATTATGGTGAGTTAACAAAGACAGAGTGAAAGTACTCAGAATGTCTGTAATCTGCACTACGACGTTTCCATAAGGTCGCAAATCGCCCAGACAGACAGTCTAGCGATCCCGTCTCCTCTACCGTCGGAGAACCCCGTAATGTCTCTTGATTAATAGGTAAAAGGGTTACATCACTTCGCTACGACCTTTTAGTAGGTGCAGTATATGAAAAATATAAAATTACAATGTGCCAATCTGGCGGCTTAACAGAACAGAAAGTAATAAGTGATAGAATTAAACAATAAAATCCTTGTATAAGCTATTGAAGCTTAACAGAATTAAATGACTACAGAGAGCAATGAACGTTACCATACTAAATAATATATCTGAGAAGGATGAATAATGATTTGAAAGGTTCTTGGAATCTCCACCAAAGAACAATCCTACGATAAATCAGGAACAAATAGAGGTGAAGATATTCTCCCTCCTCTGCATGCATACATGTCAACCCTTTTCGTCGTCAATTTCTTCTCTAGCTTATCTTATCAGCGTCTGATATCTAGCGGGATAGCATCATCAGAATTTTCAGCAGAGATCTCCTTTCTGTAGCAATGCTTTCCATTCAGCGTGCCCCCATCCGTCTGAGAACAAACAATGAAATGGCCTTCATAAGAGTTGGCCTCCTTCCTTCTCGCAGTCTTTCACCCGTAGCGAAGCCCCTTCTCTCTTAATATATGTAGCCCATCTGAGCCAAATTTCTTTCAGCGTTCTCCCTTCTCTTTTTGTGACGGACCATCCTCCTTCACTCTGTCATTGTACGGCAGATCAGATGTCCTTTTCTTTGATGTGCTTTTCCTCCTTTCCTTTCCTATTCAGTGCTGTGCGTCCCAGCTTTTGTCCCAAAAAATATGCGTATATCAATTGTTTGCTATATATGTTGTTCCTTTTTAGATACTTTTCTCTCTTACAAGAACGCTCTAGAATTTAGAGTCGAAACTCTTTAACTCTATAGTTAGAGGTAAGTAAAAAACAACAACTTGCGACTTGTGCTTGCATCTGAAAGTTAGGAGGACATGCGCATGCTGACGGAAGAAGGGGATTCTCTGGGGCTGTTGGAAGTTGATCCGAATGTGGAAAGTGAAGACTTCGAAAATGTTGAAGGTGGTGGAATCATCCACTTCCTATTTTGCTTTCTATTAATATGACACTTCCGAATATATATCTCATCTTGTATTGCACCCTTTAAATTTGGTTCTGCTTCATCAAGAGTAGAGATGAGAATCTCTATGACAACGACCTGTACGATAGTACCACTAACTGGTGAACCCGAATCAAGGGAAGCACCGACCTTGGATGATACGATGCTACAGCAATTGCTTTAGCCAGTTGATGACTTTACCATGCCCCAACAATTCTGCGTACCAGAAGACCATATGTGAATTCTTTGATGTATTTGCTTTGGATTACCGTGATATGAAGGGGTTGGATCCACACATCTATCAACACCGGGTTATGCTGAAACCAGATGCCTGGCCTATTAAACAACCCAGCTATAGAATGAATCCTCACTATGCGGCTCAAGTCAAAGCAGAATTGGATTGATTGCTGAAGGTTGGGTTTATTGTCCCTATCGAGCATGCGGAGTGGATTTCCCCCATTGTCATAGTCCCTAAGAAGAATAAGCAATTACGAATATGCATGGACTACCGGAAGTTGAATGAAGAAACCCTACCTGATCCATTCCCTCTGCCATTTTTGGACACAATGTTAGATGATGTGGCTGGTCGTGAGATGTACTCCTTTTTGGATGGATATAGTGGTTATAACCAAGTACAAATGGTGGAGCAAGATATTCCAAAGACAACATTTATAACAAATTGGGGCGTTTATGCATGTACAGCGATGTGGTTTGATTTGCGAAATGCTCCAAGTACATTTCATTGCTGTATGGAGGAAGTTTTCTCTCCTTATCTAACTACATTCATGAGAGTTTACTTGGATGACTTCTCCTTATCCGGTGATACTTTGGCACATCTGTATCATTTACGGTGCTATTTTTTAAAGTGTCGAGAATACCATTTGTGCTTAAACCCAAATAAATCTGTATTCTCTGTATCTTGTGGCAAGTTGTTAGGGCACGTTATCTCAAAACAAGGGATCCAAGTTGATCCAGATAAGATGAAGGCAGTACTGGTGGCATCTACTTCCAAGACACCCAAAGAAGTGATGTGCTTCTTGGGACAAATCCGATGGCATGGGCGACATTTGCGGTTGCTTGCTCATCTGGCCATGGCCCTCAATCGACTGATAACCAGTACTCCTCACTAGTTTCAATGGACTGAAGCCTGTCAGTTGTCTTTTGATTGATTGAAATCACTGTTAATGCAGGCACCTATTTTACAAGCACCAACTTGGGAACTCACTACAACATATCGAGAGTATACTGAGGCTTCTACGGAGGAAAATGAATGGGCATAATTTTTCCACGACGTCGGTGTCGTGGTCGGTATGGGTGTCCGAAACATAACGCCGGTACGGGCATCGATATAGGCGTCAGTATGGGCATCGGTATGAGCGTCGATATAATCATTGGTAATATCGGTGCTCATACTGACGATTGTACTGGGTGTACCGATGCCTATACTGATGACTCTACTGGGCGTACCGATGCCCATACCGATGACCATATCTGCACAATTTTTTTTGGGTAGCGTGTGTCGTCTTTTGCTACAGGATGATGTTGTTTAGCAAAAGACAATACACTCTGCCCAACTCTAAACCGAGTACATGTGTTATGTACTCTAATGGCAACCAAAACATGATTTTATATGAGCAAAACTGAACCATGAATCATGTACAAAAAGTTGTATATTCCATAAATGAAGCATGTACAAGAGTGTGACAAAGCACTTCCATATAGGAATCGAATACAACATTATGGTACATCATTGCCACATAGGAGTGTAGTACAAAATTGTGGCAATGTGACAAAGCACTTCCATATAGGAATCGAATATAAAATTATAATACATCATTGTCACATAGGAGTGTAATACAAAATTGTGGCAAAGTATATACGTAAGGGGATCAAAATATTTACGCCTACAATCCTGCAACAAAGCATGTATAAAATGAGACAAATTGATATGACATTTATAAACAAAAACTAAAAATACAAAACCAAGCTATAAGTTTACCTAATCATAGAATATTCTCCCATGAGACGATTGCACCACGTCCCTCTAAGTCTTGCAACAGTGCAGCCAATCCATGATGATATCCGTAAGATTCTTTGGTTTGCGTCGGAGGACGACCCATTGCCAACTCCTATAATAAATATGCAAAATGTTAGTTCAACATACATGATGTGCTGAAGACAAACAAAATCAATTATTAACATGATACTTACAAATTGGTAGCGCATACTATCGTATCTTCCGCTACCTAAATGCGACCTTCCAACCGTATCCAAACGTGTGGCCGCTGCATCTCTCTGTTGACGATATCGATCAGGAGTATGTTGCTGCTCATCCTAAATCGATTCCCACTCTTCAACATCTAACCACGCAGGCTTTAGTAAGCCTGCTCTTAAAGCATCGCGAGCTTCCGACCGTCGATGAGACATCACCTCGCGTGCCATATGCTGAATCCATTCCAAACTCACAATAGCATTCCCAGGTGCTGTCCGGTACTCTTCATATATCATTTGTGTGATATAGTTTTGGAATCCCTATCCTGTTCGCTCCATGTTAGCATTACAGAATGTCCAAACTCTATGTAGCAAACTTGTCGAATGCGCTGATGCATTGACTTCCCGGCTGCATCCATGACTAGAGCTCCATTACATATGTGATATATTTTGGACTCATCATGGTCATGCGCTCCCCATGGTGTATGTGGAGATCCCATCTGATCCAATGTGAATGCATGTTTGTATGCATATGCATGTTTGTATGCATATGCATGTGTGTATGCATATGCATATGCATGTGTATGCATATGCATATGCATGTGTATGCATATGCATGTGTATGCATATGCATGTGTATGCATATGCATGTGTATGTGTGTATGCATGTGTATGTGTGTATGCATATGCATTGTGTGTATGCATATGCATGTTTGTGTGTATGCATATGCATGTTTGTGTGTATACATATGCATGTTTGTGTGTATGCATATGCATTGTGTGTATGCATTATGTATGTGTGTATGCATTGTGCATGTGTGTATGCATTGTGTATGTGTGTATGCATATGCATTGTGTGTATGCATATGCATTGTGTATGTGTGTATGCATATGCATGTGTGTATGCATATGCATGTGTGTATGCATATGGATGTGTGTATGCATATGCATTGTGTATGTGTGTATGCGTATGCATGTATGTGTGTATGCATATGCATGTGTATGCATATGCATTGTCTATGTGTGTATGCATATGCATGTATGTGTGTATGCATGTGCATGTTTATATACATGTGCATGTGTGTATGCATATGCATGTGTATGCATATGCATGTGTGTATGCATGTGCATGTGTGTATGCATGTGCATGTGTGTATGCATGTGTGTATGGATGTGTGTATACATATGCATATATGTGTGTATGCATATGCATGTATGTGTGTATGCATATGCATGTGTGTATGCATATGCATGTATGTATGCATGTGTGTATGCATGTATGTGTGTATGCATATGCATGTGTGTATGCATATGCATGTATGTGTGTATGCATATGCATGTATGTGTGTATGCATATGCATGTATGTGTGTATGCATATGCATGTATGTGTGTATGCATTGTGTATGTGTGTATGCATTGTGCATGTGTGTATGCATTGTGCATGTGTGTATGTATTGTGTATGTGTGTATGCATATGCATGTGCGTATGCATATGCATTGTGTATGTGTGTATGTATATGCATTATGTATGTGTGTATGCATGTGTGTATACATTGTGTATGTGTGTATGCATATGCATGTATGTGTGTATGCATTGTGTATGTGTGTATGCATTGTGCATGTGTGTATGCATTGTGTATGTGTGTATGCATATGCATTGTGTGTATGCATATACATTGTGTATGTGTGTATGCATATGCATGTGTGTATGCATATGCATGTGTGTATGCATATGCATTGTGTATGTGTGTATGCATATGCATTGTGTATGTGTGTATGCATATGCATGTGTGTATGCATATGCATGTGTGTATGCATATGCATGTGTGTATGTGTGTATGCATGTGTGTATGCATGTGTGTATACATTGTGTATATGTGTATGCATATGCATGTATGTGTGTATGCATTGTGTATGTGTGTATGCATTGTGTATGTGTGTATGCATTGTGCATGTGTGTATGCATTGTGTATGTGTGTATGCATATGCATTGTGTATGTGTGTATGCATATGCATGTGTATGCATATGCATTGTGGATGTGTGTAGGCATATGCATGTGTGTATGCATATGCATGTATGTGTGTATGCATATGCATTGTGTATGTGTGTATGCATTGTGTATGTGTGTATGTGTGTATGCATATGCATTGTGTATGTGTGTATGCATGTGCATGTGTGTATGCATATGCATTGTGTTTGTGTGTATGCATATGCATGTGTGTATGCATATGCATGTATGTGTGTATGCATGTGCATGTGTGTATGCATATGCATTGTCTATGTGTGTATGCATATGCATGTGTGTATGCATGTGCATGTGTATGCATATGCATGTATGAGTGTATGCATATGCATTGTGTGTATGCATATGCATGTGTGTATGCATATGCATTGTGTATATGTGTATGCATATGCATGTGTGTATGCATTTGCATGTATGTGTGTATGCATATGCATGTGTGTATGCATATGCATTGTCTATGTGTGTATGCATATGCATGTGTGTATGCATGTGCATGTGTGTATGCATATGCATGTATGTGTGTATGCATATGCATGTGTGTATGCATATGCATGTGTGCATGCATATGCATTGTGTATGTGTGTATGCATATGTATGTGTGTATGCATATGCATGTGTGTATGCATATGCATGTATGTGTGTACGCATATGCATGTGTGTATGCATATGCATTGTCTATGTGTGTATGCATATGCATGTGTATGAATATGGATGTGTGTATGCATGTGCATGTATGTATGCATATGCATGTATGTGTGTATGCATATGCATTGTGTGTATGCATATGAACTGTGTGCATGCATATGCATGCATGTGTGTATGCATATGCATGTGTGTATGGATATGCATGTGTGTTTTTATACATATGTGAGTGTGTATGTATATGTATCTCTCTCTCTCTATGTCAATCGAAAACAAAACAATCACTTACATCGATGTAATTGTTTGAAACGTGGTCGTCAAAATCCACTTGAAGTTGTCCTTCGTCAAATTTCCAAAGAGTTGATCCCAAAATCTTTTGCAAAATTAAAGAGAGAAGATATTAGAAAAGCAAAAACATAAATAAAGAAAAAAGAGTGCTATAGTATGTGCGATATACTTACCAAAACTGCAGATCTAGAAAGATAGAGGTGTGCTTAGAGAGAGAGAGAGAGGGGGAGTGGGAGAGAGAGACAGAGAGGGAAGGGGAGAGAGAGAGAGAGAGAGAGAGAGAGAGAAAAAAAAAGTGACAAACAGAGATATGGTGTTCATGTGCACAAAGTCGATAGTAGATAGATCTAAGTTCAAATTGCCAAAATGTCGAATGTTCGCTCTCGGGCCCGGTTAAAAACTGAGCATCGGTAATTTCCAGTAAGTTACCGACGCTTATACCGATGCTTATTCCGACATAGTTGTTCCGAGGATAAGCGGTTTTCCAAAATCTGAGGTTCATACCGACGCCGAGGCGGACCATCGCTATGCCGACCGTCGGTATCCCCTTGGTATGTTGTAGTGACTCCCATTTCACGTCTTTGTGGATGCATCCGACATTGCAATTGGTAGTGTGCTGATGCACCAAATGGAGAAATGGTTCCGTCTAGTGTATTATGCGAGTCACAGATTAGCTCCAGTAGAGCGCAACTATTCAGTCACCGAACGTGAATGTCTCGGATTAGTGTATTCGATGAAGAAATTCTGGCATTATTTACTGGGATGCTGCTTCACCTTCCATGTTGATCATGCAGCCTTGGTATATACCTTATTCATCAACAACATCTGGCAGGGCGGTTAGCAAGATTGGTATTGTTGCTCCAAGAGTTTGATTATTCAGTAGTACATCGACTAGGGTCCACACATGCGCTTGCTGATTTTTTATATCGGTTGGATTCCGGTGAACTTCTGAAAGGAGTTGATGATACCACACCTGCTATCTATGCAACAGAGACGACACAGGATGATCAGCAAGCATTGCTGCTAAAATCCTCCTATTATGACACTTCGATGCTTTTCTTGACCCGTGGATGTCCTCCCGGTACGACCTCTCCTACTACTCGACAAAAATTGGCCATGTATAGTCGACGGTTCCGGCTAATTGTAGGGTAGTTATATTATATGGATCACTCGGGAGTGCTGCTAAGATGTGCTTCGCCACATGAAACTGCTTCAGTAATCACCATCGCCCAGTTTGCCCCAGATGAAGGTCATTTTGCAGTTGACCTGACCCACCTGAAGATTTTGCAGAGTGGCTTATGGTGGCCTACTATGTACCGTGACGTGACCCAGTTTGTGTGATAGTGCAATGCGTGTCAGCGTTTAGGTCAACCTTTATAGAGACATTTCTTTCTGCTCCAACCAGTTTCGCCTCTCAAACCCTTTCAAAAATGGGGTTTGGATTTTATCGGACCGATTACACCTCTTGCGACACTAACCAGTAACATATATATTCTTACATGCACGGATTATGCGACTCGGTGGGCCGAAGCTTGGGCTCTACAGTCAGCCACAACTACTCCGGTCGCTAAATGTTTGATGAAAGATATTTTTCCATGCTATGGTTTACCTTTGGAGATTGTGACTGATCAAGGTACACACTTTGCTAACACATTAATGCAAGTGCTTACTCACACCTTCCAGATTGTGCATAAGTTCAGCTCCCCCTACTAGCCATGAGCGAATGGCCTCGCCGAGAGCACAAAAAAATCTCTGTTGAACATCTTAAAGAAATTGGTATTGGATTGCCCAAAGAGATGGGACCAATTCCTACCTGCGGTATTATGGGCTTACCGTACAACATATAAAGTGGCGATCGAAACAACTCCCTTCAAGTTGGAATATGGTTTGGAGGCAATTGCCCCTATGGAACTAGTGGTTCCTAGTCTACACGTAGCATTAGAGCAGAAGTTACTATCGGAAGAATCATTTCCTTTTTGATTGGATACTTTATGGTCTATGCATGAACAATGCCTCGAGAGTTTTCTGGTGCTGCAAGAAGTTCAGCTCAGACAAGCAAGAACCCACGATCATTTCCTTAAAACCCCCGTTTTTACGATAAACCAATTGGTGCTCTTTTATAATGCTAAATCTAATAGATCCACAGGAAAGTTTAAACTACGCTAGTTCGGTCCCTATCGTATTGCCGAACAAGTGGGACCAGCGACTTTTTGATTATCCACCTTAACTGGTACTCTTCTCCCTAAGGCGATCAATGGATCAAAGCTTCATCCCTATTATCCACCGCCTTCGTCGACATGATGCTTGATCGACATTTTTACTTTTCACCCATTTTTTTCCCACTGTTTTGCCTTGACGTTCCTTTCCTTTCTGCGTGATTCCGGTTGATCGACTGCCTGTAATATTTCCATTTTCTTACCTCACCATGATTAGTGGCCACCTTCAATGTCTCAAATTATGGTAATGCTTGTGTGTCTCCATTATGTCTGTATATTTCCAATACTACGTGATGATTATGTTTCTTTTCGCATGATTCCTTCAGCGTTTCTACTTAATCCTATTCTTCACGCTTGTTTTTCGCTATTGCATCCTTGTGTGCTTGCAAACTCTATGTCAACTGTGCTTTTGTGTGTTTTGGTCTGCGTCATGGAAGCTCTAGCAAATATTGTCACCTTATGGTCTGGCCACGCTCCGGAAGTGAGCGAGTATCTGCGTGTTCGTGGCCTCCTGGTCTTCGCGGAATCGCCTTAGCATTCAGTGGAGTGTCATCCCTTTTTTGCATAGATAATCTTTGCCATTGCTGCTATACCAACTACAAAACAAAGCTGGCCGCTGGCATGTCTTTAACCCCCACGTTGTAGTCACTCTTAGTACGATCGCTGAGGGATTCCGTCTCCCTGATGAGGGTCTCGTTGATGGACCTCTCTTACCCATGGCTACGATGAAAGAACTCTTTCCCCGCCACTCGTCCAACGATTTTGCCATTTTATGTCATCCTGAACCAAAACATACCGCACTCCAATCCCTTGTCGCCACCGTGAATCTCCAAAAATGCACCTATGTCATTTCTCGCCCGTTTTACTCGATGATTGACACCGCAATGAGAGAAGATGTTAATTTTGCTTCTTTCTTTTTCCGACGCATTCACTGGGAATGCCACGCCATTACTAGGCAATTGGCCAAGCACGAGATCTCGCAAATTTGTTTGCCGCACATCCTGGCTTTCCTCCTTCTGATAATTCAGGCCGCGCAACCTCCTCCAGTGTCTACGATTCTATTTCATGAAGAGTCTACACAAATGTTAGGATCGACGATGATGAAGACCTTCTCCAATTCTTCTAGTGCAAGCGTAGATGCATCAGCCCATCAGAAAGTCAAGTGTAGGTATCAACCACTACACAAGAAGTTGAAGTCTTTCATGATACCGCAACTTCATTACAGGTAGCATCTGCACCATCTTCTCCTAGTAAGCAGCAGGATCCCAATGTTCTTATGGAAGATGTGGCCAAAACTTCACGGCGGGATGAAATACAACACCTAGCTGATAAGGTTGTGAAGGATACAGTGAATGATAGCATTGTCATTGTTTGTCATCAATCATCCTCACAAGAAGTAGATGATCAAGCAGACATGTCAAAGCAACAACAAAGCGCTGTAGAGGCAATTATCAAAATTGCCGCTGTTTCGTCGTTGCCCCAACACGAAACACGCATTGTTTTGGTTCAGACACCTCTACTTCCTCTTCCTCCTCCAACCACACGTCTTGCTACTACTGCTGCTTTTCCCTCCTTGCCTCCGACCAGAGTCCGTGAGGCTTCGTCCAAAGTTCCTTCTTCTCCCGACTACTCTCCTTCCTCATCTCCACACCTCCTTTCTGCCCAACCATCCAATCCTACACCTCCTCTTTCCATCATTGTTACGTTCACCCAATTGGCATCAATGGGCAAGTTTTTATTACAGTTATCCCAACAATTACCCCTTTGTACAGGGGGTAACTGGGTCTATACTTCTAGTACTCCTTCTACACAAGGGAGGTTCTCCTTAGGGAAGTATACCCTGTAACATCATTGTGTGAGGTACTACTTGAGAAGATAAACCAAGAAACAATCAGAGTGTTACAAAGATGCTGAAAAGGCCAATTCGACCAAGATTGAAAAAATTGCACTAGTTCACAAAAGATAAAATTGTTAACAGTACAAAAGGTCTGATCACTCGAAAGATGAACTACGACATCTCAACACAGAGAAAGTATACAAATGCAGAGAAGGTATACAAGTGTGGTAAACAAGGTTATGAACTCCAGCTTACTAGTGACTATCCCAGTATATCCAATCTCACTATCATGCCGACTGCCCCAACGCTGAAGCCTCTTGTACAGTGGGCAAAATCACATTAGTGAGCAGAGAATAATCAAGGAGAAGCCTGATTAGAACACTCTCAAAATACCATAGTAACACAAGTAGAGCCAAATTGACAAAAGCTAGAATCACAGAGAGACGACAGTGAGTGTATCCCTCAGCTTCCTAAATCTCTGTATATCCTTTTGAACGGACCCTTGACTCACATATATCTCTGACCATCTATTCCTTAAACCAGTGCAAACTGCTACTTAAATAGAGCTCCAGGCCAAGAGAGTGAATTCTGCCAGATTCCATCATTTAAGGCACCATCACTGTTCACTACACACACGCGGCCAAGGGAGTGGCTTCCACCGGATCCCATCATTTACTGCACCATCATTGAATCCCATCATTTACTGCACCATCACTGTTTGCATTGATCTGACAAAAGTGGAGGGAGAGCTAGGTAATTTTGGGTAAGTAGTCTAATCTTGGTATTGAAAGCCAACTGACTCAAAAGCGACTGAAGACTTCAGAATATGGCCTTGAATGTGAGACTCTTTCTTATCATGAATAAACACTTCATTTAAGAACGTTGAGTATCTCTACAAATCTGATAGCCGACTGGATTCTGGCACCGAGGACGATTTTGAAGGATGAATTTTGAGGGACAAATTTTGAAGGACAAATTTTGAGGGCTGAATTTTTTCCGACCCGACAAAGATGAAATGAGGGCAAATCTTGAGCAGTGAACTCCCAAGGACGAAGAAAAGTGGCGCTAGGAATTTTTTTTCTTGGGGGGGCTTGCATATAATCAAGATGAAATCTTGCTCCATTACAGTCACCCACATCAAGATGTTGCACCCTCCTAGTGCAATTCTTCAATTTTGGCTAAAAATTTCTAAGAACAAAATTAGAATTGTATATGGGCAAAACTAAAAATTTCTAAGAACAAAATTAGAATTGTATATGGGCAAAACAAGCTGAAATGAGAACTAGGGTATATACAACGATTGATTTTTCTTGAAATGTTTCAAGTTAGATAAGCCTTCGCCCTAGATAAGCCTTCACCCTCGAAATATTGACCAGAGGTAATTTCTCACCCTGTAAGCCCTCTACTTGTACTGCTCCTTGTTGAAATATGCTCAGCACTTTGTAGGGTCTTGACCATTTTGGTGCCAATTTAGTAGGTACAGATGGAATTTGATATACCAACACTAGAGCTCCTTCTTCCACCTTATTGGTCCTTAAGTGTCTGTCATGAATGTGTTTCCTTTCTTCTTGCTTTTCCTGTAGCCTCTTCATCATTGTTTCCCTATATTCCTCCAATGCTACCAATCTTCTAATGTGAGGGTCAACATCAATTCTTTTTGCTTCAATTTATTTTCTGACGATGAATTCAAAAGGGGCTAATGCCTCTTTCCCATAGACTAGAAGAAATGGGCTCTGTCCCGTGGTGCCCCTTCTGGTTGTTCAGAAAGCCCATATTGCACCAATGAGGGCTTGTGGCCATGAACTGTGATGGTCAAAGGCTAATTTGCATAGTAATCCAATCAAAATTTTGTTAGAACTTCTTGCCTGCCCATTTGCTCTCGGATAGTATGCACAAGATTTCTTATGGAAGATCTTGTACCTGTCAAAGGTTATTTGCAACAGTTGGTTTACAAAGTGCGTGCCTCTATCACTGGTGACTTCAAGTGGGCAGCCAAATCTTGAGAATATTCTTTTATACATAAACTTGGCTATTGTAGTGGAAGTACAATCAATAGTAGCCTTAGCTTCTACCCACTTAGTAGAATAACATGTGGCCACCAAGATATACTTCTTACCACTAGGTTGACTAGTTGGGCTGATTGGTCCAATGAAATCAAGACCCCATCGTTTGAAAGGTAGCCATCCAGTGGAGATTACTAATGGTTGAAAATTCAGTCTACTAGGCTTGGGAAAATGTCTCTCGCAGATATCACATCCTTTGGCAAACTTGATAGCATCTTTGTAAACATGAGGCCACCATAATCCCTATGGATAATTTTGTGAGCCAACTCCTCTCCTTTGAGATGCCCTTCATTGTGTGCTGTCTCAAGCAGAAAATTCACCTCCTCTGGATAAACATATTTTCTCAAGATACCATCATCACAATATTTATACAAATGGCCATTTATAAGCGAATATACTTTGGCTTTAAAGAGTAATCTCCTCTTCTCTAATGGTTTTATGCTCTCAGGGAATTTTCCAGAAGTGAGAAAATGTAGAATTTCATCATACCACTCAGTTTGAGTCTCTATCGCGAAGAGACTACTATCTACAAGTTCATCATTAATACCTGTCATCGTTTCACTCATAGCCGTCCTTGACACCTGATCTGCCATGTAGTGTTCTTTTCTTGGCCTAATATGAATCTCGAAATCATACTCTTGAAAGAGTAGTAGCCAATGTCAAATCCTTCCAGCTACGCTAGGCTTATTAATTAAGTACTTGAGGGGTTGATGATCAGATATGACAATGAAATGCACACCTAGAAGGTAGTACCTAAACTTTTGGAGTGCGAAAACAATAGCCAAACCTCCCCTTTCCGTAGTGCTGTAATTTCTTTCTTTTTTGGTAAGTATCTAATTTCTTTCTTTTTTGGTAAGTATCTGCTAGCAGAAGCTATAGGTTGATCCATCTTGGGCACCTTGGGCATGGAGGGTTGAGCCAAAACTACTCCTACTGCATGAAGACTAGCATCTGTATGTACATGAAACTCTACTGAACAGTTAGGAACAGTTAAAAGTGGAGCAGTACATAGCCTTAATTTTAGTTCAAAAAATGCCTTTTTAGCCTCAGGACTCCATGAAAAAGGAATCTTCTTACTCGTAAGCCTTGACAGAGGCTTAGCTATTTCTGAATACATCTGTATAAATCTCCTATGGTAGCCTGCATGGCCTAAAAAGCTTTGTACTTCCTTAGGAGTCCATGGAATGGGCATGGAAAGGATAATAGTGACCTTTGCCAGATCTACAGTTATTTGCAGACATGATGTGACCAAGGAGAGTGTGTTTAGTGACCAAAAAATGACATTTTGTAGGATTCAACTTCAAACCTATTTTGAGACACTGCTCAAAGATTTCCTTCAGATTTTCCAAGTGCTCATGAAAATCTTGGACTACTGCTCTTCTATGTGTGCCTGAGAACACTGAAAAGACATCCATAAAAATGCATAGAAAAGTTGTCAACCATTTCCCCAATATCAAATACATTGTTCTATTAAATGAAGCAGGTGCATTTTGTAGCCCAAAAGCCATGCGTGTGTACACATAAGTGCCCCATGGAGTGACAAAGGCAGTTTTGTCTCTATCATCAGGATGAATTAATATTTGGTTGTAGCCACTAAAACCATCAAGAAAATTGTACAAAGTGTGACCGGCTACTTCTTCTAATACTTGTTCTGTGAAAGGTTGAGGGAAGCCATCTTGAAAAGTTACCTTATTTAAAGGACGAAAATCAATGCATATTCTTATTTTTTTGCTAATTTTCTTGGGTACAATAACCATAGATGAAAGCAACCTTGAATGTTCTACTGGAACAATAATACCTGCTTCCTCAAGTTTTGTGATATCAAATTTTACTGGCTCTGCATATTTTGGATTCAGTCGAAAGGAGAGAAGTTACCCTCTGTTGTAAAAAGGGATAGTGCCACAACCAGGAGGCTAAGTAAACTATTTGAAGATTTCCTTCATCTCCCAGGTTCACTTCTTGAACTAGCATTTCAGACTCGTCTCTCTTGAAAAAGCATCTGCACTATGAGTAGGGGTGGAATTCACCTTATGTTCCACAATATGTGGCTTGATCCATCCTTGAGGAATTTCTGAAAACGGAAGGTCTTCTATGCTCTCAGGCTCAAAATTAGGCCCTTGAGACTCAAAATTAGCCTCCTCCAAGGCTTCTTCAATTTTGTCATTTTTAGGCTTTTCTACCCTTTTGTAGAACTCTGTAGTGGTGAATCCTCGCAAAATTGGCTCATTTTGATCCAATGGACCAATTTAATCCGATGGTCCAATTGGACTATTTGGGCCCCCCCAAAGATACTAACTCACTTCTTGCTACTTTTTGCTCACTTCCTGCTAATTTTTTACCACCAAAACCATTTTTTGAAAACAAAAGGTCTTTTCTGCTCTCAGGCTCAAAATTAGGCCCTTGAGACTCAAAATTAGCCTTCTCCAAGGCTTCTTCAATTTTGTCATTTTTAGGCTTTTTTACCCTTTTGTAGAACTCTGTAGTGGTCAATCCTCGCAAAATTGGCCCATTTTGATCCAATGGACCAATTTGGTCCGATGGCCCAATTCAACTATTTGGGCCCCCCGAAGATACTAACTCATGTCCTGCTACTTTTTGCTCGCTTCGTGCTAAATTTTGACCACCAAGACTATTTTGTGAAAAATGTCCAAATTTGATCTCCAGAGGCTCTTTCTTGACCTCGGTCTCTATTTTCTTGCAAGGACTCACTTTTTCTCCTTTGTGAGTGATTGAGAATAAATTCTCTTTTTTTCGACTCTTTTTCCTTTCCCTGGGCTTCTTTTGCAAGTTCTTCATTTATTTCAGTAATATCAACAGTGCAACACTTTGCACCACCCATCATCCAATTTAACAAATTCTCTTCTTCTTGGGGTATAGAAGGCATTACTTGAGTATGTACATATCTAGTTGTCTTGGCGGAGTCGCATCCTTCTTCTAAGTGTACCTGTAAGTGGTTATTAGCCTTAGAGGAGATCCACATCTGGTTTCTTCCCCAATCTTGTAGTGCTTTTGCTTGCCTTAACCAAGGACTTCCCAAAAGCAGAGGATAAGAGCTTTCCTCTAGTAGGGCAATCACAACAAAATCCAGGAGGAATTGACAACCTTGTACTGACATGTGTACCTTCTCGATGATGCCGAGGGGCATAACACGATGATAATCTGCTAATGTGACAGTGAAGGGTGTTGCCTTGGTGAGGTTCAGTTTGAGTTTCTTCATTGTAAAATCAGGCATCAGATTGATGCCAGAGCCTCTATCTATAATGACACCCGTTAGACCTTCATCGTTTATGAAAACCGATAGCCTTGAGCTTTGATAGTCTACCAAGGGTGCGGGTGGAAAGTCAACCATGAAACCATCTATACTCGGTGGTGGGCTTAAGTAGGCCGAGTGTATAACTTTCAATAAATCACTTCTTACTTTTGAATTCATTTTTATGAGTTGGTAAAAACTAACCTTGTGATGAATACCTTTCAAAATTTCCTCAACCTTAACCTCTTGTGTGTCTTCCTGAGGGCTTGCAGGTTGGTCCTTAAGGGAAGTAGTCACCATATCATAAGCTCCTTCAATGTCTACTTGGCCCTTCCAGCCAACCTTCTTTTCCTCATCTCTATTTTTGAGTCCCTGTTGTTCCTCTCTACAGGTTGCTGCCGCTTGCCTGGCTCTGGTCATTATGGGCACTGAACAAGATGAAACATCATAAGGCTGAGTGGTCATATCTTCTACTTGTGGAGAGACTGCAATCATGTGAATCGGAGCACGACGGCTTCTTGAGCAATCTCTGGTATAGTGATCCTTGGCGTCTGGACAATGCTGATAGGGAGGTGCACCTTCTGGTAGAGAACACTTGTTCTGCATATGGCCATACTCACCACAACGATAACACATCAGTGGCCTATTATATCTAGGCCGAGTTAAATGGGTCTCTTCTCTATTAGGTGCATTTAAAGTACTAGCATAATATGAATCAAGAACATGAGGGTTACCATGCTATTGGACTCCCTTGAGGTAGTAGCAGTCTCTTGCTTCATGACCATCCTTGCCACATAATTGACAGCTCACCTTGTTAGGGCACTTAACATTTGAATGTCCATTTTTGCTACATATTGTACACCAAACCTGCCTTCATATGTCTTGTGTAGTGCGTAAATCTTCTAACTCACGACAAAGTTGAGTTACTTCATCAACATTGTGGCGCGGTGGTGGTGGTATGACCTTCTCTTCTTGTTGATTCTGATGCATTCTTAAGTCTTCCAACTCCTCCTTGAGTTTCCCAATAGGATCTAAGTGTGATGATAATTTGGTTGAGTATCTCCTTCAAAATGTAGCCTATCTTCCTCAATGCGTGATGCAGCAACAAAATCACCCATTGCTGCATCCAATCTAAGAGATTCGCGAAGCTTTTACTGAGATGACTTGGGCAAAGCTTTCTCTATCCATTTTTTAACAAGGAAATCACCTGGAGCATTTGGGAGACGTGAAACAAGCGCTTTTTTCCTAGTGTGAAGTTCGTGAAAGGATTCACCTCGTCTCAGCTTTAGATTCTCTTGCTGATCTAGAGCTCTTTCCGAGGAGTCACTTGGTCTAAATGTCTACGAGAATGTCGTCTTCAGTACCTCCAACGTAGTGAAGTGGCCGTCTGCATATTGACTATACCATTTGTTGGCAAGGCCTTCCAATGTAGATGGGAAGAGTACCAGCATTGCATCCTCTCAATTCTGCAGACCTTGTCTACGGCATAAGGAAATGAATCTCCTCACATGATCATCTCCATCCTCATAAGCCAACCCCTTAAAAGTAGGGAACTTGATATTCAACCTAGAGAGTACATGAGAAAGATCCTCCATTGGCACTAGTGCTTCTTCTGAAGTATCTGAGGAAAAATCTAATGTCCTTCTCAACTTCTCTTTTGAGAGTAGGGTTGAACCCAACTCAATGGACAAATTTAAGGGTAGTGGGGTACTCACCGAAGGTAGAGCTGACTTTTTGATGCTCCTTTCTACATGAAGAGGTTCTCTATCTACTTGAGTGTAGGTCATGTACCCACTCACAGGATGCAAAAAAAAACAAGAAACAATGTGACATAATTCTATACTGCACTAATTACCTCACACAAAAATGCAAGGGTCCCACTGGGCATGCCAAACTGTAGAGCGGGTAACCGGGTCTATACTTCTAGTACTCCTTCTACTCAAGGGAGGTTCTCCTTAGGGAAGTGTACCCTGTAACATCATTGTGTGATGTACTACTTGAGAAGATAAACCAAGAAACAGTCAGAGTGTTACAAAGATGCTGAAAAGGCCAATTCGACCAAGATTGAAAAAATTACGCTAGTTCACAAAAGATAAAATTGTTAACAATACAAAAGGTCTGATCACTTGAAAGATGAACTAGGACATCTCAACACAGAGAAATTATACAAACACAGAGAAGGTATACAAGTGTGGTATACAATGCTATGAACTCCAGCTTATAAGTGACTATTCTAGTATATCCAATCTCACTGTGCCGACTGCCCCAACACTGAAGCTCTCACTCTGTATATTCTACAACAGAGAAGCCTCTTCTACAGTGGGCAAAATCACATCACTGAGCAGAGAATAATCAAGGAGAAGCCTGATTAGAACACTCTCAAAATACCACAGTAACACAAGTAGAGCCAAATTGACAAAAGCTAGAATCACAGAGAGACGACAGTGAGTGTGTCCCTCAGTTTCCTTAATCTCTGTATATCCTTCTGAATGGACCCTTCACTCACATATATCTCTGACTGTCTGTCCCTTAAACCAGTGCAAACTGCTACTTAAATAGAGCTCCAAGCCAAGAGAGTGACTTCTGCCGGATTCCATCATTTAAGGCACCATCACTGTTCACTGCACACGCACGGCCAAGAGAGTGGCTTCCACTGGATCCCATAATTTATTGCACCATCATTGGATCCCATCATTTACTGCACCATCACTGTTCGCACCGATCTGACAAAAGTGGAGGGAGAGTTGGCTAATTTTGGGTAAGAAGTCTAATCCTGGTATTGACAGCCAACTGACTCAAAAGCGACTGAAGACTTTGGAATATGGCCTTGAATGCGAGACTCTTTCGTATCATGAATTACCACTTCCTTTAAGAACGTTCAGTATCTCCACAAATCTGATAGCCGACTTGGAAGTTCCCAAATGCTATGAATAGTTGTCATACAACATATAGGAGCAAATATCGCATCAATATTACTGCCTTTTTCATGAGCATAAGCTTTAACTAAAAGCCTAATTTAATCACCATCAACACTAACATCAATCTTATGTTTCAAATTTTAGAACTATTTTGAACCAATCAGCTTCTTGAAAGGAGGCAAGGCACACAAAATCCATGTACAATTTTCATGATAGCATCTAAATTTTAGTTGTATAAGGAGCAACCTAATTTTTTGAATTTTGCACTTCATTGAAAAAAACATGCTAATTCTCATCACAAGGACTAGACACATCTATTGCATACCAATGAGATGCATAAGAATATTCATGGAAGCATGACACAACATGATAAGGCAAAAGTGCATCTAGCTCATTGTTGTAAAAAGTGTAAACCAAACAGTTTGGCATAGGTTTTTCCTCATAAGACCTTCACCCATTCGTTTGGCATGGATTTTGACTCAACAAGCTGTGTAGCCTCATTAGTGACAACATCATGAATACATGCCTCCAAACCAAATGATCTATATCCTCATTTAAAACATGAATGCTAGGCAAAGAAATTGCATCACTTGGAGCGACAAGTGACTTTCCATTAGTGAAAATATGCAGGAAGGTGTCATGCCTATGTTTTGATCTCATTGATGTTTCTTTCATGGACACAAAGTAAACAATTCGAAACCTTAGATTCTTTGAAAATTTTTGTGTCGGATGGTTGGTTTAGTACTTGGAGAAAGTAACCCTACCATCGCATCTAGAATGTGCAAGAACCCTAAGATCAACTATCCATTTGCTTGATTCTAACACTCTAAGGTGTTGTTTCGAATTGATGGTATCATCCATGATATCATTAATTTGTAATTGCCATTGATGAACCACCCTTGAACACCTATACAAGGAGGGGTTGGCCACATATTTAAGTAGTCTTGCCAATGCCAGTCTTCAAAGGTCAAGGAGTTGCGATCTCCATGTTAGTACTTTCCATGTGCTAGTTTGAGTTCTAGTCTTGTTCTTTGTTCCAGCCTTGTCTAGTTTATTATCGTAGAGATTCTTCCTTGTCATATTGTAATCTTGTAGTACATGATCATGATGAGTTATTTCTTTCATTTATTTCATCTACTTGAAGGGAGTTCTTGTAACCCACATATCTTGCTTCATACCTATAATCCCGAGTTGTGGGGTGTCTAGTATCAACTCTAGTCAAGTTATCCATAACTAACAGTCCCCGGTTGTGGATGTGTTGTATTGGTCACATATTATTGTATCATTTTCTCCATGTGGGTGTTCTTGTAATTTGAATTATCATTCCAAAACCTTGTCTAGTCTAGTCAGAGAGCACAATCTAGCACCCTTGACATTTTGGCAAGACTACCTTCATCGAGCAAGCACCATGGATATTATTGAAGAAGAAATTTTTCTCCACTTGAAGTTATTCATCAACAAGTCCAAGAGGTATGAGAAAACCAAGAAAGGATTTAGCAATCGAATATTTAAAATGTAATCATAGAACTTGAAAAGCAAACTCAGGAGCTACAAATCATTGTAAATCAATCTTCTTCAAGTCGAGATGGGAACCAATATGAAGAAAAGTCCAAAAGTGAGTATGCCTAAGAAATTTGATGGGACAAGTTACATTGATTTTAGTGACAAGTAAATCTATCCATAAGAATGCAACCAGACAAGTACCGAGATAATGCTTCTCAAGTAGGACTCATATGAGCTCTATTATGTGGCCTTGATATTTAACGGTTTGCACCTATCTTTGAAAAGGATATGGCTATTTTTATGAGTTCAAGGTCTTTTTTCAAGATTTCACATCTTCTTTTGGAGATACATCTTTTATAATCTAACATTGGATGAGGATTATCTTATCAACCAATTTTGATGGGGCTTATGTGATGATGTGAAGGAGCTCATGCTAAGCCCAAGGTAAAAACTTTGAATGAATTCATGAAGCAAGAAATTGAGTGTGGTAATAGGTTGTTTGAGAGAAAACAAGACTCAAGCAAATTTCTAGTAGAGATCTAGAATACAAGTTATACTCTATTCCATAACAACATATGTTGGAATAAACACAACCACAAACTACACAATTGGATAACATCAAGGTCATACTACTTACACCAAAGGAATGAAAACATTAAATGGATAATGGATTATCCTTTTATTGTGGAGAACATAACCACATGGTATCCAAATCTCCTAAGAAGAAGAAATAAGTTGGGTTCAAGACTTCCACGATCAACATCCCACATCAAAAGGATCATCATTAGAGTAAAAAGAGGAGTATTGTCCTTCATAAGAATCATGATCTATATTTTATACCTAAACATAGTACAAACCCTTTCCAATTTAAGCATGGATGTCCATCATCATCATGTTCTAGTACCACATATCAAGAACTCTACAAAGACCAATATGAAGATTCAAGCTCTAGAAGATCTCATAATCACATGACTGCAACTCATGGAGCTCATTGCTTGAGGGGGAGGTGATGTCACAAACACAAAAGAAACCATCCTAAACCTTAGATTTTATGCAAATTTCTATATTTGATCATTGGTTCAAAATTTTGAGAAACTAATCTGACCACCCCATCCAAAACATGCCGAAACCATAATATTGATTGTCGATTTACCTGATTCTGATACCTAGAGCTCTTGTTTTCAATTGATGACATCATCAATTTGTAATTCCCATTCATCAAAAACTATATAAGGAGGGGTTGGCCACATATTTAATTAGTCTTGCCAATGCCACTCTTGGGAGCTCAAAGAGTTGTGATTTCCAAACCCTAGTTGAACTTCTAGTCTTGTTCTTTGTTCTAGCCTTGTCTACTCTAGTATCTTGGACATCGTTCCTTGTCTTGGTGTAAACTCTTAGTAGGAGATTCTATCCAGTAAGTTTTGTATCTTTTTCATGTTGGAGAGATGGTGGATAGATTCTAGGGATGAAGTGGTGTTGCAAAGCTCATTGTTCTTAGATGGACATAGCAGAGATGTGAAGTAGAGAAGTAAGCAATGTATATGTATTAGATCACATAGAAATACAATGACATTGGTAATGTTCAATTGCACAATGTGAGGGTGGTGATAGAGCTATGGATTGCACTCACTAATAAAAAATAATCCCTCTCAAATGATCTCCTAGTCAGGCTCTCTAATCAGCTCATCCTCATGAGTTTTTTGATCCTCTTTTATAATTGAAGTTGGAGCCAATCTTTGAATTCAAATTCAAATTCTCACCATAAAGTGAGTCCTAAACTATAGGATTTATACTCTCATCAATCATCTACCAAGTATCCTGAGATTTGATTCCTCCTAACTCCTCATGAGAGTAGTGCATTAAGCATAGGCACTTTTAGAAGGATAAAAGGTAAAGCGACTTTTACAAGGGGATAGTCATATGTGACTATATGTGATACATGCTAATTATCCAAGTATGTAGGCTTGGATTCTCTTGTACCAACAGCTCCCCCTCAAGCCTAACATGCTTGCTCTTCATTTCTCCTTGATCTCCTGCAAACCAATCATCATCTCGAACATGTTCATTTTAGTTCCATCCAAAGATTTTGTGAGCATATCTACACATTTCCATTGAGTTCACACATAGGAAAATTGAATGTCCTTGATAAGTAATTTCCCTCTTGCATAATGATAGTGCACTTCAATGTGCTTAGTCCTTGCATGATATAGGATTAGTGTTATCTCCAAAAATCATTGGATTATGAGAATGTAACCCCAAACATGTGTAGAGTAGTTTGAGCCACATAGCTTCTTGTGTTGCATTTGCTATGCCTCTATATTCCGCTTTTGTTGATGCCAATGCCAGAGTTGGTTGCTTCTTTGATGAATATGATACAAGCTTTGAACCTGCAAAAGATAAGTAGCTAGAGGTGTTCCTCCTATCATCCTTAGAGCTAGCCGCATTTGCATCAGAATATATCTTGATACAAAATCAGAAGTAAAACAAACCTTCATTTATGGTACCCTTTAAATATTTTGGGATTCTCTTGGCAGCTTCTAAGTGAGGTTTTCTTGGTGTATGCATAAACTAGCTTAATGTACTTACTCCATATTATATGGCTACTCTTGTTGGGGTTGCATAATTGAGACTCCCAATAGGCTTTTGGTATCCTATAATATCTTCAATAAGTTCTTCCTCATGAGAGCTACGTTTGTCATTGCGTTCCATGGGTGTACCTACAATTTTGGTATTATCCATCTTGAATTTTACCAGCATATCATGAATGTATTTCCTTTGAGTAATAAAGATTTCAGAACTTGTATATACAAGTTCTAAACCAAGAAAGTATGTTAACAGACCAAGGTCATTTATCTTAAACTCTTCCATCATTTGAGGTTTGATTCGCTTGATGCCATTGGCATCATTCCCTGTAATGATAATATCATCCACATAGACACACAAGTAAATAACCTTTGTGTTAGTATTCTTTATGAACAAAGAAGAATTTTCCTTGCTAGCAATAAATCCTTGATCTTGCAAATATGTGAAAAGTCTATGGTTCCAAGCTGTAGGAGCTTGTTTTAGACCATAGAGTGATTTCCTTAGCTTGCATACATAACCTTGTTTGTCCTTGTCTTCATATCCTGGTGGTTGAGCCATGTACACTTCTTCTGAGATCCATCCATTTAGGAATGCATTCTGAACATCTAAGTGATGTAGATTCCAATTCTTAGAAGTAGCAACACTTACCAAAACCTTGATTGTTGTCATCTTTGCCACAGGTGAAAAGGTCTCCTCATAATCCACTCCATGGGTTTGAGCAAAACCCTTTGCCACTAGCCTTGCTTTGTACCTGTTTATAGAACCATCTAAATTCTTCTTGATTTTATATATCCATGTGGATCCTATAATCTTCATGCTTGGCTTCTTGGGAACCAAATCCCACGTGTTGTTTTGGTGAAGTGCTTCAATTTCTTTTTGAATGGTTTCTCACCATTCTTTGTTTTCAGTGGCATCTTCAAATGAAGAAAGCTCTTTTGCCATAGATTCTCTAGTCATGTATATAGAATGCTTGGTGACTAATGATGTGTCATAGCCATACCTTATGGGTTTTTTACTCTCCCTTTGAGATCTTCTGAGTGCTTGATTGGAAGACTCTAGAATGTCTTCCAATTGCTTGAACTTGGTCTTGCCCTTTGAGTTCCAAGCCTTGAAGTCAATCGAAATGTGTAGAAGTATAATATTTGGAGTATTGCCTCATGCAGCATGATCTATAGTGAGATCAATATTCATCTCTCTCTTGAGATTCATCTCATGTAATGAGATAAGGGTCTATTCCTTTCTCAATTTGAAAGGAGAGGAATCACAATCTTTCCCTAAATAACTTTTACTTATTCCTATTGAATGTACATGCATGCTTTGTACTTATGGACTAGTGAAATGGGTGGATATGATTGCTGGTCTCAGCTTAATGGTTTCCCTCATGTAGTTTGACAGATCTCAAGTTCCATAAAATCTTACATTCTCATGTACATTCGTGAAAATGTTTAACTCTAGAATCATATAAAAGGGATACTACCCTATATTGAAAGGGCAGAAAAGACGATTTATCTTTCACTCTCAATATAGCCATGTCGCATCATTCAAGCTAGCCATCTCCCATTCAGGCTTTTGCCATACAATCCCGTTTTTTTGGAGTCCATTCTCCGTCACTTTTGACTTCGACGTCTTTAAGCTCTCTTCTTTGAGGTGAATGCAAAATAGGTGCCATTCCTCTTTTTGATTTTTTATTTTTGCGAACAAAGCTTTAAATTAAACGAGAGAAAGTTACAAACGAAGTAAGGGGAGGTACATTCCAGACGCTACATACTCTCTGTTGTTAAGGAGATATTCTCTTTTGACTACAGTCTCCAAGTCAATTGCAATGTGGAACAGAGTGCTCACATACAGTCCACGTCATTGCGCTGAATCTGCCTATCTGACACGCCAACACGGAAATTCGCTAAAGGACAAAATTCGAGTCGCCGGCTCATTTTCTGATTATACTTGACACACACGTTATGTTGTATATAGGGACTACGCAAACGTCCGAAATCATTTATGAGAGAGAAAACACAACGAGTTCCTGAACATGTCGGTGTCGCTAGATACCATAAACTCGCAAACACAATCAATGGCGGATGGTCAATGGTGTAGAGCAAACAACAACGAGTTCCTGAACATTTCCGTGTCGCTAAAAAGATGACGCGCAACCATGTCTTAAGAAAGGGGAGCAGTAATTACAAAAATCACCTCTTGTGCATTGAATGCCCTGAGACGAAGAGTTATAGATCGAAAGCACATCTACATATCGAGTGTAGCCCATGATCTGCGTGGCCATTAAAATGCAACGTCTGTCCAGCAATTAGTTAGAATGAACACGCAACCAAAGTCCAGCGACAACAGACACATCACGACACAGAGAAACCTCTAGTTACACTAGCTACTCCGCACCTTTCAGATGCTTGGAGATGGCTTTTTGAATTTAAAAGTTCATCGTACTTGTGTTGTGCTTAACGCTCATAGTACTTCGTGTTTCTTTACTACAACTCAATTGCATTGTGGAACAAAGCGCTCACAAATTACGCAAAGACAGAAATCATTCATGCGAGAGTAAGCAAGTCGAGGAAAAGGCCTCTGCCACTAAGCATCAGGAGGAAAATTACTGTGCCACTAATCCTTACCAAAGGAAGAACTCAATAAAGTAATTCAACATAAAGCAATACATCTTGCCCAAGAATCCTCTAGCTCTTATGACGGCCATATGAAGCAATAGCATCTTGTCCAAGAATCCTGTAGGTCTTATGACGTCCATCTGAAGCATTCTCTTTCGCTCAATAAAAGTGTGGAAGATAATGTTAATATTGCTAGTTACTATCTTAATAACCAATTTGCTATCCAAGTTTTTGATCAGGAACCCAACAATGCAGACCAACAAAAAATGGACTATTTAGCCCAAGCAACCTCTGGTTCGGAGGATGTCCACATGATGCAAGGTGATGTTGGTTCCTCTCCTCTTCAGATAGCATCCAAAACCAAAATAAAAAAGGTTATTATAAATTTTGTGTCTATCACTAAACCTACAAAATCAAGTAGGAAGTAATCTACCCTTTTCTTTAGTCTTTCTTTTCTACGTATTTTCTCATGTATAATCTCAACATAACTTCTTTAAATACTAAAGGGCTTACTAACCCGGTCAACCAAAATTATTATTTGGTTGTTGGTTAAAAGACTATCAGGTTCATCCGAATATCCTTTGTTTATTGGAGGTTTTTTTAATCTTATTGCTAATTTAAAAATTATATCAAGTGATCTCATTTGGGATACAACTTATCACGAATCCAGCAAAGGAGGTGCAGTCATAGGTGTAAGATCCTATTTCAATCACCTTATTGATAATGTGTGTTGGCATCAGTCGCATGAGTGGGTGGATGGGTCTTCAAAGATCCTTTAAAAATAATTCTAACCCATATTTATGCAGCCAATTATAATAAAGCTAGGAGAGAGTGTTGTGAAGAGCTCAATACCTTGAATGGGACTCTATTCCTAGTAGGTGATTTCAACAAGGTGACCTCCATTTTTGAGAGGCTTAATAACAGAGGTGTTGATATATTTAGGTAGCGATGTGCATGAACACATGTACTGTTTCCTCAATCACAATCTATCCCCAATCACAATCTTTCGATCACTCAAAAATAACAGAGGAAAGAAGAACGCAGAGATTGCACAAGGTAAGAGAAAATCTGATGCGGAAAAGTAGAAACAAATATGATGTAGAGAAGGAAGAGTTCTTATAGATGTGAATCAATGGTTACAATAGATTTGGACAATAGCTTCTTGACAAAGCCTCTACCTCCCGACCACCCTCGAGCTATCACAATCACATTCACACTCTCACTCTCAATCACACTCTCACTCTCATTCTCACTCTCACTCTCAATCACAAGGTAATTCTCAGATTTCTCTGCATCCCCTGTGTTGATGCGCAGGTCTCTCCATATCAAATTTTGATCGTTGCCCTCCCAAAGAAGTGTGCGATCCATCAAATTTAGAAAAAGTTGAGTTTCTCCAAAACTTTTGCAAAAATCCATGCAATCGTAGTGTGCTTTCTTTCTTTAGAATACCTGTCAAAAATAGGAGAAAAACACCAAAAAGACATATCCGAAAACATCCATAATTAGATAAGCCCTCCATGATTCTAATGCTCACATTTTATGGATATTTTTAGATATGTCTTTTTGGTGTTTTTCTCCTATTTTTTTCTCCTATTTTTGACAAGTACGCTAAAGAAAGAAAGCACACTACGATTGCATGGCTTTTTGCAAACGTTTTGGAGAAACTCGACTTTTTCTAAATTTGGTGGATCGCACACTTCTTTGGGAGGGCAGTGATCAAACTCTGATATAGGGAAACCTGCACATCAATGCAGGAGACGCATAGAAATCTAAGAATTACCTTGTGATTGAGAGTGAGAGTGAAAGTTTGATTGAGAGTGCGAGTGAGAGTCTGATTGAGAGTGAGAGTGTAAATGCGATTGTGATAGCTCTGGGGTGGTCGAGAGGTAGAGGCTTCGTCAAAAAGCTATTGTCCAAACCTATTGTAACCATTGATTCACATCTATAAGAATTCTTCCTTCTCTGCGTCATATTTGTTTCTACTCTTCGGCATCAGATTTTCTCTTACCTTGTGCAATCTCTACGTTCTTCGTTCCTCTGTTATTTTTGAGTGATCAAAAGATTGTGATTGGGGATAGATTGTGATTGAGGAAACTCTACAACATGCTAGTACCACCAAGGCACGTTTTTCCCTCTTTAGGAGGTGTTTTTCCCTGGCTTGTATATACGCCTATTTCCCTAACATGTTGCTTATCTTTATACATTCTAGTGGTAATACATTCAATATTGTGTGTTGTGCTCCAAGCTTCTTCTTTTTCCTTGTGTTGTTTGCATGCTTTGGTTGACCTTGAACTCCATTAATTGGTATATGAGGATGTTTTCGCTTCATCTAGGGCATCTTCAACACCTTTTTGATCATAGTCTTAGAATCACATGAAATTTGGTGAGCATACTCAAGGTGATTAGGATATCAAAATTTCTTCGCTTTGTGGTGTCGAAATCACAATCGAGGCTCGTTCCGGCCTTTGAGTACACTATCATAGTGCTTATGCAGGAAACTTCATCTTTTTGTGCCATATATATATATATATACACACACACACACAAGATTCTCTTCACCAATATAAGCATCTCAGAGTTTACTACAGGTTTAGTAGAACTCGTAAGGGTAGTTGTATTCAACTTTTTCAAATACAATCATTTTTTTGCATCAGGGTACTTTAGTGAGTGGCCATGGTTGAAACTAATGATGTATTCCGTAAGTTGGTATTGAGGATAAGTTGGACCATACCAATTACTCATTGTGGGTTTATATGATGTTTCATCTATTGGTTGCAAAAGGATAGTGGAATATTGTGCAAGGTGTTGAAAAATGTTCTTTTTCACTTGCAAACATAGTTGCTAAAGGTGATGCAGATGGTGTTGAAGATGGTGATATTCTTCATGTTCCTCTTCTTGTTGCACCTTCTATAGAGCAAATTTGTTTGGATGGTAGAGATGCTCAAGCACATGCATTGATAGCCTTGTCTATCAAACGTGCCATTATTCCTCTCATTCTCTCTTGCAGAACAACCAAGGATGCTTAGGATAGACTTACCACTTTATACCACGCAAGGAATGAGGCTCGTGCTACTTACCTCCAAAAAGATTTGGAGAGTGAGCACATGAATGAAGGAGATTCCATGGACAATTTTTTGACAAAGATCAAAGATTTGAAGGAACTTTTGATTTTTGCTAATGAAGTCTTGCCTGAAAGTTCACTGTGCAAAATATTGTGAATGGTCTTCCCAATTTGTACTAGAGCTTTGGTTCTACTCTTTGTTTCATGATGAAAGGAAATCCAAATGCCTTAACATTTGAGGAGTTATTCTCTAGTCTATTGCATGAAGATGAGTCTAGGTAGAACATGTGCATTATGCATGTTCCAGATCAAGCTATCTTGGCTAGTGAGAAGGGAAAAAGTAAATGGAGCTCTTCTACTAGTAAGTAAAAATCTACTAATTTTGCACAATGAAAGAAGGAAGACAGATATGAAAAGAAAACAAAAGAGTAGAAATTGTTTTGCAAATAATGTAAAGAAAATGATCATGTCATCAAGAGCTATCCAAAATTGGATGCTAAAGAGACAAGGAAGAAAGGGGTTGGAATGGTTGTTGCAGAGGCCTCTACACCCAAAACAGAGTAATCTTGTGCAGATGAAGAATGGGCATTTACTATTGTTTGCAATTTTGACCCATCTTCACATGAACAACGTATGTCTGTAGTAGACTCAGATGTTTAGTACTTTGATAGTGGGGCAACCAAACACATTACATTGCAGTGCAGTTTCTTTGCTTCACTTGAGCCTACCCCTACAAGGAATACTGTCACATGCAGCTACAACTCCTCTTATCCTGTTATGGGAGTTGGTAAGATCATTATGACTACTATTGATGGTAGTTCTTTTACATGTCAGATGCTTTGTTTGTGCTAGGGATCAAGAAGAATTTATTATCAGTTTGAGCTTTGGCCAACATTGGCTTGGTTGTGAAATTTGTTGATGACAGATGTAGAGTTCATGATCTATGAAATGGTGATATCATTATTGCTTCTGGCATTTTATGTCTTCAGATGTATAAGCTCATAGACTATGAAAAATCCGTGAATGATTCAGCATGTGTAGTACATGATTCTTAGAATTTGTCAGATGCAAAGATTTGGTATGCATGCTTTGGTCATCTGAATTTTGCTAGTTTGCTATGCCTGCAAAAATTTGAAATGGTATCCTCTTTTCCCAAACTTGAGACACCTGGTAAACATGTATGTGAAGGCTGTATTTTGGGCAAAATGTAGTGTTTCTCCTTCCCAAAAGATGGTTCAGTTCGAGCTACTAAAAAATTGTAGCTTCTTCACAGTGATTTCATGGTCCTATGCAGACACCCTCTTTTGGAAACTATCTTTACTTCGTGAATTTTATCGATGATTTTTCTAGGCATGCATGGGTATATACTTTGAAAGAAAAGTCCAAAGTGTTTATGTGCTTCGAACAATTTTTGGTTTTTGTTGATAATCTATCAACATGTTAAATGGGCACCCTACGGTCTGATCAAGGAGGGGAACATATGTCTTCTGACTTTAATGCATATTTGGCTGAATGTGGGATAAAACATCAGTGTATACTGCTGTATACACCTCAATAGAATGAGTTGCTGAACAAAAGAACATGTCACTCATGGAGATGGCTAGGTGTATGGTCAAAAGTCACACTTTACCACATAATTTCTTGCTTGAGGCTGTCATGTGTGCAGCATATGTACATAACAGGTGTCCCACTAAGGCATTGCAATCTATTACTCCATATGAGCCTTGGCATGGTTGTAAGCCATCTGTTGCTCACGTGCACATGTTTGGTTGTCTAGCATATGCATTAGTGCCTGAACAACAATGCAAGAAATTGGATGATAAAGCATTGAAATGTATTTTCGTTGGGTACAGTTCTCAAATCAAAGGCTATCATCTTTATCATCCACATACTAAATGCATTTTGGTTAGCCATGATGTTTTTTTTTGTGGAAGATGCTATTTAGCCATTGCTTTCATGTATGAAGGAGACATCAGTTAGCTCGAAAGACATGTATGACACTTTGATGCCCCTTTTTACAGGTGGATAGCCTAGTGTTGGTCGTAATGAGGAAAATTCTCAACCTTTACAGGTTTCATGTGATGATGTAGATCATTCCATTTCTGATCTAGATTTACATGATGCACTTGTTTATTAGAGAGCTGATATTGAGTAGGCAAAAAGTATGCCAAAATGGTTGGTGCAAACTTTGTGTGACATCAAATTAGATGCATCTCTATCACATCATACTTGTTCAAGCTCTCATAGTGCCTCTTTTGCATCAAATTTCTATGCTATGGTTGCCTCTAGTCTCTATGATGAGAATGAGCTTGTTTCATTTCATGAAGCACAAAACTCAAAAAATTGGTTGGCTTCTATGCAATTTGAAGATGGTGCTATAATGAAAAATGATACTTAGTCTTTATGTGAATTTCCTCCAAGCAAGAAGGCAATTGGCACTAAGTGGGTATACAAGAGTAAGCATAAGCCTGATGGAATAGTTGACAGGTATAAGGCTAGGCTTGTTGCAAAGGGTTATGCTCAGGAAAGAGGCATTGATTTTGATGAGACATTTGCTCCTACTTGCCGAATGACTACTGTTCATAGCATTTGTGCACTTGTAGCTCATCATGGTTGGAATGTTCATAAGCTAGACATTAAAAAATGCATTTTTGAATGGTGACTTGCATGAAGAAGTGTATGTTTCTTAGCCTCGTGGATTTGTGGAAAAAGGGCAAGAAAACCAAGTGTGTAGATTGAAAAAGGCATTATATGGTTTGAAGCAAGCACCATGTGCTTGGTATGAAAAGATACATGCCTATCTGATTGCACATGGTTTTTGAGAACAGTCCAAGTGAAAGCACCTTATATTTTATAAGCATGCTAATGATGTACTTCTGATCATTGTTGTGTATGTTGATGACATGTTACTCACTCGTTCTCATGAGAAGCATGCTTCTGATTTTAAGGCTGATTTGCATGCCTCATTTGAGATGTCAAATTTGGGGCATTTGCATCATTATTTGGGCATTCAGTTTATGCAAGTTGATGGTGGAATAGCTTTGTATCAAACCAAATACATTGACACATTATTGCAATGTTTAGGCCTTGAAGACTGCAAACCTATTGCCACTCCTATGGAGACAGGTTTATGATTGAGTCTTCATGATGCTGGAGATGCATTTGATATTTTTCTCTATCAGCAGGATGTTGGATGCTTGATTTACTTATGCATTACTCCGTGAGATATTCAGTTTGTTCTCTCACAGCTGAGAAGGTTTATGCATTGCCCAGGTGTCAAACATTGGCACGTGGTTAAGTGCATCTTTCGCTGCTTGAATGATACTAGACTACTTGGATTGTTTTATCTGAAGGGAGAGCACTAGCGCTAGATTTACATGCTTGTTCTGACTGTGAATGGGCTAGTTGCTATGTCACTCGTGTGACCACTAGTGATTTTTGCTTCATGCTTGGTAGCTCATGTATATCCTAGTTGAGTAAGAAGGAGCCTACTGTGATCACTTCTAGTTGTGAGGCTGAGTATAGGGTAGCTTTCACAGCAATGATTGAGTGTGTGTGGCTCAGATGCCTTATGTCCAATTTTGGTGTTGATCAGTCTTCTGTCACCACCATCTTCACTGATAGTCAGAGTGCATGGCAGTTGCGAGGAACCCTGTGTTCCATGCTTGTAGTAAGCATGTTAAGGTGCATTATCATTATGTCATGGAGAGGTTATCTACTAGAGAGAACAGCTTGGCATATGTGCCTACACAGGAGAACATTGCACAACTTTGCACGAATGCTCTACCTGGGGAGAGTTTTGAAGCTTTCCACAAAGCTTTGGGATTTCTTCCTTTTGTGGATTGATTCCACATAGCTTGGCACTTTCTTATACATGAGTGCTAGCTCCTTGTTCACCGAATCACTCCCACACGGGATTTGTTGATATATTTAGGTATTGATATGTGTGAACACACTAGGAATATGGGGGCACGATTTTCCCTCTCGGCTTGTATATATGCCTATTGCCCTAACAAGTTTCTTATCTTTGTAAATTTTAGTGGTAATTGTTGGAAGAGATGGATGGATACCACAAGAATGAGTCTGTACTACTAATCCCTGCTTTGTACCTACCCTCTTTCTCTTTAGAGTTTGATAGTAGGCTCCTTTAGCTTGCTAATGACACTAAATAAGTGCCTATGTACTTTGGAGATGATGTTTCAACCAATTAGATCAAAATAGATAAATTTGCAAATAGCTAGTGATAAAAAACTAGCTATTTTGGTCTTGATAGCTACTATATATTTTGCTCAGTTCTCATAGTTTAGTAGTAATTAGGAGAATTCCTTTTGATTGTATCTAATTAGCTTAGATAGCTAATGATTCCAAGTGGAATCACTTAAAATGATAAACCATACACTAAGCAATCACTTTAGCAAATGGATGCTTACCCCTGATTTTTTAGAAGCTACATAGAGAATGACTAGAGAGCACGTCGATGTGGATTTGTTCCAATTGGCTGAATCAAATTGCTTCAAATTTTGGCAACTTGAGCTAGACCTTGAGATGATTGCAGCAAGATATAGAACATGAAAAATGATGGAGAGATCACTGAGATATGGTCATCACAAGTACACTCTTCTGAGTGAAGATAACAGAGACAAAGATAGATGTGATTAATAATGTAATGTATTATACAACAATGGCATACATGATCATTGACATAGAAATGATGGCTAATGATAGTGATCGAGGTGAGCTAAGATGTAATCTATATAGCCACTCCAAAAGATCATCAATAAGCTTAGAAATTGGGGCTCTTTTTGGCCACGAGATTACAAGTATCTTTTATAGATGTTTTTACCTCCAAGTTTGAATTTGAATTCAAACTTGGCTTTACCTAAAAGTTTTCCTTCAAATTAGGAGACAATCCACCAAAGTGAACTCATAGCTTTATCTCTCCTAACTCCACGAGATATGTGGACTTATAATATTCTTCCAAGTCAAATGCTTTTACAATAGTTAATAGTCAAAAATTATAAGCAATGGTTCATGTGATCGTTCAAATGTTTTCACATAGCTTCTTCAATGCCTAGCCAAGTGTGAAGGCTTGGCATTTGTACCAACTGCTCCCCCTCAAGCCAAGCATCTTGACTTGGTCTTCTTCATGAATCCTCTTGAATGTCCTATAATCCAATCATAGCTTTAAACCTGCAAAGTTTAGTACCATCAAGTGCTTTGGTTAACAAGTGTGCACATTGCATATTTGTGGATACATATGCAAGTTGAATCTCCTTGCTCAATAGCTTCTCTCTCACATAGTGATAGTGTACTTCTATATGCTTGGTTCTTAAATGATAGATAGGATTGGCTGCAAGATGCAAAGAACTTGTATTGTCAGCAAAAAGCATAGGTGAGATAGAGTGTAGTCCCAAATCTGAATATAGAAATCTAATCCAAATGGCTTCTTGTGTAGCATTGGCTAATCCCTTGTATTCAGCCTCTATTGAAGACAAAGCAACAGTACGTTGCTTCTTGGAAGACCATGAAATGGGCTTTTCCTCTTGTCATCTTTACAACCTGCCCAATCTGCATCTGATTATAGCTTGATGCCTAAATATGATGTTTATGGAAAGTATAAACCTTGATTTTGAGTACCCTTGAGATACTTTAAAATCCTTTTGGCGGCTTCCAAGTGAGATGCTCTAGGTTTATGCATGAATTGACTTAAAACACTTACACCATAAGCTATGTCAATCCTTGTCAAGGTTGCATAGTTTAAACTCCCAACTATGCTTTGATATCTTGCAATGTATTCAAGCAAATCACCTTCATGAGCACTCAATTTATGATTTACCTCCATAGAGGTGCTAGCTATCTTCGCATTCTCCAATTGGAACTTCTTCAACATGTCCTGCACATACTTTCTTTGAGTAATGTAAATTCTAGAATTTGTATATACCAATTCAAGTCCAAGAAAATACTTTGGTGACCCTAGGTCACTGATTTTGAACTCTTGCATCATTAGGTTCTTAATTTTTTGATGTCATTGGCATCACTACTTGTAAGGATTATGTCATCAACATACAAACATAAATATATATCAAGTTCGGGTTGCTTCTCTTGACAAAGAGAGAAGTATCTTCTTTGCTCATCATAAATATTTGATCTTGAAGGTATGTTGTCAACCTATGGTTGCATTCCCTAGGTGCCTGCTTCAATCCATAAAGAGATTTGTTTAGTTTGCACACATAAGTAACCTTGCTTGGGTCTTCATAACCAAGAGGTTGAGCCATGTAAACCTTGTCAGAAACCCAGCCATTAAGGAAAGCATTTTTCACATCCAATTGTTACATATTCCAATTCCTTGATGCAGCCACACTTACCAATACTCTCATGGTTGGCATTTTCGCCACAGGCGAGAAAGTCTCTTCATAATCAACTCCTTGGGTTTTTGCAAAACCCTTAGCCACAAGTCTAGCTTTATACCTGCTTATGGATCCACCTGAGTTTCTCTTGATTTTGTAAGTCCTTGAGTGCTTCTATTTCTTCATCCATAGCTTCCTTCCATTCTACCTTGGTCTTTGCTTCTTCATATGTAGAAGGCTCTTCAAGAGATAAATCCTTAGCAAGATAAATGGAATGCTTAGTAACTAATGAAGTGTCATACCCATATCTAATTGGCTTCTTGCTCTCCCTTTGTGATCTCCTTAGAGCTTGGTTGGATGATTCAGGTAAGTCTTCCAACCTCTTCATCTTTGCCTTGCCCTTTGATTTCCATGCCTTGAATTCTTCTGGATTGATGATGTCCTCATCATCTGATTTGATGTATTCAATTTGACTTTGTTCCTCCTTGGTGAGGCTTGGAAATTCTTCTTCCAAGTCATATGCAATTTGACCTTCCTGCATTCACTTTCAAACCAAGAGTCATTCACTCAAACACAACATCTCTACTGACCATAAAGCCCTTGTTGGATGGATAATGAAATCTGTATCCTTTTTGATTTAAATCATACCCTATCAAGATGCACTTCTCTGCCTTAGGATCTAGCTTACCTCTTATTTGAGATGGAACATGCACATAAGCAACACATCCAAATATTCTACAATGATCAAGTGATGGCCTCCTACCATGCCATGCTTCATATGGGGTCATCCCATCAAGTGATTTGGATGGCAACCTGTTAATAAGATAAGTGGTAATAGATACACTTTTTGCCCACAAATAATTAGGTAACCTTTTTTTCATTAAGAATTGATTTAGCTATTTCCATAATCAACCTATTTCTCCTCTCTGCTTCCCCATTTTGCTCAAGGGTATACCTTGTAGTAATCTCCCTTTTGATGCCTCTATCCTGCAAGAATGCATGAAATTCACTGGAGAAGTACTCAACTCCTCCATCTGACCTTAATCTCTTTAGACTTCTTCTTGTTTGATTTTCCACAAGTGCAAAGTACTTCTTGAAGCAACTAAATGCTTCATCTTTATGTTTCATAAAGTATAAGATAGGCTACCTAGTGAAATCATCAATGAAAGACACACAGTACCTTGATCGTGAAATTGAAGGGTCCTTGCTTGGTCCCCACACATCTGTGTGGACAAGTTCGAAGTAATCCTCATGCATATAGCCTTTCTTTGAGAAGGTATCCACCCACCTTATGTTCCAACTGTAATGCCATAGCTACGACCGCATGCAGAGTCATACCACCCACACAACATATGATCATGACCTATTTGAGTTGAGGGTTTAACCCATTAATAAACCACTAGGTGATCACATCATCCGGTAGATTGGCATGCACCGGCAGCAATTGTCGTAAATGAGTACGAAATAGAGTGGCATACTCCTGCACATTCTGGTGCAGTTTTTGTCTATTGTTTTGTAGATAGTCAAAGATCTCAATCGTGTTTTTCTTCAACTAGAATCATTGTAAGAAGGCATCCTTAACATCATCATACTGGCCGAAATGGTTAATGTCATATTCAGTTAGCCACCGAGCAGCCTCATTAACCAATGTGGACTAGAACACTATAGCCTTATATGCCAGATCTGCTGGGTAGTTGAGTAGTGCATAATTAATTTCAAAAGTTCTTACATGTGCATCCAGATCATCATCAGGAAATCCACCAAATTTCATATATGTAACTCCAGTGGGTACCGATCATGGTGGTATGGCCTGCTGTTGCTGCTGCTGTTGTTGCTGATGTTGTTGTTGTTGATGTTGTTGTTGGTGTTCTTGCTGTTGCAAACCACTCATGGTGTTTGAATCAATAGGAAATGTTATTGCCGAATGATTTGAACTAGTTACACCTAATTGTTGCTTGTGTTGTCCCGTCATCTAGCACGCCCTCTAGTAATTGAATATTGTTAAGTCGTTCCCACACACCTACACTCAATTTCCCTTCATTGTAATGAACTTCTATAGTGCTCTTTTCACCAAAAATTTCATCTAACAACACACTAGTCCCCTCAAAATCGGAACCAAAAATGGAACTTTCACCAAAATTCAGCAATCTGGCCCCGAAATTATCCGAGGTTTCACCGGAATTCCACAAACTGCTACCGGAATTTTTCACACTATCACCGGAACCAGTGCTTACTTCTCCAACCTTACTTTTCGGAGATGGGGTTGGTTGCACCTCTGGTATTCCCTGTAATCCTTGCACTATGTTTAGTGAGAACAGTTCACTGGTGATGACCATATCTCAATGCTCTCTCCATCATTTTTTATCTGCTATAGCTTGTTGGAATCCCCTCAAAGTCTAATTCCAGCTATCAAAATTTGCACCAATTTGATTCAGCAAATTGGAAGAAATCTCCATCGAAGTGCTCTATGGTCATTCTCTGTGTAGCTCCTAAAAAATCATGGGTAAGCATCCATTTGCTAAAGTAATAGCTCAGTGTATGGTTTATCATTTTAAGTGACTCCACTTGGAATCATTATCTATCTAAGCTAATCAGATACCATCAAAAGGAATTTTCCTAATTTCTACTGTAATGTGAGCACTGAGCAAAATATCGAGCAGGGTATTAAGACCAAAATAGCAAGTTTTTTCACTAGTTATTCACAAAGTTATCTGCTTTGGTCTATTTGGTTGAAGCATCATCTCCAAAGTACATAGGCACTTATTTAGTGTCATTAGCAAGCTAAAGGGGCCTACCATCAAAATCTAAAGAGAAAGAGGGAAGGTACAAAGCAAGGATTAGTAGTACCAACTCATTCTCTTGTGGTATCCATCCATCTCTTCCAACAGTGGTATCAGAGCAAATTGAGGTAAAATGGGAGATGGTTTCCCTTTCTTTATTGATAAATTGGAAAGGAAAAACTACCAAGCATCGTCGTTGAGGATGAAGACATACTTACAAGGAAGGAGTCTCTATGGATACATATAAGGAGATGAGGAGATGCCCATTTTCAGAGGCAAAGGAAAACCTACAAGCGAGGAGCTTGAAAGACTCAACTCATGGTGTGCCAAAGATGCTTTAGGGAGGTCATATCTACTTAACTCTATCTGTGAATTCCTTCTTCCACACATTATGAATTGTAAAACTTCCCAAGAGACTTGGAATACATTTTCTTCATACCTTCCTTAAAATACAAGAGCTAGGAAGAATCAATTATGGATTGAGTTTACCGCTCAAAGGAAGCAACCCAAGCAAAGTGTTTTACAATATGTGACCAAAGTCAAAGATGGGGCTGACCAATTGGCAAGCATAGGAAAGGAGATTGAAGAGGACCAAATAGTGAGACAGGTAATCCATGGCATCAAGGCAGATGATAAGTGGGAAGCTTTCACAACTTCTATGGACGTTTAAATGGATATGCAGATTCGAGATCTTACCACACTCATGGGACAACTCTTTACCCATGAAGCCAAGCTCAACAAAAATGGAGAACCATCAAGAGGTAACAACTCTTCTGCCCTATACATAGATAAAGGAAACACTAAACAGAAAGGGAAAAGCAAGAAAGTAGAGGATGAAAGTACTACTTCTCAAGCTAACTATGCAGGAAGAGGTAGGAACTCAAGAGCAAGGGGCAAAAGAGGTAAGCAAGGTAGGGGGAGATCTTTCAACTCTTCCCCATGCAACATATGTGGATTTTCTAATCACACTACAGATGAGTGCTATAGTAACTTCAAGAATCAGAGAGAAAGAGGATATCAAAGAGGTGGCTACTCACAATCAAGAGGAAGGTTCAATCATAATCAAGGCTACAACCATGACTACAACAACAACTACAACAACAATTATCAAGGAGGATAAAAATCAAGGAAGGACTTCAACAATTACAGAGACGATCAAGAGGATTCTCTTCTCATTATGAATATGACTTCAAAACAAGGTATGAATGATGAGCATCTCTTCTATATTGACTCAAGTTGTTCAAACCATGTAGCAGGAAATGTAGCTCTTCTCTCTGACCTTGAGGAGCCCAAGGGAAAGCATCAAGTACAAACAGGTGATAACACCAAGCATTTTGTGGTGAAGGTAGGAAATGTCAAAACCTCTGATGGGAATAGAAATCTGTTCAGCAGGGTTCTTTATGTACCTACAATCACCAAGAATTTGATGAGTGTTGGACAAATAGTGGAGTGACGGGTTTGCAAGTTAGGTTCAAAAAATATGGAGCTTTTGTGGAGGACCCCCAACATGGATTCAAGGGAATTGCCAAGGGAGAAAAAAATAGGTAGATTGTTTATATTTGAACTTGAGGACACTAGGAATATTGCACTCTATAACTACAAGGATCAAATATTGTCTGAGGTTGAGATTTGGCATAAAAGGTTAGGGCATATTAGTGAGAGAACCTTGAAGCAAACATGTAGAGATCAATGTGTGCTTGGGATACTTAATGTATCCAAACAACACATGATCTATAAATGTGATGCATGTCAGTTTGGTAAATCACACAGGACTGGTTGAAGGCAACAAAGGGTACGAGTGAAGATTCATTGAAACAAGTGTATTGTACAAAATATAAGAACCTGGGACACATTGCTTCTGCATGTGCATTGAACCAAATGTATTGTGCTATTTGTAATATGGCGAGTCACTCCACCAAAACATGTCCCTATAATGCCAAAAGTACAGGCCAGGCCGACCATAAACGCTATAATATAAGAGCAAGGACAGCCGGTTGCTCATTATGTACCATCGCAGTTGAGGAATACTTCCTACCAAAGTTATAAAACCTATCGGGGAACACGAGCAAACAATTTCGACCAGACTCGATGTAATTCCAGTCAATCAGGTGAAGGCACATCCCTGCCACCACCTCGATGCCATTTTTGCGATGAGATTGGGCATATCTGAAGATATTGTAAAGAGGCAGCCGAGTACGATAAACAAAGAAAAGAGAGACAGAATCCAATGGCCAATATGGTATATAGCTTGGCAGTAGATACTCAAGCGGCAGTGATCCAAACCTATTCCAGCAAACAATTAAAACCGGCTGCTAAGATTTTTGAGCCTGGCATTTGCGAACAACAGAGAGTTTTTGCTAAAGCTAGTATGTGGGCTAGTCAAGAACCAACAATTTTTCTCGACCCAGTATCGGTGGTTCAGCAGACAGTACCGGAACCACCACTGGAAGCACCGAGCCCGGTGAAAGCACCACCGGAGAGTACACCGAATGTGGTAAGGAATATGTCGAATTTTGAATGTGGTAAGGAATATGTCGGATTTTGCACACAACTTCTTCAATGGCTAGCCAAGTTATTTGATTGAGTCATTAAAAGGATTAGAAACTTGAAGGAAATGTCTACTCCTTCTAGAGTTCACTTGTGAACTCCCTCTTGTAATTTTTTAGCCTTTACTTGATGTAAAAGTAAAGGGAATCTAAAGTGGTTGAGTCCACTTGATCAAAAAGGGAAAGAAAAGCCACGAATTCATTATTGAAGGTAGTTGGAGAAACAAATCAATCACTAATAGATTGGAGAGTGATTGTAGGAAGTAAGCCTCCCAAGATCAACTATAAATACATGGTAATTTTAGTCGTGGTTATGAGAAGACCTCCAAGAGTTGAGCTTTATGCTATATCAAGGTGTGGTTTCAAGGGACCCATATGTATCAGTAAGTCCATCATATTATACAATCAATATTATTTTCATGATCATTTGAGTTCATATTTTCATGTTCTTGTGAAGTGTACTGTTCACTGCCATATCTTTGAGTTTTCGCATTCAGATTGCAGAGATGATTTCTCTAAGCTTGGTGCGTCATTTTCAATGATTTAACTTGGTAAAGTTAGCTCTCTAAGTCTACTGTATGCTCACAAAGTCTCATTGTATATAGATGTTCCAATCTTGATTTATGATCATTTGAAGTCAACTAGTCACCTCATTTTTTTCTTCTCTGCTAGCACTTTCTCAGAACAATCATTTTGTCAGAGCTATCTCTTAGTCTGTACTTCACCATTTTCCATGATTTAAAGCTTTTTAGAATCCTCATACTGACTAGTATATGGTTACAAATTTTCATGAGCATTGCTTTAATCTTGAGATATCTCTAGTTTACTGTGCACGGATCTGTGTACTGTTCAGCCTGGGAAAATCAGAGTCATCCTATCACTTGCTAAACTTCTTTCTCCTTGTGTAGTCCATCATTTTTGTTGAAATAACTCTTTAATATTAGCGTACTAAGCTAATAAGAGTTCCACAAAGGAATTAAGTTAATTGCTGCTGTGGCACTAGTCCCCTTCTCTTGTACTTTTCTTTATTTAATTCAAGTCTGGGAGAGTAGGCTATTGCCGAACTTCCTTTACATTAAAAAAAAAATTGCTGCTGTGGCCAGAGAATTATTCAAAATGTTGGACAGGTGTGTATGAACATAAATAGCAAGTTTTTGCCTCTTGAATCTACTCCAACTTATCTATTTTGATTCAACTTTTTAAGAGTGATCTTCCAAGGTACATAGGGTGTCAAATACATCCCTTGGAAAGCTAAAAGGGCCCAGCACATATCTCTGGAGTCCATTTGGCTGGTTTAGTGCAAAGTTTTTGCAACACCACTTCATTTTCATGAACTACAAATCCATCTCTTCACAGTGGTATCAGAGCAAGATTGGACAACATGGCAGATAGATTTCCTTCATCAATTGACAAATTGGATAGAGGTAACTACTTAGCCTGGTCAATAAGGATGGAAGCTTATCTTCAAGGAAGGAATTTATATGGTTATATAGTTGGAGATGAAGTTATGCAAAGTTTCAGGAACAAAAGTCAACCAACACAAGAAGAGCAAGAAAGATTGAGCACATGGTGCTCCAAGGATGCTCTTGCAAGGTCTTATCTCCTCAAATCTATCTCAGTTTTTTTTGCCTCACATTAGAAGTTGTAAAACCTCTTAGGAAGTGTGGAATGCACTTGAAGCCTTCTTCTCTTCACGTACAAAGACCAGGAAGCATCACCTATGGCTAGACTTCACAACTCTCAGAAAGCTCCCAAAAAAATGTGATTGATTTTGTCACAAAGCTCAAGGACATAGCAGATCAGTTGGGAAGCATTGAAGAGGTAATAGATGAAGAACAAATTGTAAGGTAGGTCATCAATGGCTTGAAGGCAGATGACAAGTGGGAAGCATTCACCACAGCTATGGATCTATACATGAATATGCATGTACCATATTTCAACACACTCATAGGACAACTACTTACTCAAGAGGACAAGCTTATCAAGAATGGAGAAAGCTCCAAAGGTAATCAATCTTCAACTTTGTATACTGATAAAGGCAAGTCCAAAGAAAACAAAGGAAGAGGAAAGAAAGTTGATGATGAAGCAGGTGCACATCAAGCTAACTATGTAGGTAGAGGAAGACATGGTAGAGGTAGAGATTGAAAATTGCTTTAGGAATTCCAAGAATCAAAGAGGCAAAGACTACAATAGAGGAAGTTATGGCTACTCAAGAGGAATGTTCAACAATTACCATGGCAACCATAACAATTACAACCATTCAAACTATCAAGGAGGCAATAGAGGAAGAAGAGACTTCAATAACTACACAGAAGACTCAAATCAAGAGGACTCATTGCTACTCATGAATATGGCCATGCCACAAGGTAAATACGATGAGCATGTTTTCTACATAGATTCAAGTTGTTCAAATCATGTGGCAGGACATGTGGCCCTCCTATACACCTTGTGAAGAAAATAGGAAATGTCAAAGCACATAATGGAAACATCAACTTACTCAGTAAGGTACTCTATGTCCCTACCATTACAAAGAATTTGATAAGTGTTGGGTAGATAGCAGAGAAAGGGTTGCAAGTCAAGTTCACAAAAGCAGGAGCATTTGTTGAAGATCCAAGTCAAGGATTCAAGAGAATTGCAAAAGCTAAAAAGACATGTAGATTTTTCACATTTGAATTACAAGACACCAGAAACATTGCTCTCTTTAATTAGGGTACTCAGACACTTACAAAATTGGAAGTATGTCACAAATGGTTAGCACATATTGGTGAAAGATCATTAAAGCAAATTTTCAGGAACAAAGTGTACTTGGACTCCCTAACGTGTCAAAACAACACATGATTTATAAGTGTAGTGCATGTCAATTTGGAAAGTCTCACAGGTTACCATTCATGAAGAAAGGATATATGCATGGAGATCTCTTGGAGTTGGTTCATACAGATGTATGGGGACCTAGAAAGGATGCTTCAATATTTGGATCAAGGTATTATGTCTCCTTCATTGATGATTGTAGTAGGTGGACTATATTATACTTTATGAAACACAGAAGTTTTTTCATGCTTGCAGTAGGTGGACTATATTATACTTCATTGATGATTGCAGTAGGTGGACTATATTATACTTTATGAAACACAGAAGTTTTTTCATGCTTCAAAAGATATTTGGCTCTTGTGGAGAATCAAACAGGTAAAACACTAAAAAGGCTAAGGTCAAATGGAGGGGGAGAGTACTTCTCCCATGAATTTGATTCCTTTCTTCAAGAAAGAGGAGTCAAAATAGAAATCACTACAAGGTACACTCCTGAGAAAAATGGAGTGGCAAAAAGAAGGAATAGGACAATTGTTGAAGCTCTAAGGTCTATGCTAAATGAAAAGTACTTACCTAATTACTTATGGGCTGAGGCTGTATCCACAACCACTTATTTGATTAACAGGTTACCTTCAAAATCACTTGATGGCATGACACCATATGAGGCTTGGAATGGAAGAAGACCAAGCTTGGATCATTGTAAGATTTTTGGATGTGTTGCTTTTGCTCATGTTCCTTCACAAGTTAGAGGCAAGATGGATCCCAAAACAGAAAGGTGTGTATTCATTGGATATGACATCAATCAAAAGGGCTACATATTATACAACCCAACAACCAAAGGATTCTTGGTGAGTAGAGATGTAGTATTTGATGAGCATAGTTCTTGGTATGAAGATTCATGTAGAAGGGTCAACCTACCTTATGATTTTAAAGAAGATTTTCGAAAACTTGTTAAGGATAATTCTTCTAAAGTTGAAGAGCAAGATACCTCAAAAGATGATGAAGCAACTCAGTATGAAAAAATCAAAATGTGGAAGTCTAAAGGTAAAGCAAAAATGTAGGAACTTGGACAAGAGGCAGAATCATCACATCATCGCCTAAGAAGGTCCATGAGGGAGAGAAAAAAGCCAGAAAGGTATGGGTTTGATACTTCTCTAGTCACTAAACATTCAATCTATCTAGCACATGACATAAATCAAGAGGAACCTTCAACATTTGAGGAAGCAACTAAGAAATCAGAATGGAGGCATGCAATGGAAGAAGAAATTAAAGCTCTTGAGGAGAATAACACTTGGGAATTGGTTCCCAAGTCTCCATCAATGAAAGTGATAAGCTCAAGGTGGATCTACAAATTGAAGAAGAATTCAGATGGCTCCATTAATAGGTATAAGGCAAGGCTTGTGTGAGAAGGCTTTGCACAAACTCAGGGAATTGATTATGAGGAGACCTTCTCTCCTGTGGCAAAGATGCCTACCATTACGGTTTTGCTTAGTATTGGCTCTTCCAAGAATTGGAAGATACTTCAATTGGATGTAAAAAATGCAGTTCTTAATGGATGCATAACAGAAGAGGATATATGACACAACCACTTGGTTTTGAGAATCACATATATATTGATTATGTGTGTAAACTTAATAAAGCTTTATATGGACTCAAACAAGCCCCAAGGGCTTGGAATCACAGGCTTGTCTCATTCTTGCAAGACAAAGGATTTCAACCTAGCAAGGCAGATCCATCACTATTCATAAAAAGGAGTAATTATGAAGTCATCTATTTGTGTGTGTATGTAGATGATATTATACTTACAGGAAATGATACAGATGGCATGAAGAGAATCAAAGAATAGATGAGAGAAGAATTCAAGATAAGTGATTTGGGTTCACTTACCTACTTTCTAAGATTGGAAGTTGTCTACAAAGATCATGGTTTGTTTCTTGCTCAAAGAAAGTACATTAAAGACATGTTGGCAAAATTCAAGATGCAAGATTAGAGGATTGCACATACTCCAATGGAGGTTAATTGTAAATTGAGCTCACATGAAGGTGAACTCATAGAAGATGTGACAGGTTATCAAAGCCTTGTGGGTAGTTTGAACTATGCTACATTGACAAGGGTTGATATATGTTATAGTGTGAGTGTGTTAAGTCAATCTATGCACACAACCAAGAAACCTCACATGGAGGCTACCAAGAGGATATCAGATATCTCAAAGGGACCATGAATGAAGGGTTATATTACCCTTATGTATCTGATTTAAGTTTCAAAATGTTCTGTGATGCAGATTGGGCTGGCTGCAAGGAAGACAGAAGGAGCACCTCACGTTATATTACCTTTGCAGGTTTAAAACTTGTGTCATGGTCATCCAAGAAGCAACCCACGGTTTCTCTCTCTTCTACTAAAGCTGAATATAGAGGTTTTGCCATAGCTACTCAAGAAGCTATGCGGATGAAGACACTATTCACAGATCTTGGATTGGAATTTGGCACTCCAACTATTTTTGGTGACAATATGAGTTCTATTCACTTAGCTGCTAATCCAATTTTGCATGCTAGGACTAAACATATTGAAATTCATTATCGCTATGTAAGAGAGAAGATTATGAGCAAGGAGATTCAAATATCATATGTGTCCACTCATCAACAATGTGCAGATATTCTAACCAAAGCATTGGATGGTACAAAGCTTTGCAAATTCAAGGCTATGATACGTTTGCAGTTAATCTTGGAGGATTGAAGACCTCAAGCATACTTGACTTGAGGTGAAGCTGTTGGAGCAAGTCTATGACAAGCCTAAGTATTGGCTTGAGTCATCAAAAGGCTTAGAAACTTGAAGGAAATGTCTACTCCTTCTAGATTTAACTTGTGAACTCCCTCTTGTAATTTTTTAGTCTTTACTTGATGTAAAAGTAAAGGGAATCTAAAGTGGTTGAGTCAAATTGATCAAAAAGAGAAAGAAAAGCCATGAATTCGTGATTGAAGGTAGTTGGAGAATCAAATCAATCACTAATAGATTGGAGAGTGATTGTAGGAAGTTAGGCTCCCAAGATCAACTATAAATACATGGTAATTTTAGTCGTGGTTATGCGAAGACCTCTAAGAGCTGAGCTTTATGCCATATCAAGGTGTGCTTTCAAGTCACACATATGTATCCGTAAGTCCATTGTATTGTACAATCAATATACTTTCATTTTCATGATCATTTGAGTTTATATTTTCATGTTCTTGTGAAGTGTACTGTTCACTACCATATCTCTCAGTTTTCTCAGTCAGATTGCAGAGCTTCTTTCTCTGAGCTTGGTGCATCATTTTTAGTGATTTGACTTGGTAAAATTAGCTCTCTAAGTCTATTGTATGATCACCAATTTTCATTGTATTTGGATGTTGCAATTCTCAGTTATGATCATTTGAAGTCCACTGTGTCACCTCATTTTCTTATTCTCTGCAAGCACTCTCTCATAATAGTCATTTTGTTAGAGCTATTTCTCAATGTGTACTTCACCATTTTCCATGATTTAAAGCATGTTAGAATTCTCATACTGTCTACTATATTCCTACAAAGTTTCATGAGCATTGAATTCTTTAACCGTGATATATCTCTAGTTTATTGTGCACGGGTATATGTAGTGTTGCAGCCCGGGAAAATCGGGGTCATCCTATCACTTGCTAAACTTCTTTCTCCTTGTGTAGTCCATCGTTTTTTGTTGAAATAACTCTTGGCTGTTAGCTTACTAAGCTAGTAAGAGTTCCACAAAAGGAATTAAGCTAATTTTTGCGGCAGCCAGAGAATTGTTCAAAACTTTGGACAAGTGTATGAACATAAATAGCAAGTTTTTGGCTCTTGAATCTACTCCAACTTATCTCTTTTGATTCAAATTTTTGAGAGTGATCTTCCAAGGTACATAGGGTGTCAAATACATCCTTTGGCAAGATAAAAGGGCCCACCACATATCTCTAGAGTCCATTTGGCCGGTGTAGTGCAAAGTTTTTGCAGTACCACTTCATCTTCATCAACTACAAATCCATCTCTTCACAGTGTTGTGCTCCAAGATTCGTCTTCCTCCCTATGCTCTTCGCACACTTCCACATATCTCAAACTCCAACAAGAGGCAACACTATTTATGGTCATGAGAAAGTGTTGTTGGAGAAGATGGTGGACACCTTCCAGAGATGAGATGGTGCTGCAAATTTGTGCTTCACACTAGCCAAAACTGAGTTGAGGACTGCAAAGTAGACTATTGGAGCTTTCCTGGAAGCACAAATAATCACCCAAATACTTTGGAAGATGATCCTTGTTGGAGGAGATGGAGGATAATCTTCAGAGATGAATTCGTGTTGCTTAAACTACTTCAAATGAGCGAAGAAAAATTGCTGGAGAGTATAGTGGGCCTCTTTAGCTTACTAATGATCATAAATAATCTGCTACGTTTCTTGGAACATGATCCACTAATCAATGTTGCGAACATTTGTTTTATGTAGGGTACAAGTTTCAAATTATGTAAATACCTTAGGGAAGTCTTCAAATACTTCAAGAAGGCTCATATTATTTATTAAATATATCCAAAATACCTCCTGAGTTCTAAAACATGATGAGTCAAATTAGTGAGTCACAAGGGAGCTGCAGTGGTGTCCTAGTGGAAGGTTGATGTGGCTAGTTCTCAAAGTCCATCAATACTTTGCTTATTTGAGCACTTGAGTCATGTAATACCTCCACCCAAGTGTCTACCACGAATTTAGATGTATTAGGAAGGTTTTAGATTAGTTCCCCATGCTATAAAAAGAGGAGGGAAATCGTGATCTTGTGGGATATCCAAGAGAGTCATATGTGTATCTCTACGCTCCTATAGTTTTGTATGCAGAGATTGCAGAGCTTGTATCTCCCTCATTATATATCCAAAGTGCATGTTTCATAGCTCATTTGAAAGCTCTTACTGTCTAATTTCATATTATAAAGTTTCATAATCCTTGGATTTGTGGGCTGAGAGCAGTACTCTCTGCAAGTAGTGTGTGTTCTCGGGTTTCACCCCTGCTGAAGGTCTCCATTAAACCTCAAACTTGCAAAGGTCATATCTCCTTGTGTACTTATCCAAATTGAGTGTTCTTTGGCTCATTGGAAAGCTCTTGGTCTCTAAAATATGTGGTTAAAATAGGTTTAAAAAATCCTAAGCTAGTAGAGAAGAGTAAGCTCTGGAAGCATGATTGGTTTTCTGTGATGAAGTTCGTGAGAAGGTCAACTTATTCCTACGGGGTTCCACCTACTTCAAGCTATATTTTGGAGGTCAATAAACTGCAACATTGGTATCAGAGCAAGGAATTGAAGCTTGGAGAAGGTTATAATACCTTGATGAGGAATATGAAGCTATTGGAGTAGCGGTTCATCATCGACACTACACAAAGTTAGAAGGAGATAGCAAGGAAGCATCTCAAGCAACATCCAAGCAAAGAAAGGTGCATAGACTTTATTAAAAAGGTAAATCTCATACTTCTTCTTATCACACATATCCAAAAGGAGGGTTAAAGGAGGAAGTTTAGGATTTACACAATGGGGGATCAACATGCACAAATAGAGAAGCGTGATAAGAACAACTATCAAGCATGGCGATTTAGAATCACAACATACTTGCAAGGTAGAGGCTTGTATGGGTTGATTGATGGAACGGATATCAAACGTATATTACCAGAGGATCCAAATCATCAACAATTGAGGGAGTTTAGACTTTGGAATGAAAGAGACAAAAGGGTTATATTCATTTTATCACAAAATATTCAAGATTCAATGGTGGGACACATACAAGATCTAGACACAAGTAGAGATGTTTGGCTTGCATTGGAAAGGTTGTATGCTACAGGTACAAGAGCAAGGAAGCTTCAACTCAAAAATGAGTTGAATAACATAAAGAAAGATACAAGGACATCGATCAATGATTACTTGTTGAAGGTTAAAGAGATTGCAGATCAACTAGGATCAATTTAAGCTCATGTGGAGGACGACGACTTGGTTGCACATACTCTCAATGGACTCAAGGATGACGAGAGATGGAAACCATTCATTACTTCAGTCTATGTTAGAGGAGAACTACTAGACTTTGATCAGCTTGTTGCTCTCATGGTCACGGAGGAGATGAATCTAAATGGTTCTACTTCAAATCAAAAAGGATCTCAAGGATAGATCATGAAGAGGTGGAAACAGAGGTAGAAGAGGTTCAAATAGAGGTCGAGGAAGAAGGAGCGATGATCAAGGGACTTCAAGTGGCCTCTTCAACACAAGAGGAAGAGGGAGATCAAGTGCTAGAGGTACGAGAGGCTACTACAACTACAATCAAAGACAAAGGAGTGAAGATAACAAGAATTGCTATATATGTGGAAGGTATGGACACTATGGCAAAGATTGTTATCAAAATGAAAATAGTCAAGGTGGTAATCGAAGAGGAGGCTATTCAAGAAGAGGTAAACAACAAGGAAATTATGCAGTTGAAGGTAAAAGTGAAGATTATGATTCTCTTCTTATGATGAATGTAGAAACTAAGATGAATTGCAATAGTGATGTATGGTATGTAGATAGTGGTTGCTCTAACCATATGTCACATGATGCTTCATGGTTTTCTAATATGCATAATCCTTCATGTAAAGGTCATGTTGAAACAGGAGATGATACAACACATAAGATTATGCAGGTTGGAGATGTTGTCATGTAGGATAAGAGCAACACAAATTGCTTGAAGGATGTACTTTATGTGCCAACGATCACTAAGAATTTGATGTCAGTTGGTCAAATGGTAGAAAAAGGTTTGCAAATAAGATTTAATCGTGCAGGTTGCTTCATTGAGGATCCAAAGCAAAGGAGGTTAATTGCTAGAGTTCAAAAACAAGGTAGATTGTTTACATTCCAGGTAAACCCAAATCATACAAACTATTTCTCTTATGGTATGCATCGAATAGCAGAGCTTGATCTATGGCACACAAGGATTGGACACATGAATGTACATACGTTAAAGGAGCTATCAAAGAAGAGGATTGTTGAAGGATTACCTGATGTTACTAAGCAACATATGGTGCATCTTTGTGAAGCATGTCAAATGGGTAAGCAGAGTAGACAGCCTTTCAAGCATTCAAGCTATGTAAGCACTGGATTGCTAGAACTTATACACACGGACATATGGGGTCCTACTAAAGAGGCATCCTTGGCTGGTAATAAGTACTATGTATCATTCATTGATGATCATAGTAGAATGACATTTGTGTATTTCATTAAACATAAGAGTGAAGTCTTTGATTGTTTCAAAAATTTTAAATCATTTGTCGAGAAGCAAAAAGGAAGATATGTTAAGAAGCTAAGATCCGATGGAGGGGGAGAGTATTTCTCTCAAGCTTTTACTGATTTTTTGTATGATGAAGGTATCAAAAGAGAAGTTACATGCAGGTATACTCCACAACAAAATGGATTCGCAGCGAGAAGGAATAGAATCATAGCAGAAGCGTCTAGAAGCATGCTAAATGATATGTGTTTTCCTAATTTGTTTTTGGGCTGAAGCTGTTAGCACAAGTGTGTACATTATGAATAGAGTACCTACTGCTAGAGTTCATCATTTGACACCATATGAGGTATGGCATGGAAGGAAACCAAGTGTAAGTCATTTGAAAGTATTTGGTTGTGTATGTTATGTACATGTACCTAGTGAAGTGAGATCAAAAACTTGATGTGAAATCATAAAAGTGTATATTTATTGGTTATGCAGATACTCAAAGAGGATATAGATGTTATAATCCTCATACCAATAAGGTGGTTGTTTCAAGAGATGTAAATTTTGATGAATCACTTTCATGGTATGTAGATGAGAAAAGTTTGCAGGTCATAAATGGAGATGAAGAAGATACAGGTGAAGGCGATGAGTGCTTACCTCAGCCCACAAGAAGTTTAAGTGATGAGAAAAGTGGTTTGGATGAAGAAAGAGAGCTACCTTTCAATGGAAGATTAAGGCAAGAGTCACCTGCAAGTGTTAAAAGTAAAGGTAAACTCAAACTTGTTGAAGTTAATGATGAAGGAGAGGAAATTAGTGATGTATGTGAGTATGGAGAATCATCAAAGGTTCCTAATAAGAAAGGAAGAGCATCTACATTGGAGGTAAGAAGAACTTCAAGAGTAAGTAAGCAACCTCAAAGGTATACTTATGAATCTTTCATGAATACTCATTATGCTTTTATGACAAACGTTGAGCAGGAAAATGAACCCACATGTTTTGATGAGGCAAAAGGAGATGAAAAGTGGGAGAAAGCAATGAGAGAAGAAATGGAAGCACTACAGGATAACAAGACTTAGAATTTAGTTCCAAAGACACCAAAACGAAAGGTAATTGGTTGCAAGTGGGTTTTTAAGATTAAAAGAAATAGTGATGGTAGTGTGTCAAGATATAAGGCTAGACTTGTAGCAAAAGGATATAATCAAACTCAAGGATTGGACTATGAGGAAACATTTAGTCCAATAGCAAACATGGCAACGGTGAGAACTTCGTTGGCTTTAGCTGCAAGTAAAAGGTGGAATATATATCAACTCGATATAAAGAATGCCTTTCTTAATGGTGAGTTAAATGAAGAAGTGTATATGTCACAACCAGACGATTATGTGGATGCAAAATGTCCTAATCATGTATGCAGGTTAAAGAAGGCATTGTATGGTCTTGAGCAGGCACCAAGGGCATGGAATGCAAGGTTGGTAAAGTATCTTATGCTTCAAGGATACACAACGAGTCATGCTGATCCTTCACTTTATGTAAAACATGTAGATGACATGTGTGTCTATGTATGCATTTATGTGGATGACTTGTTGATTACAGGGAATGATGCAAAAGCAATTGAAGAGATAAAAGGTAATTTGGGAAAGGAATTTAAAATTTCAGATCTTGGTTTGCTTAGATACTTTCTTGGGATTGAAATTGTGTATGGCGATGAGGGTATGTGGTTGATATAAAGAAAGTATATATGTGATATGCTCAAAAGGTTTGGTATGCAGGAATGTAAATTTGTGTCTACTCCAATGGAATGTAATGTAAAGTTGAGTGCAAAGGAAGGTGATGAGTTGCATGATATGAATGCATATAGATCCATGGTAGGATCTTTGATTTATGCAACAAAAAGTAGACCTGATATATGCTATGGAGTGGGAGTATTGTCATAGTTTATGCATGAACCTAGAGTACCTCATTTGCATGCAGCGAAAAGAGTGCTTAGGTATTTCAAAGGTACCATGAACGAAGGATTATTTTATAGTCATGATGCTGATCTAACTCTTAAAGTCTTTAGTGATGCAGATTGGGCTGGAAGCAAAGATGACAGAAGATCCACAAGTGGATATGTGGTAATTGCAGGAAACAAGACATTAACATGGAGTTCAAAGAAACAGCCTACAGTTGCTTTATCTTCTACAGAGGCTGAGTATAGAGGTTTAGCATTGACTACTACTGAAGTTATGTGCTTTAAAAAGTTGTTTCATGACTTGAATGTGCAGGTTGATGTACCACTGATATATGGGAATAACTTGAGCAGCATTCATATGACCTCAAATCCTATTTTTCATGCTAGAACAAAGCATATAGAGGTTCACTATCATTATGTTCGAGAGAAGGCCATAAACAATGAAGTACAAGTTTCTTTTGTGGGAACAAAGGATCAAGTTGCAGATATCTTCACCAAATCCTTGGATGGACCAAAGCTTCAAAAATTCAGCTATATTCTTGGCATGAAGGAAATACCCTTTGAAACTTGAGGGGGAGAATGTTGCAAACATTTGTTTTATGTAGGGTACAAGTTTCAAATTATGTAAATACCTTTGGGAAGTCTTCAAATACTTCAAGAAGGCTCATATTATTCATTAAATATATCCAAAATTCCACATGAGTTCTAGAACATGATGAGTCGAATTAGTGAGTCACAAGGGAGCTGTAGTGGTGTCCTAGTGGAAGGTTGATGTGGCTAGTTCTCAAAGTCCATCAATACTTTGCTTATTTGAGCACTTGAGTCATGTAATACCTCCACCGAAGTGTCCACCACAAATTTAGATGTATTAGGAAGGTTTTAGATCTAGTTCCCCATGCTATAAAAAGAGGAGAGAAGTCGTGATCTTGTGGGATGTCCAAGAGAGTCATATGTGTATCTCTACGCTGCTGTAGTTTTGTATGCAGATATTGCAGAGCTTGTATCTCCCTTATTATATATCCAAATTACATGTTTGATAGCTCATTTGAAAGATCTTACTGTCTAATTTGATACTATAAATTTTGCATAATCATTGGATTTGTGAGCTGAGAGTAGTACTCTCTGCAAGTAGTGTGTGTTCTCGAGTTTCACCCCTGCTGAAGGTCTCCATTAAACCTCAAAATTTCAAAGGTCATATCTACTTGTGTACTTATCCAAATTGAGTGTTCTTTGGCTCATTGGAAAGCTCTTGGTCTTTAGTATAATGTGGTTAAAATAGTTTTAAAATATCCTAAGCCAGTAGAGAACAGTAAGCTCTGCAAGCATGACGGGTTTTCTATGATGAAGTTTGTGAGAAGGTCAACTTATTCCTAGGGGTTTCCACCTACTTCTAGCTATATTTTGGAGGTCAATAAACTCCAATAATCAATGGAACAAAACATATAGATAGAAAATTAATCCAAGGTCATAAACTTGTTATTCTTGTCTCTACACCTGTTCAGTATATTGAACAGTGCTCTGAGCACAGTAATAATTAGCCTAATTCCTTTTAGTGATCTCTAACTTACTTAGAGAGCTACCAAAAATGAGTGATTTCATAAAAAAATATGAAACTACACACTGAGTATGATGTTTAGCAGTTCCTAGGACATGTGCGACATTTTGGGGGTGCATCAGTCAACAAACCAGACAATAGTGAAATGACAATATCTCCTGATTTAAAGAAGCAATGAAATGAGATTTTGTAGCTATAAACTAGATAGTATGGGGAAACTATGATGCTTTAAATCATGGCAAATGATCAATCATGCACTCAGAACAAGCTCTCGGAAGATCACAAAATTGATGTAGTGATTGGAGAGAAGTGAAATGAAGATGTATGT
>CM035442.1:54503416-54525916 GCA_020310875.1 Ceratopteris richardii
GAAGAGAGGAAAGCGAGTGAAACCTTCCACGATTGAACAAAGAGAGAGACCATCGGTAGATACAAATGCAAGAGATATACATGTGAATATGGGAGATCAAACATCGAATAATCTTTGTTTGCTTCCATATTCATCTATTTAATTTGAAGACGGAGGTCTTCTAGGGGAAGGATAATATGGAATGATTCATAGAGGCAAAATAATCCACCCAAGGTTCATCAACAAAATATTTGCCGCAAAGTTATTCAAATCACATGGTGCTACATACAGACAAGAGAGAACGAAGCCATGAATGAAGCCACAATTTATCTATTATGCACAATGGAATTATAGTCAAGTTGGATTAGCTAGGCATCATAGCAAAAGTCTGTCTCATTTTTCAGATTGTGGAATGGTGGTACATTAGACATGTGGGTGGAGAAAATGAGAAAAGAGTACTAAAGACACAGAAGGAGACATAACAATTCTGAAGACAATATATTGAAGCTAATCAATGGATTGTTGCAAACAATATCCTTTTTACACACTTGTAATATTTCCCACAACGATCTCCATCTAAGCAATATTTTGTTGCATTTTGAAGCTTAGCATGTTTATATTGGATTATGTGATTTTGGTAGAGCAACATATTTACCAACAAAAAAATGTTTTTTGAAGCTACCTGATTTGGAAATATCAACTAAAAATGAGTGGAGCCGAAAGTACTGGTGGATTGCACCGAAATGTATATCCACAAGCCCTCCACCTTTTAACAAAAGTCAAGAGACATTTACGATTTTGATAATCCTATTGCAACTCTTGAAATATATAGATTTAAATAGTTATCCCATTGATAGAAATGGGATTTACAAGTTCAAATATGCTTTAGAACTAGCTTGTGATAGAGATGTATAAAAAAGAGTAGACGCACATGAACTACTTAGAGTATTTTTGAATCTTACTCGATATGGTTTACAAATATCCATGAGGGATGGATTAAGACCATATTGAAAACAATCTGTATTCAATTGAACTATATGGATTAGATGATATAGATTTATTTACATTAAGTGGAGTAAATATTGTGGACTCATTTAAACTATGTGGATTAAACTAAGTGGTATCATTTGAGTTCAGTGGATTAATTGAAGTGGTATCATTTGAATTGTGTGGATTAAATAAAGTGGTATCATTTAAATTATGTGGATTAAATGAATTAAACTCATTTGTAATAGATAGATTAAATGATGTGGATTCATGTGAATTATGTGGATTAAATTATGTGGTGTCATTTGAAATATGTGGATCTATTGAAATAGATTCATTTGAACTAGGTGGTGATACATTATTAAATCCACTATAAGGGCTATCGAAAATTAGGGATTTGTACTATTCTGACATTGTTTTGTGTATGTTTGTATGTATACAAGCTCCTTCCAGTTTTTTGGATCACGTGAAATAAGGCTCGAGCTTAAGTTCGAGCCTCTAAGCTTCTCTAGTGAAAAGAGAAGTATATGAAGTTTGAGTTTGTTGTGTCACAATATATCGTTTGAGGCTCTAAATTTTTATTGTGTCACATAGTATTACGCTCGAACTTAAGTTCGAGCCTCTGAATCATATCAAGTTTCAGTGTGATATGAGGCTCGAACTCAAGCTCGAGCCTCTCAACTTTTCGAGCGAAAACAATAGTATTCTTCTTTTTTTTTTTTGAGTACAATGAATTGAAAAGACACACGCACGCGACCTTGTAAGGTAGAGGCACCCATCTTGGGGAACTCTAAGGCACAACCCTAGGCAGGACTTGAACCCTAGCCATCTGCCTAGGAGTACAAGGCACATCGACTAAACCACGCCCCCTGGATTACAATAGTATTCTTAACTTGAAACTAGTTTGAAATTTGAACAAAGGATGCTTGAGCTTAAGTTTGAGTGTAACCTTGAGAGGCTCGAACTTAAGTTCGAGCCTTAGAATCATAAAGTTTGGGATTATACATGAATATGAGCTCGAACTTAAGTTCGAAGCTCTCAGGATCTAACCTCTATATATGATATCAAGCTCGAAGTTAAGTTCGAGCCTTTGAATCAATATCAACAGTAAGTTATTGAGTCACATGATATGAGGCTCGAACTTAAGTTCGAACCTCTCAGCTTTTCCAATCATATCAAGTTTAGCATTGTTGGGTCACATGATATGAGGTTTGAGCCTGTCAAATTGAATAGTGTCTTATGTGCAAAAGAACAAAGAGGCTCGAACTTAAGTTTGAGCTTCAAAATCAATTCAATTTTGGGAGGCTCAAACTTAAGTTCAAACCTATCAACTTTTCCAGCCATATCAAGTTTATGATTGTTGGGTAAAATGATATGAGGCTCGAACTTATGTTCGAGCCTCTCAGGTTTGACCCTGTCAGGCTCGAACTTCAGTTCGAGCCTTAGAATCATATCAACAGTCAATCTATTGAGACACATTATATGAGGCTCAAACTTACATTCGAGCCTCTCACCTTATCCACCCATATCAAGTGCAGATTGTTGGGTCACATGATTTGATGCTCGAACTTAAGCTCGATACTCGAGCTTCTCAAGTTTGAGCATAGTCAGGTTTGATCTTTAGAATCATAAAGTTTGGGATTATACATGAATATGAGGCTTCAACTTAAGTTCGAACCTCTCAGGATCCAACCTCTATATATGATATCAGGCTCGAACTAAAATTCGAGCCTTTGAATCGATATCAACTATCAATTATTGAGTCACATGATATGAGGCTCGATCTTAAGTTTGAGCCTCTCAGCTTTTCCAGCCATATCAAGTTTAGCATTGTTGGGTCACATGGTATGAGGCTCGAACTTAAGGTTGAGCCTATCAAATTGCATAGTGTCTTATGTGCAAAAGAACAAAGAGGCTAGAACTTAAGTTCGAGCCTCAGAATCAATTCAATTTTGGGAGGCTCGAACTTAAGTTCGAGCCTCTCAACTTTTCTAGCCATATCAATTTTATGATTGTTGGGTCACATGATATGAGGCTTGAACTTAAGTTCGAGCCTCTCAGATTATACCCTGTCAGCCTCGAACTTTAGTTCGAGCCTTAGAATCATATCAACCATCAGTCCATGGAGACACATTATATGATAATCAAACTTAAGTTTGAGCCTCTCACCTTTTCCACCGATATCAAGTTCGGATTGTCTGATCACATGATTTGAGGCTCGAACTAATTAAGTTCGAACCTCTCGCGGTTGAGCTTGTCAGGTTGGAGCCTTAGAATCATAAATTTTGGGATTATACATGAATATGAGGCTCAAACTTAAGTTCGAACGTCTCAGGATCCAACCTCTCTATATGACATGAGGCTTGAACTTAAATTCGAGCCTTTGAACCGATATCAATTGTCACTTATGGAGTCACATGATATGAGCCTCAAACTTAAGTTTGCACCTCTCAGCTTTTGCAATCAAATCAAGTTTAGCATTGTTGGGTCACATGATATGAGCCTCCAACTTAAGTTTGAGCCTGTCAAATTAAACAGTGTCTTATGTGCAAAAGAACAAATAGGCTCAAACTTAAGCTTAAGCCTCATAATCAACTCAATTTTGGGAGGCTTGAACTTAAGTTCATGCCTCTCAACTTTTCCAGCCATATCAAGTTTATAATTTTTGGGTCACATGATATGAGGCTCAAACTTAAGTTCGAGCCTCTTAGGTTCGACCCTATCAGGCTCGAACTTCAGTTCGAGCCTTAGAATCATATCAACAGTTAGTCTATTGAGACACATGATATGAGGCTTGAACTTAAGTTTGAACCTCTCATCTTTTCCACTCATATCAAGTTCGGATTGTTGGATCACATGGTTTGAGGCTCGAACTTAAGTTCAAGCTTGTCAGGTTCGAGCCTTGTCAGGTTCGAGCCTTAGAATCATAAAGTTTGGGATTGTACATGAATATGAGGCTCGAACTTAAGTTCGAACCTTTCAGGATCCAACCTCTATATATGATATCACGCTCAAACTAAAATTCAAGCCTTTGAATCAATATCAACTATCAGTTATTGAGTTACATGATATGAGGCTCAAACTTATGTTTGAGCCTCGTAGCTTTTCTAGCCATATCAAGTTTAGCATTGTTGGGTCACATGATATGAGGCTCGAACTTAAGTTTGAGCGTGTCAAATTGAATAGTGTCTTATGTGCAAAACAACAAAGAGGCTCGAACTCAGAATCAATTCAATTTTGGAAGGCTTGAACTTAAGTTCAAGCCTCTCAACTTTTCCAACCATATCAAGTTTATGATTGTTGGGTCACATGATACGAGGCTCGAAATTAAGTTCAAGCCTCTCAGGTTCAACCCTATCATGCTCGAACTTCAGTTCGAGCCTTAGAATCATATCAACAGTCAGTCTATTGAGACACATGATATGAGGGTCAAACTTAAGTTTGAGTGTCTCACCTTTTCCACCCATATCAAGTTCCGATTGTCGAGTCACATGATTCGAGGCTCAAACTTATGTTCGAGCCTCTCAAGGTCGAGCTTGTCAGGTTTGAGCCTTAGAATCATAAAGTTGAGGATTATGCATGAATATGAGGCTTGAACTTAAGTTCAAACCTCTCATGATCCAACCTCTATATATGATATCAGGCACGAACTTAAATTCTAGCCTTTGAATCGATATCAACTGTCAGTTAATGAGTTACATGATATGAGGATCGAACTTAAGTTTGAGCCTATCAAATTGAATAGTGTCTATCAAGTTTAGCAATGTTGGGTCACATGGTATGAGGATCGAACTTAAGTTTGAGCCTGTCAAATTGAGAAGTGTCCTATGTGCAAAAGAACAAAGAAGCTCGAACTTAAGTTCAAGCCTCAGAATCAATTCAATTTTGGGAGGCTCGAACTTAAGTTTGAGCCTCTCAACTTCTCCATCCATATCAAGTTTATGATTTTTGGGTCACATGATATGAGGCTCGAATTTAAGTTCCATCCTCTGAGGTTCCACCTTGTCAGGCTCCAACGTAAGTTTGAGCCTTAAAATCATATCAATAGTGAGTCTATTGAGACACATGATATGAGGCTCGAACTTAAGTTCGAGCCTCTCACCTTTTCCACCCATATCAAGTTCGGATTGTTGGATCACATGATTTGAAGCTCGAACTTAAATTCGAGACTCTCAAGGTCAAGCTTGTTAGGTTTGAGCCTTAGAATCATAAAGTTTGAGATTATACATGAATATGAGGCTCGAACTTAAGTTCGAATCTCTGAGCTTTTCTACTCATATCAAGTTTAGCATTGGGATTATACATGAATATGAGGCTCGAACTTAAGTTCGAATCTCTGAGCTTTTCTACTCATATCAAGTTTAACATTGTTGGGTCACATGATATGAGGCTCGAACTTAAGTTTGAGCCTATCAAATTGAACATTCTCTTATGTGCTTGTGAGGTTCGAGCCTCAGAGTCAATTCAATTTTGGGAGGCCCGAACCTAGGTTCAAGCCTCTCAAGTTTTTCAGTCATATCACGTTTATGATTGTTGGGTCACACGATATGAGGTTCGAACCCTATCAGGCTCGAACTTCGGTTTGATCCTTAGGTTCGAGCCTTTCAAGGTCGAGCTTATCAGGTCCGACCTTAGAATCATAAAGTTTGGGGTTATACATGATATCAGGCTCAAACTTAAGTTCGAACCTCTCAAGATCGAACCTCTAAATGATATCAAGTCTATGTGTCACATGATATAAGGCTCGAACTTAAGTTTGAGGCTCTGAATTTTGAGTTTTTTTTGTCACATAATATCAGGCTCGAACTTAAATATAAGGCTCAAACATAAGTTTGAGCCTCTGAATTTTGAGTTTGTTGTGTCACATAATATCAAGCTCGAACTTAAATTTGAGCCTTTGAATTGATATCAACTGTCAGTTATTGATTCACATGATATGAGGCTCGAACTTAAGTCTGAGCCTCTCAGCTTTTCCATCCATATCAAGTTTGGGATTGTTGGGTCACATGATATGAGGCTCGAACATAAGTTCGAGCCTCTTAGGTTCGACCTTGTTAGGTTCGACCCTTATAATCATATCAAGTTTGGAATTGTTTACTCAGGTCCGAACTTAAGTTCTGGCCTCTAAATTTTGAGTCTATTGTGTCAAATGATATCCGGCTCGACCTTAAATATAAGGCTCCAAATTAAGTTCGAACCTCTGAATTTTAAGTCTATTGGGTCACATAATATCAGACTCAAACTTAAATTCGAGCCTTTGAATCGATATCAACTGTCAGTTATTCAGTCACATGACATGAGGCTCGAACTTAAGTTTGAGCCTCTCAACTTTTCCAGCCATATCAAGTTTAGGATTTTTCGGTCACAAGATATGAGGCTTGAACGTAAGTTCAAGCCTCTTAGGTTTGGGATTATTTATTCATATGATATGAGTTTCAAACTTAAGTTTGAGCCTCTGAAGTTTTACTTATAATCATATCAAGTTTGGGATTGTTTACTCATATGATATGAGGCTCAAACATAAGTTTGAACCTCTGAATTTTGATATTGCATCATCACGATCGACCCTATAAATTAGATTAAGTTTGAGTCTCTTGTGTCACATGATATGATGCTCAAACTTAAGTTCTAGCTTCTAAGTTTTGATTCTATTGTGTCTCTTAATATCAGGCTCAAACTTCAGTTCGAGCCTTAGAATCATATCAACTATCAGTGTATTGATACACAATGATTACGTTCGAGCCTCTCACCTTTTCCACCTATATCAAGTTTAGGACTGTTGGATCGCATAATATGAGGCTCGAACTTAAGTCTAAGTTCAAGCCTCTCAAGGTTGAGCTTGTCAGGTTCGAGGCTTAAAATCATAAATTTTCGGATTATATATGATATGAGGCTCGAATTTAAGTTCGAACCTCTTAGGATCGAACCTCTAAATGATATCAAGTTTAAGTTCGAGCTTCTATATCATATCAAGTATCAGTTTTTTGAGTCACATGATGTGACACTCGAAGTTAAGTTTAAGTCTCTTATCTTTTCCAGCAAAAAGAATAGTATTTTTAACTCAAATTTGAATTGAAACTTGAATGCAAGACGCTCAAACTTCGTAAGTTTGATAATAATCTAGAAACTAAATTTTAATAATTAGAGATAATGGTATTATAATAAATTTGATGAATACGAATGAGAAAGTTCATGATAATAAATTAGATGACTATGAATGAGAAAGTTGATGTTATTATGTTGATATTGTTTGTTTTTACGTTGATGTGATTTAAACAAGAATATTTGTTTGACTTTCAGGAGCAATGGAAAACACATGTGAATTTCAAACCAATGTTACCGATAATGTATTTTCACTGGAAAATTTATAAAAAACAAGTGGCATGAAGGTTCCTTCAAATAGGACTAAGGTTCAGAAATCTTTTGATTTGACACATAAAGAAGACATGAAATGGTTTGCTGATACTTATGATCAGGAAGGAAACTTCAAAGCATATGTACATTTATTTATGACAGATGTAGGATCTACATATGGTGATATGGGTAATATTGTTCATGTTAAAGAAGATGTAAATGCACAAGGCACATTGTGTTTTACGTGTAAAGTGCTTCTAGATGGGGAGAATATTAATGCGAATACGTTTTTCTTATCATGGGAAACTTTTTGTTTGGACGATATGAAAATTATTATGCAGATGTAGGATCTACATATGGTGATATGGGTAATATTGTTCATGTTAAAGAAGATGCAAATGCACAAGGCACACTGTGTTTTATGTGTAAAGTACTTCCAGATGGTGAGAATATTAATGCGAATACGTTTTGCTTATCATGGGGACTTTTTGTTTGGACTTTTTGTTTGGACGATATGAAACATAGTATCTCAAAGTCTGATCGATCAGTAGGCTCAATTGGATCGATCCAATCAATAGAAGAATTAGTGAAAATTATAAAAGAAGCCAAAACATTAACACAAAAGTCAAAATCTTTGAAGAGAAGCTGAGATGTATTTAGGAGATCTAAGAAGCGAAAGCTGAAAGGTTCCTTAAACAAAGATTTAGGATCATCATCAAAGTCTCTACAAAACAATGAAGATGTATCAATCTCACATTAAGATAATAGGAGTGAAGAAACAGAAGATACAGTAGTGCAGCCACAAGAAAATAAAATGATGATTTACTACTTCAAAAACAAGAATACTATGCTTTTGGTTCTAATGCAGTATATAATGTTGATGTAAAAAGATGTTTTTGAGCACCATTGAATTATGTATATCGAAAATTAATCAGAGATTGGGTGCGTACATTAATGATTGATTTTGTCTTGGCTCCGAAAGAGAATGAAGTTCTTACAGTTGTTATGCCTTTTGATCCAAGTGTCAGAATACCTCTACAAACTTTATCTCATGATGATATTGGTAAAGCTCAGTATTGGATAATATATGGACAATATTCAATTAGTGCACGGAAAACTTTGCAAAGTGTTAATTCTCCGATGGTGACATTAGAGTTATGAAAACAATTTAGATATAGAAAAGCAAAAATTATAGTAAATTGTCCTTCAAAACTTTCAAGGGAGATATCTAAAGAGGCTAATTTGATGGTCGCAAAGTCATTACATAAGGAACGATTTGTGGATCAACTTTTACAAGCTAGATCGCAATGGAAAGCAAACGGATGTGCATCCAAGCCTCCTCTAGGTGTTAATCAGAGTAAAAGAGAATTTATATCATGGCATGTATGTTTATATTCTTGGTATTTTCACTTTTGTTTGAACTTATATTCATTTATATATTTAGATACTTACTATATATTATTATTTTTTAACACTTATATCTATTTAAACTATATATATTGTTTTTTTTCAAAATTTTGAAGAGAGTACAGAGCAAACTTTACAAAAAGGATTTATAAAGAATGATTTGCATCTTCTTTTATGCAATGATGAGGAATGGAAGAATTAGATATAAATAATGTGTCTGTATAGTCAGGGAGCACTACTTAATACAAAGGGTGAAGTGCCAAATAGCAAAAGAGATTCAACAAAAGATATTATATTGACGTCTACAAAGATGGTAGTAATGAAAGGTGGTCAATTAAAGCAAGCACCAGGGACGGTTATATTAGGTCAGACACTATTCAGATGTATTGCAGGTTTAAAGAATAAAGAAATTTTAGAAATTCAAAAGGTAATTTTAGAAAAGAAAATTTTGTTAAAAAAGGAAAAATCATTGAAGCACATGGTTGACATGGAAGAAATGGCATGGAGATTAAAGGCATGTCGTGTGTTGAAAAATATTATAATTGCATTTTTTATTGATTTAACAAAAGAGGTTTTGACTTGGGAAAAGCTCTGTGAGAAATATAATATCGCAGACATACAATATGAAAAAATTAAAAGTAATAGTGAGACATTTATGAAAGACTCATTAAACAGGGCAAAGAAGTCTCCTCCTTTACCCAAGGTTCCCATAACTTTGTTGAGTCATTATTATAGAGTTGCAATGGGAATACAGACCACAACAAATGTTATTCCATGGTCAATATATGGATTTGGTTTTGATTTAAACAAGTTTCAAAGTTTTTGTTTAGAGCAAGTTCTTCCATTCAACATTGCTTTCTTTAGGTTTGATTCAGAACTATACAGTTTACATAGTCGGGAACGCATTTCAACAATGTTCTTCTCCAGATTGATTTTTGCACTCAACAAGATGAACTTTGAGGAAAAATATATTCTAGTATCTTTTATTGATTTCCTCTATGTTCATATGCTTGTGGAAGGAGTTCAACATATGGCTACAAAAATGACTTTTAAAATTGGAGCCATTGAGAGTAGTAATCCTTCAATTAAAGGAGAGCTGGATTTTGCAAAAATGCTTATGTACATTAGCAAAGAGGATAATTATCAGATGATTGATAGAATAGATCAAGCAAATCTAAATATTTTTGCTCATAAAGTTCAGGATGAATTCATAGATAAAAAATTCATTGATGATTTCATCAACAATTTTGCTCGTGAAGAGAACTATGTAATAGAGTTGTATTGTCGAGGAGTTGTTCTTTAAAGAAGTTTAATACCCATGGGATCCCCTTATCCTACAAGAATAGGGGTTTACATAGCTAGGATAAAGTGCGGTCACAATTATCACGAGGCAGGACAAACGGTGGCACATCAGCCACAAGATACAACTTTCCATGTTAAACATTTCCCTTACATGATGCCAATGGGGGTTGAACCCTCACCCCTGCCTCAAGAGGCAAGATCCAACCATCCGGACAAGCAACCTAGGACCAAATTGAATATATCTATTGTTTATATTCAATTGTAAGCTCTAAATTCATATTAGGATAGATTTGTTATACAATTAAATTTAAATCAATTTATTGATTTTTTAAAACTCATATTTTGGGATATTGGTTGTACAAGAAATTATTGATAGATCAAATAATATATAAATGATCTATTGTTATTTAATTGGATAATAAGAGACTACAAATTAAAAAAAAAATCAAGTCTGAATGCTTTTCTTTTTATATTCATATTCTCCTTGGTGGTTTTTTAAATAAGCTCATCATCTAATATTATTTTTTGTCTATTGAAAACTTAAAACATTTTAACAAAAAGAAGATGTATTCATGACTTGATCTTTGTAAGAAGAATATAACATATAGAAATTATAAGTTAATACCATCACTTGTATTGTAAATGGGACATGAATAATTCCCAAATTTCATGAATAGGCCTTACTAGAAGTACATTGAAGGAGAGAACAATTATGCTTTGTAGTTAGCAAAGAGGAATCAAACTATGGACTAGCTAAGAGCATATAAAAATGGAAACAAGGAGAACAAAAGGTAATGCATTGGTTATCTATTAGCATACAAGATAGCATGATTGGGCACCTACATGATGCCAGGACTCCAAAAGAGCTTGGAACAATTTGGCCACATTGTAGGAGACCAATACAAAGACACAAAAATTGCAACTCAAGAACGATTTGCATACAATGGAGAAGAAGAGCATGTCAATAAGTGACTACACCTTGAAAATTAAAAGCATATGTGAGTAACTTAAATATATTGGCGTGAATGTAGATGTTGATAATATGAAAGTGTGCCTTTGTGGTTTAGGAGCTGCATATAACCAATTCAGAACTTCTATTCACACTAGGGAAATATTCCAAACTTTGTTGATCTGATGTCCATGTTAATTATTGAAGAAAAAACATTTGGTGAGGACTCAAACTCCCAAGGAAACCTAATTCTGAGTAGGTTTTTTACTCTGGTAGAGGAAGAGGCTTCAAAAGTGGAAGAGGGCACAATAACAAAGATCAAGGTCAATACCAGAATCATGCAGGAGGTAGAGGATAGTTTTCAGGCAAGGAAAGCAAAAAAGGCTGCAAAAATTTCCCAAGAAATGATTTAGGTAATGAGAATAAAGTATGTTAGAATTGTGGTAAACTTACTCACTTTGAATGTGATTGCGGGTTGAAGAATCCAAATGACAAAAGGTAGAAAAACAATCTTGCATCCACTAGTGCAAATGATTTTGAGAAGTTGTTCATGGTCCAATATCATATGGTGAATATGATGTCTATTGATGTTTTGGAATTAGAAGGTAACTTCTTGTATGTTTATTCAAGTTCTTCAAATGACATAAGTAGTTATGCAAAATGGTTTAATGATTTGTAGAAATTGCCAGTTTCTAGCTATGGTTAAATAGGCAATGACACATCACATCCTATGGAGCATACACAAAACATAGCACTATTTATGGAGGATAGGAAGGTAAAACATCTTGTTGATGTGCAACATGTCCCAAATCTAACAAAGAATCTCATTTTATGTTGGACAAATGGGTTAATAGGGATTATAGGTCAAGTTCAGTGTTGATGAGTTATATGTAGAAGAGTACAAATAGGATGGAAGATTGATTGACAAAGCAAAAAAATGGGTAGGATGTTCACCTTAAACGTGAAATTTCTTGAAATGAATGCAACCATGTTTCCCAAAGGTGGAGGATGTGCACCATGTCAATTTGGTAAACATTCAAGAGCAACATTTCTACATTACAAGCATGTTAGTGAGAATGTGCTAGAAATAGTACATAGAGATGTTTGGGGTCTTGGAAAGGACAATATATGGGTGGTTGTAGGTTTTATGTTACTTTCATTGATGACCATACACAAAAGTATGGTTATATTTTATGAAATAGAAGAGTCAGGTGTTCAATCTCTTCCAGTATTTTAAGGCTATGTGGAAAAGCAGATAAGAAAGTTTATTTAGACATTAAGATCTGATGGAGGAGGTGAATATATGTCAAATGAGGTCAATAGCTTTCTAAAAATTCATGGAATTCGACAACACCTTTCATGTACATACACACCACAACAAAATGGCATTGCTCAATACAAAAATAGAAATATAACAGAAATAACAAGAGCCTTGATGATTGAGAAGTGTATGCCTCATTGTTATTGGGAAAAATTGTGCACACTACTATATACATCATGTACAGAACTCTAAGTGCTTTTGTACATCAAGTTACACCTAAAGAGAAGTTTATATGTAAAAATCCAAACTTATCACATATGAAAGTATTTGGTTGTCTTGCATATGCACATATTCTAGATGATTTGAGGATGAAGCTTCATCCAAGATTAGAAAAATGTATCTTCATTGGGTACTCTTTAAGCAAAAGGGATATAAATGTTATAAGCCACTCACACAACGAGTGAAGGTAATTAGAGATTTATTGTTTGATGAAATGTCAAGATTCTATGGAGATGTCAAAGAAGGACTTAATCTTGAATCATATTACAAAGAAAATGCTAAAAACATAAGTGCAAAATCTCAAGTTTTGAGTGGACCTAATGCATGATTGAGCAATAGTTTCAGCCAAATCCATGGAGAAATTAATCAACTACATCAAAGAAAGGTAAAGAAAATCTTTTTGCTGGTAGTAAAACATCTACAAATTTTGGAGAAATTGATGGAGATTCAAGGGCTTCAGAAAAGACCCTTGATGAGGAACTTTGATTGCCCCATGTGAAGACTCTAGGAGTAAGAAAGGCACATGCAGATAATAGAAGAAGAAGTGACCCAAGATTAAGAAGATCTAAGAGGATGCCGAATTTTGTGTAGCTTTTGAAGTATGACAGTTACATGGCTGGTAATTATGGCTACATGAACAAGGTAATACAAGATACTAAGCCTTCTTGTTTTGAAGTTGCAATTTGAAATGAAGATCGGGAGAAAGTTATGGATGAGGAGATGGCTGCACTTTATCCAAACAAAACATCGAAGCTGATTCTCTTATTGCACTAAAAGAAACCCATAGGTTGTAAATGGGTTTACATGGTAAAGCACAATGTTGATGGTAGCATAAGCAGATATAAAAGTATATGCACAAACATATGGCATTCATGATGCGGAAATGTTTAGCCCTACAATGAAAATGTCTACTATAAGAGCACTTGTTATATTAGCTATATCAAAAGGATGGACTATGCATCATATGGATGTGAAGAGTGCTTTCTTACATGGTGACTTGTAGGAAGAAGTATACATGCACCAACCACAAGGATATGAGGATTCAAAGCACCCAAAATATGTTTTTTGGTTGCAAAAGGCTTTGTATGAGCTTAAACAAGCCCCTCGTGCTTGGAAAAGAAGGATTGCTGATTATTTAACCACCATTGGGTTTTCTATGTGTGATACAGATCATTCACTATATGCAAGGGAGGGTGATGATGGCATCATGATTATGGCTACTAATGTTGATGACTTGATTGTAGGTGGTGATAATAAAGAAAGCAAGAAAGAGGTAAAGAAACTCAGCAAGCAGGAATTTGACATGAAAGATCTTGTTATGTCACCTTATTTCTTCGGCATTGCGTTTATACATAGAGAAATAGGCATATGGATGTCGTAAAGACAATATCCCTTGTGTATACTACAAAAGTATTGGATGGCTGATTGTAAGCTTATTTCGATGGCATTAGATCATAATTTGAAGTTGGATACAACATCAGGTGAAGCATCAAAAAATGATACTATGTATAGGAAAATTATGGGAAGTTGATATATCCCACAATTACAAGGCCTAATCTAAGCTACATTATTGAACTTGAGAGTCACATGTTCCAAGGAAACCACACTTAGATGCTTTGAGACGTAGTCTATGATATGTGAGTGCTACTTTGCATTATGCATTATTTTATGAAGCTGGTGCATGATTCTAGGTTCATGGATACACTGATGCAGATTGGGCTAGTAGTATTCCACATAGAAGATCTAGTAGCGGCTTTCTACTCTCACTTGGAAGTGTGGCTATTACATGGAGTAGTGAAAAGCAACCTAGTGTTGTTTTGTCGAGTACAGAGCCTAAGTATAGAGGTGTTGCAATGATAGCATGTGAAACATCATGGCTAGAGATGCTACTTGCAAATTTAGGAGTCAAAGTGCAAAAGCCTATCTCCATTTATTGTGATAATCTTAGCAATACACAGTTAGCACATAACCCTATTTTTCATGCTCAACATGAGATGATCCTAGATAACACGTACCATCTTTTCATTTCTATTCCATGTATAGTGGTCATGTCTGTATATTTCAAGGAAACTTCATTGAGCTTTACTAGATTTATCTAGCACGAGTGATGGCACATTTGTTTCTTGAGATCTCACTCATTTACAAACATTAGAATCTTCATTATGTACTAATCTTTATATATTGCAATATTTGCATTGTTGTTTAGGTCATTCTTTCATATTTCTTTTATGTAATAGAAGAAGAAGAAGAAGAACATCATTATTCCTTGCCTTAATCCATGTGTTTGCTCCACTTTGAGTGTGAGAGTGTGTGAGTAGGCCCTCTTCCTTATCTCCTTCCTCATGAAAAATATTGACACAAACCTATTTTCCATCAACACGCATAAATTGAATGCCCAAAAAATGATGCAAATGCCCCAAATGTAAGACCTCAAAAGATGCATGCAAATCAACCTTAAAATCATTAATATGCTTCTCATTAGAACCAATTAAGAGCATGCCATCAACATATAAAATATTGATAAGAAGTACATGATTTTCATGCTTGACATATAAGGCACTCTCAATTGGATTATTTTATACACCATATGCAAGAAACTAGGCATGTAGCTCTCAATACAAAGCACATGGTGCGTGTTTCAAACCATACATTACCTTTTTATACCTCCACACTTTGTTAGCATTCTTGTCTTCACACAATAATGGGGCTTAAATACATACATTTTTCATGTAAGTCATGAATTAGGAATGAACATTTAACTATACAATTGATGTGCATTACAATACCTCTCCCTTGAGCATAACCTTTCGAACCAAGCCTAGTCTTATACCCATCAACTATTCCATGATGCTTACATTTCAACTTTTATACCCATTTTAGCAATATTGGGTCTATCCATCTTTCCATTCCAAAAACCTCTTCAATTAGCAAGAGCCTCACTAGCTTCAAGGTACTTCTCCGTGTTCAAGTTATGTTGAAGATCTAGATAAGTTTGAGTGTTGTTGTGGTCCCTGAGCCTATCAAGTGCATAAGTAAATCAAGCATCCAAGAGCCTGCTCATAGAGAACAACATCAAATGCATCTCTAACATCATGAAGACTCAATCGTAAACTTGTCTCCATAGGAGTGGCAATAGGTTGACAGCCTTCAAGGCAAAAATGCTACAATAATGTGTCAATATATTTCATTTGACACAAAGCTATTCCAACTACATAAATTGAATTCCCAAATAGTGATGCAAATGCCCCAAATCAGACATCTCAAATGAGGCATGCAAATCAGCCTTAAAAACAGCAATAAACGTGTCATGAGGATTAATGAGCAGCATGTCACCAACATATACCACAATGATCAGAAGCACATCATTAGCACGCTTAACATATAAAGTGCTTATAGTTAGAATGTTCACAAAACCATATGCAATGAGATAGGCATGTATCTTTTCATACCAAACATGTGGTGCTTGCTTTAAACCATATAATGCATTCTTTAACCTGCACACCTGATTTTCATGCCCTTTGTACACAAAGCCACAGGGCTAAAAAACATACACTTCTTCATGCAAGTCACCATTAGAAAATGCTATTTTAATTTCCAGCTGATGTACATTCTAATCATGATGAGCTGCAAGTGCAAAGATGCTACGAACAGTATTCATTCGGCAAGTAGGAGCAAAGGTTTCATCAAAATCAATGCCTCTTTCCTATGCATAACCCTTTGCAACAAGCCTAGCTTTATACCTGTCAACTATTCCATCACTTTTATGCTTCAGCTTGTATACCCACTTAGTTGAAATGGCCTTCTTTTAGGAGGAAAGTCACATAAAGACCATGTACCATTTTTCATGATAGCATCATATTCAGATTGCATCGCAACCATCCAATGTTGTGAATTTTGTGCTTCATCAAATGAAACAGGTTTAGTCTCATGAAAGAGATTAGAGGAAGCCATAGCATAGCAATTTGATGCAAAAGAGGGACTATGGGAGCGTGAGCGAGTACGATATTACAGAGGTGCATCTAATTAGTTGTCACACAAAGTCTGTACTAGCCATTTTGGCATAGATTTTGCCTACTCAATCTCAGCTCTCTCATCAACAAGTGCATCATGTAAATCTACATCAGAAATGGAATGATATGCATCATCACATGAAACTTGCAAAGGTTGAGAAGTTGCCCCATTAGGACCAACATTAGACTATCCACCTATAAAAAGAGGCAGCAAAGTATCGTACATGTCTTTGGAGCTAACACATGTCTCCTTAGTACATAAAAGCAATGGTTCAACATCTTCCACAAAAACAACATCATGGCTAACGAAAATGTGTTTAGTCTATGGATGATATAGACGATAGCCTTTACTTTCAGAACTGTACCCACCAAAATACATTTTTACTATTTTATCATCCAATTTTCTACGATGTTGTTCACGCACTAATGCATATATCAAAAAGCCAAAAACATGCAGATGAGCAACAGATGGCTTGTGACCATGCCAAGCCTCATATGGAGTGATAGACTGCAGCGCTTTAGTGGGACACCTGTTAAGTACATATGCTGCACACATGACAATCGCAAGCTAGAAACTATGTGGTAAATCCTGACTCTTGACCATACCCCTCACCATTTCCTTGAGTGAACTGTTCTTCCGTTCACCAACCCCATTTTGTTGAGTGGAATACGGCACTGTACATTGATGTTTTATCCCACGTTCAGCCAGAAATGCAGTAAAATCAGAAGATATATATTTTCCCCCTCAATCAGAATGGAGGGTGCCCATTTTATATGCTGAGAGATTTTCAGCCAAAACCAGAAACTATTTGAAGCACATAAACACTTCGGACTTTTCCTTCAATGGATATATCCATGCATGCCGAGAAAAATCATTGATGAAAGTCACGAAGTAAATATAGTTCGCAAAAGAAGGTGTCTGCATAGGACCATAGACATCACTATGTATAAGCTACAATTTCTTAGTAGCCCAAACTAAACCATCTTTTGGAAAGGAGGAATGCTGCATTTTTCCCAAAATATAGCCTTCACAAATATGTTTTCTGGGTGTCTCAAATTTTGGCAGAGAGGACACCATTTCAGATTTTAGCATGCATAACAAACTAGCAAAATTTAGATGACCAAAGCATGCATGCCAAAGCTTTGCATCTAGCCTGAGAATCATGTATTGCACATGTCAAATCATTTACAGATCTTTCATAGTCTATGATCTTATAGAGCCCATGACATAAAATGTGTCAAAAGTGTAAACACTAGTAAACACCCATTCTTCTTCCTGCACAAGATTAGCAGAATTTTTTTTTGGTGTAGAGGCCTCTACAAGAACCATTCCAGCCTCTTTCTTCTTTGCCTCTTTAGCAACTAGTTTTGGAGAGCTCTTGATGACATGATCATTTGCTTTAGAGTATTTGCAAAATAAATTCTACTTTTCTGATTTCTTGTCATCTTTGTCTTCCCTCTTCGAATGTGCAGCATTTGCAGATTTTTGCTTACTAGTAGAAGAGGTCCATTTACCTTTGCCCTTCTGACTAGCCAGGAATGCTTGATTTGCAACACGCATAATAGCCTTTTCTGCCTAGAGTAGTCTTCCTGCAACAGAATAGAGACTAACTCCACAAATGACAAGGCATTTGGATTGCCTTTCTTTATCAAATCAAGAGTAGAAGCAAAACTCTAATATGAGTTAGGAAGACCATTTAGAACAGTCTACACAAGTGAGCTATCTGGTATAACTTCATCAACAAAAATCAACTATTCTTTCAAATCCTTGATCTTTGTGAGAAAACTTTCCATAGAATCACCTTCATTCATGTGCTCACTCTCCAATTGTTTTTGGAGGTAACCAACACAAGCCTCATTCCTAGCTTGGTACAATGTGGTAAGTGTATCCCAAGCATCCTTAGCTGTTCTATAAGAGAGAATGTGAGGAATAATGGCATGTTTGACAAACAAAGCTATCATTGCATGTGCCTAAGCATCTCTGCCATCCCAATGAATTTTCTCTACAGTAGGTGCTACAAAAACAGCAACACGAACATGAATCTACAGAATATCATCATCTTCGACACCATTTCCATCAGCTCCAGCACCTATATTTGCAGTACCTGTATCCGTAGGTGTAACAACAGGATGTATTTCAACACCTTGCACAATATTCCATAGTCCTTTTGTGACCGATACATGATGCATCATATAATTCCATAATGGGTAGTTGGTACCATCCAACTTATCCTCAACATTCAACATACAGAATACTTCACTACTTTCAGCCATGGCCAGTGACTAAAATACCTTGATACAAAAAATTGACTTTATGTCAAAAAGTTGAACAAAATTGCCCTAACAAATTTTGCTACGCCTGTAGCAGACTTTGAGATGCTTATATTAGCGAACCAAAATTGCTATATATCTTTGGCACAAAAAGATGAAATAGCTTGCACAAGCGCTGCAATAATGCGTTCGGAGGTCGAAAGAAGCTTAGATCACGATTTTCATACCATAAAGCAAAGATGTTTTGATCTCTGAAATACCATGAGTATGCTTACGAAATTTTGTGTGATTTTGAGACGACAATCAGAGAGGTGTAGACAATGCCCTAGATGAAGCGGTGACCTTCTCTAATACCAATTGTTGGAGTTAGAAGTCTACGGAAGCACGCAAACAACACAAGCAAGAAGAAGAAGCTTGGAGCACAACACACAATGTTGAATGTATTACCATTAGAGTGTACAAAGATAAGTAGCGTGTACTTGATCATTTTCAGTAATTTAAGTTGTTATAGATTCATCAGGCACTCTATTTGTATGTTAGAAAGTTTTATGTCAATTGTCTTAGCCATTCTTGAGATGTTTTCAAAACATTTCTCTCTAGTCTACATATTGTTTACTCCCTAAAATGTTGGCATGCATCTTAGTTTTGCTAAGCATCCTTCTTTGAGCATAGTTGATCATTTTTTGTGAAATAACTTGTAAAGGTTAGCTATCTTAGTCAATTGGATATTCCCATATGATGTTTTCCAATTGTTATCAAGGAAGGAGTACTGTTCATTTCGCTTAACAAGTGTGGTGACCAAAAAAGAAAGCTTTTTGGCTCATAGTGAAACTCCAAGTTATCTGTTTTGATCCAATGATTTGAGGATCATCTTCCAAAGTACTTGGGTGATTATTTGTGTATCTTGGAGATCACAAGAGGTCTAACATGCACTCCTCAACTCAATTTTGGCTAGTGTGAAGCAGGAATAGACAGCACCATCTCATCTCTGGAAGGTGTCCACCAGCTTCTCCAATAGTGGTATTAGAGCAACATCAAGGTAAAATGGGAGATGGATTCCATCATTCATTGATAAATTGGATAGGGGCACTTATCTAGCTTGGTCCCTAAGGATGAAGGCTTACTCCAAGGAAGAAGCTTGCATGGATTCATATCGTGAGATGAAGAAATGCCAACCTTTAGAAGCAAAAACCAACCTATAAGAGAAGAGCAAGAGAGACTAGCTACATGGTGTGCAAAGAATGCTCTAGCCAGGTCTTACATACTCAATTCAATATCGAATTTTGTGTTATCTCATATTAGGAATTGCAAGACTTGTTGAGAGACTTGGGAAGTACTATCTTCATACTTCTCATCAAATACAAGCGCCAGAAAGAACTAGCTTTGGATGGAGTTCACAACCTTGAAGAAGCAACCAAAGCAAAGTGTAGCTGACTATGTGACCAAGATGAAGGATGTAGTTGATCAACTTGGGAATATTGGAGAAGAAATAGAAGAGGAGCATATAGTAAGGCAGATCATAAATGGCATCAAGGCTGATAAAAAATGGGAGTCTTTTACCATAGCAATGGACCTATATGTGGACATCAGATACCTGACCTCAATACATTGATGGGTCAACTCTTCACACATGAGACAAAGTTCAACAAGAATGGAGACACTTCTAGAGGTAACAAATCTTTTTCCCTTTACAAAGATAAAAAATAAGAGTAAAGATGAAGGTAAAGGTAAGAAGAATGAAGAAGATGCAAGTACCTCTCACGTGAATTTCACAGGTAGGGAAAGAGGTACTAGAGGAAGGGGTATAGGAGGAAAGCAAGGCAGAGGCAGACCATACAATTCTTCACCCTGCAAAATTTGTTGCTTGACCAATCATATTACAAATGAATGCTTTAGGAACACAAAGAATCAGAGAGGAAATGGCTTCCACAGAGGAGGCTATGGACAATCAAGAGGAATGTTTAATAATGGAGGAAACAACTACCATCACAATTACAACCAAGGCTACAATAACAACTATCAAGGAGGCTTCAGAGGAAGGAGAGACCATAACAACTATACAAATGATTAAGAGGATTCCCTATTACTCATTAATATGACAACCAAGCAAGGTAAAGGTGATGAGGACCCACCCTATATTGATTCTGCTTGCTCCAATCAAGTAGCAGGCAATGTAGCATTATTCTCTGACCTTGAAGAACCCAAAGGAAAGCATCTAATGGTATGAATCTTCTAACTAGGGTATTGTATGTGGCAACGATAACCAATAATCTAATCAGTGTTGCAAAGATTGTTGAGAAAGGTTTATAGATTAGACTCACAAGGCATGGAGCATAAGTGGAGGACCCTCAACAAGGCTTCAGGAAGATTGCAAAAGGTAAGAAATATGGTAGAATTTTTATCTTTTAACTTGAAGATACAAGAAATATTGCTCTCTTAAAATATAAGGACCAAACCCTATCTGAATTGGAGATATGGCATAAGAGGCTAGGACATATAGGTGAAAGGACATTGAAGCAAATATGCAGGGATTAGAGTGTGCTTGACATCCCAAATGTGTCCAACCAACACATGATTTACAAATGTGGAGCATGCCAATTTGGCAAGTCACATAGGCAACCATTCAACAAAAGTGGATACATCTATGAAGAGTATTTGGAGCTTGTACACACTGATGTGTGGGATCCTAGCAAAGATACATCAATTTCGCGGTCAAGATATTATGTTTCATTCATAGATGACTATAATAGGTGGATAATACTTTATTTTATGAAGCATAAAGATGAAGTCTTCACTTGTTTCAAGAAGTATTTGGCATTGGTTGAGAATCAAATAGGTAAAAGCTTCAAGAGGCTCAGATTTGATGGAGGTGGTGAGTATTTCTCACATGAGTTTGAATCCTTCTTACATGACAGAGGCATAAAGACAAAGATTACAACAAGGTACACTCTTGAATAGAATGGAGTGGTAGAGAGAAGTAATAGATTAATAGTAGAGGCTGTAAGATCAATGTTGAATAAGAAAAACCTCCCTAATTATCTATGGGTAGAGGTTGTTTCCATAGACACTTACCTAATCAATAGGCTTTCATCCAAGTATTTGGATGGGATGACACCTTATCAGGAATGGAATGGGGGGAGACCACCTTTAGATCATTGTAAGAGCTTTAGGTGCATTGCTTATGCACACATACCCTCTCAGATTAGGGGAAAGCTTGATCCAAAAGCTAAAAGATGCATATTCATTGGCTATCATCAGAATAAAAAAGGACATAGTTTATATAATCCCACTAACAAAGGATTGACAGTTAGTAGGGACGTGATCTTTGATGAAAATAACTCTTATTTTGAGGAAGCACTAGTAAGAAAGATCATCAATGGGATCAAATTTGCTCATAAGTTGGAGTCATTCACCATAGCAATGGACCTTTATATGGATACACAAATACCTGACCTCAACACCTTGATGGGATAACTCTTCACCTATGCGACAAAGCTCAACAAGAATGGTGACAACCCTAGACGTAATTAATATTTTGCCCTTTATATCATAGATAATAATAAAAGTAAGGATAAAGGTAAAAGCAAAAAGAATGAAGAGAAGGTTAGTAGCTCTCAAGTTAACTATACAGGTAGAGGAAGAAGTACTAGAGGAAGGGGTAGAGGAGGAAAGCAAGCCAGGGGAAGATCCTACAACAATCC